>CM075981.1:12850676-12852685 GCA_038087875.1 Malacoraja senta | reverse complement strand
ATACGATGCGGCACAAAGGCCACAGGTTTATTGCACGATGATAATTCATCAGGAATCAAATGTCAAGAGTTTTTAATTGTTTTATATACCAACAACGGAAAAGTGAAATGCTTACCTGCAGCGGCATAACTGGCTTGTATGCACAACAATGATAGATAACATATAATAAACAAAAAATAATAATAATCCCATTACCAGAACAAAAAAGCCCAAAAATCCACAGTGCAACCAAGCTAGCCCATGGTTCATAGTTTAGTGTGTTGTAGTGTTCAAGAGCCTGTTGTTTGTTGGGAAGAAGCAGTTCTTTAACCTGGAGGTCAATGGAGGTCAATGGGGATCCAGAACCACAAAATCTCTGATCATTGTCAAGTGATCAACAGCAACGCACTCCTTAATCCAACGGCCAGAGACACCTTCACCTGTGGGAGCTGTGGGAGAGTCTGCCTGTCAAGGATAGACCTGGTCAGCCACAGCAGGAAGTGCAACCATAAATGAAACATTCCCCTCTCCAACCAGGATAACGTCAAAGCCAACAAAAAACTGTTTGCCTCCCAGAAGTGGCGTTTCATTCTTTATCTGTCCTGGGAGTTCACAGAGTTGCTGTGCGTGTAGATTGTAATCTTTTGCAAACATCTTCTGTGTTAATGATTGCCAGTTCAGCCGGTCTGTTCACTGTGTATACCTGTATAAAATATAGACTGTTCATAAGTTTGTAAGTTCATAAATGATAGGAGCAGTATTAGGCCATTTGGCCCATCAAGTCTACTCCGCCATTCAATGATGGCGGATCTATCTATCTTTCCCCCTCAACCCCATTCTAATGCTTTATCCCTATAACCCCCGACACCCGTACTAATCAAGAATCTATCAATCTCTGCCTTAAAAATATAAAGTGAAGGCCTTCCAGGGCTCTCACTTAACTTTCTTTCCCTGTTGCGAGCTGGGCAACCTCAGCAGCTTTTTAAGTTGCCAAATGACAGTTTAGGTGGTCATTTAAGACGGCTTGCATGACGAGTACGATAACGTGCTGGGAAGAAGTGCATTATGGTCAATGAAGCATTCACATATTATTTCTGCTTCAAATAAAGTCACAAAGTAAACATATTCACCAATCAAGACATGATATATACCACAATGACATACAGCAAAATTACAATACAGTATCTCATCTCTTTTTACACGTTGCAATGAATGCAATTTCTATTATTTCTTTCCACTTCCAAAGAAAAATCTGGTTGGATTATTCAGCGTATGATCAACCTTGGTGAGACCAAGTGCAGGCTTGGCGATCGCTTCGCACAACATCTACACTCAGTTCGCAATAACCAACCTGATCTCCCGGTGGCTCAACACTTCAATTCCTTCTCCCATTCCGAAACTGACCTTTCTGTCCTGGGCCTCCTCCATGGCCAGAGTGAGGCCTACCACAAATTGGAGGAACAGCACCTCATATTTCGCTTGGGTAGTTTACACCTCAGCGGTATGAACATTGGCTTCTCCATTTTCAGGTAGTCCTTGCTTTCTCCCTCCTTCCCCTCCCAATCCCAGCTCTCCCACAGCCTACTGTATCCGCCTCTTCCTTTCTTTTTCTCGCTCCCCCCCTCCCGACATCAGTCTGAAGAAGGGTCTCGACCCGAAACGTCGCCTATTCCTTCGCTCCATAGATGCAGCCTCACCCGCTGATTTTCTCCAGCTTTGTCTACCAATGGGATCCCACCACTGGCCACATCTTCCCATCTCCTCCCCTGTTGGCTTTCCTCAGAGACCGCTCCCTCTGTAACTTCCTGGTCAATTCGTCCCTTCCCACCCTTCCCACCCCATCTCCGGGCACCTTCGCTTGCAACCGCAGGAAATGCTACACTTGTCGCTTTACCTTCCCCCTTGACTCCATTCAAGGACACAAGCAGTCTTTCCAGGTGCGGCAGAGGTTCACCTGCACCTCCTCCAACTTCATCTATTGCATCCGCTGCTTTAGGTGTCAGCTGCTCTACATTGGTGAGACCAAGCGT
>CM075981.1:12773176-12845676 GCA_038087875.1 Malacoraja senta | reverse complement strand
GGCTGAGTCCATCTGTCTTGTTTCAATCTTTGCACATTGTTTTGGTGCAGGGTGTATCTGTGCTGTTTCAATCTTTGAACTGCAGCAGGGTAAGTTGGACACCAAGTGCTGGACTAACTCAGCAGGTCAGGCAGCATCTCTGGAGAACATGAATTCTAAAGAAGGGTCGACCCTTAACGTCACCTATCCATGTTCCCAAGAGATACTTTCCTGACCCACTGAGTTACTCCAGCACTTTGTGTCTTATTTTGCAAACCAGCATCTGCAGTTCTTTGTATCTCCGTTAGAAGTGCTGCATCACCTAGTCTCATTTTAATCACTCAAAACTGGATATTACCAACAAGGATTTTTTTAAAAATTGTTTTAGGATGAATAAGGCTGGAATCAATGTGGCTGCTGCTAACAAGAAGCTCCTCACGTTGTACAGTGACATGGACACAGAAGAAAAAGTTGATTTTTACAACTCTTGGGCAGAGAACTATGAAAAGGTAACGTGTATACTTTAAGGGCTAAGACTCTTGCCATCCAACTGTGCGGTAATGCTGTCACTGTTCCCACGGCATCACCACGTATCCTCTATAATGCCGTTTACTTTTGTACAGATGTCAATGATGAACAAAATGCCCTGCTTTTGGAAACTTTTTCCTCAAGTTTTCTCCAATTGAATTGTTTTGTTATGCGCTTCATTTCGCTACCTCTATGTGCAGTCATATTTAGTTTAGTCCTGCACGTATTGTCTATTGTCTATTGTCAATGAATGGCAGCCTATTTATCAACCTATTTATCTGCAATATCACCATTGTTTTCAGACACCCCATTCCATACTCCAGATTGAAGAATGGTCTTGACTCCGAAATGTCATGTATGCACGTTTTCCCAGGATGCTGACTGACCAGCTGAGTTACTCCAGCACGTTGTGTCCTCCATATTAGTCCTCCTCCTACCATCCTTAACTGTAAGGTGTAGATTGCACAGGGTAAAATCCTTTAACCATCGGACCTCATGAGCAAAATCTCTTTCTCTCTACAGCACATGAGTGTGATGGATTACCAAGCTCCCAGTCATGGTGTGGAAACCATCAATTCAGTATATTCGGATGATCGAAGCAGTGCGCTGGTTTTCGATGTGCCCTGTGGAACAGGGATGGTGGCAGAGCTGGTAAGAGAGAAAATCTAATCAAATATCACAGACATAATGATGTGAAACTGTGCCATCTGTGCCCTTGCAGGTGTGCTAGTGAAGAGGTCCCAGAGTGAATCTGTTTCTTACTGTGGATGTGGACAGAAATAATGAAATTCACAACACCACGACCACACACAAAGGTTTCTTTCGCAAATCTGAATGAACAACATTTTATAAATAACTTCATTTTCAGCTTTGTACCTTCCATCAAGCATGCCACGTCTAGAAGTTGTGTTGCTTACTGGAAATGCCCCCGTATTGATTCAGAGATACCATTGCAGATGTTACAATTCTGAACTATAAACAGAGCTCATAGTGTCAGACATACAGCATGGAAATAGGCCCTTGAGCCCATCTTGCCCATGCCAACTAACTTACCCCATCTACACTAGTCCCACTTGTCCGCATTTGGTCCATCTATATTACTAAAAGTAACATCTTGACCACTTCCTCTTTTTCTATTTCATGATTTTAGAAAAAACGCTGCCACTTACGGCTGTGATTTTTGACCATCTTACTCAGTCCCCCTCCGCTGCGCAGGACAAGAGGATTTTTTCCCATCGATGAAAAATAAAAGTTATTAATGTTTAAAAAAGGTTGAGATGCTCTCTGCTGCCCCTGCTGGTGGGAGGGGGAGGGACTATAAAACCCAGAAGTGTTGTGCCTCAGTCAGTCTCTGCAAGATGGGGAAGTGAGAGGGTCACATCTCTCAGTCTGAGCTGTGAATAACACTGAACACATGTCCTCTAAACTGTGAGTGTGGTTCTATTGACCTTGAGTGCCCTTAATGTTTGGGTTGAAGTAAAAGCTCTGCAAATGGTTGCTGGGGGGTGTTTGGGTTGAAGTAAAAGCTCTGCAAATGGTTGATGGGGGGCGGGGGGGGGGTGTTTGGGTTGAAGTAAAAGCTCTGCAAATGGTTGCTGGGGGGTTGGGTTGAAATAAAAGCTCTGCAAATGGTTGCTGGGGGGGGGGGCACTTACAGCTGTGATTTTTGGCCATCTTACCAGGTGCAGGGGTTCTTCCCATCAATGAAAAATAAAAATGTTATTAGTATTTTAAAAATGTTGAGAATCTCTCTCCTGTCAATCACACCATGCAGGCCACACCTTTTCCGGGGGGAGGGATTATAAAACCCGGAAGTGTGGGTGTGGCTCAGTGTCTGCACGAGGGGGAAGGGAGAGGTCATGACTCTGTCTGAGCTGTTAATCAACTGAACACACTGAATGTCAACTGAACTGTGAGTGTTTTTTCGTGTGGTTTCATGGTGGTTTTATGGTGGTTTCACCCTGCTTGAAATGGTATGAAACCGCATTTGAATGTGGTGGCCTTGCACCCTGCATGAAATAGTATGAAACTGCATTTGACTGTGGTGGCCTTGCACCCTGGATGAAATGGTATGAAACTGAATTTTAATTTGGTGGCCTTGCACCCTGCTTGAAATGGAATTTCAAGGAATAGCCGTGAGTCAACTGCCAGCCCACCAGCCATGAGTGAGCTGCCAGCACATCAGTGTTGAGGGACTGAGCTGCCACCCCAAGAATCCATTTGGCCCACAATGTCCATACTAGCGCTCCAGAAAGCCCCCCCCCCCCCACTGGCCACCAATATTGGAATTGGTGGAGAGGTGGAATATTGCGTTGAAGGACCAGCCCTCCCGTGTGAACATGGGACCCAACAGGTCCCACTTTGTCTAGTATCCCCCTAAACCTGTCCTATCCATGTAACTATCCAATTTTTTTTAATGCTGTGATCGTACCAGCCTCAACTACCTTCTCCCTCAGCTTGTTCTATATACCTACCGCCCTTTGTGCAAAAATGCTACCCCTCAGGTTCCTATTAAATCTTCCCCCCCTCACCTTAAACGTATGTCCTCTGCATAAGCATTCCATTTATTCCACCCAGTGGCTTCCAATGATCACCTCCAGTATTGGTTACCATCTCCACCTTCCCTCCCTCACCTGACACATCTACCAATCAACCCCTCCACACCTGCATCCACCTATCACTTGCCAACTCTAGCCCGACCACTTTCGCTCACTTCTCTCCGCCAGCAATCTCCCCCTTATTCCATTAGTCCGGAGGAGGATCCTGACCCAAAGCTTTGTCCGCCTCTTTCCCATCTACATCACAGTTGTACTGGTAATGGGGGAGAAGGAATTGGAAGTTGTTCCAGTGCTAGTGAACGTATGAGATATCCTCAATGTAGGTGGGAAGGGATTGGCCAAGAGGGGATGAGATAGAGTTGAGGTATGAGGAAATACAGTAAGTTCAATGGGGCAAGTTGTCCATTTCCTTACACAGATGCCACCTGACCTGTTGAGTTCCTCCAGTTGTCTGTTTTTGTTTTTGCTCAACTTTCCATAGGCCAGGTTTGGACCAAACACGGGCAGGTCGGACTAGTGTAGCTGAGACTTGTTGGCCGGTGTGGGCAAGTTGGGCAAGGTGAAATGCAGAAAATTCTGGTTCTTTCAGATGCAGAAACTGGGCTTCAAAAACTTCCATGGAATGGATGGTAGTGAAGGAATGCTGAAGATATCTAAATCGAAAGGATTGTACCAGAAGCTGATACACTGTCTGATAATTGGAGATAAGCAGCTGCCTGTAAAAGAAGGTAAATGACTGATATAATGTGTTGTAATGGAAATCTAGGAGAGATGCACATTTATTCTGTAGAATAATCTTTGAGCGTAGAGTATGTGCCCAATATTGAAGAGATCTTCTTGTCCGCAAGCAGTGAGATGCTAAGTTAGTCTTATCTAACTTTAATGGAACTCCATGTTAATTATTTTATCTGGAAATTGTTCTCATCTTTTTTTGAAAAAGGGATTAATTATATCCCTATTTTCTTACACATAAGAGGAGGCCGTGCAACCCGCTGAGTCGATGGTGGCTCAAACAATAATCACATTCTCCCTCTGATTTTTTTCCTTCTGGCCATTTCTCCTTACCATGCCAATAACCACCCCCAGACTCCATCATCTACCGACACACCATAGGCCATTTACAGTGGCCCATCAGTTCACATGACTTTTGGATGTGAGAAGAAACTGGGGCGTCTCGTGAAAACCCATGTAGATGAAATTGAAAGATTGAAAGATTAGGCATGGAAACAGGCCCATCAGCCTACTGTGTCCATGCCGATCACCAATCACCTGTTCACACTGGTGCGATGTTATCCTACTTTCGCATATATGCCCTATACACCAAGGCCAATTAACCTACAAACCCAGTGAATAGAAACAAAACATTGAGAAGTGTTCATGAAGTATCTGAGCCCACACCACCTTATCAATTGGAATCACAGAAAGGTCTCGACCCAAAACATCACCCATTCCTTCTCCCCAGAGATGCTGCCTGTCCCGCTGAGTTACTCCTGCTTTTTGTGTCTATCTTCCACCTTATCTATAATTGCTTTTTGGCTTAAAGATAGTTAGTCCATCATCGCCCTGAATGAGCCGAATAGTTGCACTGGTTGATGGCTATTAGGAAATGTGAAATTAGGATGAGGGAGAGGTTGGTTAGTGTTATCTCCATTTTGCATCCTACACACTAGGGGCAATTTACAGAAGCCAAATAACCTACAAACCTGCACGTCTTTGGAATGTGGGAGGAAACCGGAGCACCTGAAAGAAACTCACGCGTTCACATGGTGAACATACAAACTCAGACAGCATACACAGACATCATCCGTACTTGGGGTTGATCCAGGGTCTCTGGTGCTGTGAGGCAACTACTGTACACACTGTGCCACTGTGCTATCGCTTGATGGGTTGAAAGGCCCAATTCCATGCTGTATCTGAATGGAACATTGCACATCAAGGGGCCACCCTTCACAACACCAGGCAAAGGCAGTACCAGCGGTATGAATATTGATAGTTTGTGCATTCTTCCCATGACCGCGTGGGTTTTTCCCGGGTGCTCTGGTTTCCTCCCACACTCAAAAGACGTACAGGTTTGTAAGTTAATTGTTTTCAGTAAAAATTGTAAATTATCCCTAACGTGTGTGTGTAGGATAGTGCTAGTGTATGGGGATTGGTGGCTGGTGCGGGCTCGTTGGGCCTGTTTCCCCGCTGCATCTCTAAATCTAAAAATAAAACTAAACATCTGGACCCAAAACGTCACTTATTTTCTCCAGAGATGCTGCCTGAATCTCTGAGTTACTCCAGCGTTTTGTACCTATCGCAGGCAGTACCTCAACAGGTCAGGCATTTCATTTACTGTAAGTTAATTTCTAAGAGCATATGCATTTCTTTCAGATGTTGTGTGAATAAATCTCCGTCCTGTTTGCACTTCCTGTGTTGCACATCTGCTTGTTGTTGAAATATCCTGCAGGTACCTACGACGTTGTGATGGTTGTTGGTGGAATAGCCCAGCAACATCTGCCGTGGGAAATCCTTCCAGAATTGCTGAGAATCACCAAAACAGGTCCGTACAAAGATCAGAAAGGGCAGAGGTCACTCAGCAGATCTGGCAGTATCTCTGGAGAACATGGATATGTGATGTTTGAGGACTCGACCCAAAACGTCACCTATCCATGTTCTCCAGATATGCTGCCTGACCCGCTGAGTTAATCAGCACTCTGTGTCCTCCAGAGTATTAACAATCACCTCCTTGTTTCTATTCAGTAGAAAGGTCCCACAAATGAAGTGGTATCATTAGAACAACCAAAGGAAGGAGCACACAACCAAAATAAAAAATGTTTAAACGGTAGAGCAAAATGGCAAGGTCCTGAAGTTAGAGTAGGGTCACTTCACACTGACCCATACTCTGGTGTCACAGAAAGTTCACACTAACTGAGCTGCACTATAGGGTCCTGGAGTTACAGCAGGGTCACTCCACACTGAAGACGGACACAAAATGCTGAAGTAACTCAGCAGGTCTTCTTGTGTATGGCGTGCACAGCCTAACGTTGTAGGACAACTTGTTCTATTTGATCTTATTTGATTGTGCACTCTCTCATTGATTGCATTCGTCGAAACAGGGCAGACCACTAGAAGGTTGCAATCTTCCACCCTAGCAGGTCAAGAGTCCAGAAAGTCAAGAGTGTTTTGTTGTCATATGTCCCAGGGAGACCAATGTAATTCTTACTTGCAGCAGCAAAACAGAATATGTAAACATTAGACAATGTAATAAACAAGAAAAAAATGTTTTGTGTGTGCATATATACATATACACACATATACATACACACCTATACACACACACACACAGACATACATGCACATAAAACAAACAAACATTTCAGGTCAGGACCCTTCTTCTATTTGAAGAAGTCTGAAGGAAGGTCCCGACTTGAAAAGTCACCTGTCCATTTTCTCCAGAAATGCTGTCTGACCCGCTGAGGTATTCCATAATTTTGTGTCTATCTTTGGTACAAACCAACATCTGCAATTCCTTTTTATTTTACTCCACGCTGAGCTGTATTATGGGGACCTGGTGTTACAGCAGGGTCACTCCACACTGTCCCGTACTGTGGTGCTCAAGGTCACTCCACACTGAGCCGCACGGTAGGGACCTGTGTCCATCCACAATGTTCCCTGCTGTGACTACATGCTGTTGGACAGATTCTTGTCAGGCAGACTGCATGCCTGAACACAGGACATCTTTTCTTCGGCAAGGTGTGATGCCATTATTTATTTTAATTGCGACTGCTGGTCTTTCTTTCAGGAGGGCTTATCTGTCTCACTCTGAGGGCTGAGGTGAGTGATCACAGGAGTAAACTGCTTGCTTCCATCCAAGAGTTTCTGAAGAAAGGGCTGTGGGAGGAGGTTGTGAAGCGATGTATTGAGAAGTGGCAGAAGGAAATGCTGCTCACAGGAGTGTCTGAAGAATACGCTGATGGAATCGTATATGTCTTCAGGAAGAAATAACCATGTGATTACGTATCTGGCACAGAGGCTTATGCCTATACAGCCCAGCTGTTTCTGCCACCATTTATCTTCTACATCAACCTTCTCCCCACTCTCATTATCTAATCTATCACTATTCCTCTCTATCCCTTCTCCCTCACATGCAAAGATACTAGAGGAGCTCCTCTAGTATCTTTGCTCACATGTGAGGTCCTTCAACCTGTCGACAGTTTTCAACTTCACCTTTGTCTGTGGTAGAGAATTTCACATTCCATGACACTCTTATGAGACAAGTTACTTCTTAATCAATTCCCCACTGAATTTTGTTGTAACTATGTTGCATTGAGCACATCCTGTTTGGTTTACAAGTGGACCTTAAGACATTGGAGCATCATTTGTTATCTACTTGCCCATTCTCCTCATAGATTAATGTCCTCTTTTAATTTGTTGATATCCTTCTCAGTTTGACTGTCCCTGCATTTGCTACCTCTAACACACCTCCATTACCCCATCACATGCACACAGACAGACACACACACACACGTACACACACGCACGTACACATGCACGCAAACACATGCACGCACACAAACGCACACACTTATATGCACACACTGACACACAGATGGACACAGATACACAAACAGATACACACACACATAGACACACACACAATTTACAAATGTAATAATTGTGCTTTGGTTCATAAATCATTAATGCAAACTATGAACAGCAGCAACCTCAGTACTGATCATTGCTCCCTCCTCTCCACCTAACAGCCTGAACATTTTTGAATTTTCACTCTTTGTTCCTTGTTCTGAAGCCGGCCACCAATCCATCGTATCCCCTGATTTCCTCATTCCCTGAACTTTGTCATCAATATATTATGGACTTCTTATTGAAGGGATTCTGAAAACGGTGAAAAAGTCCTGGAAAACCAATGTCTCCTGTTTTGTTCTTTCCTCAAAATTATGACCACAAATAGACAATAGACAATAGACATTAGGTGCAGGAGTAGGCCATTCGGCCCTTCGAGCCAGCACGCCATTCAATGTGATCATAGAAACATAGAAACATAGAAAATAGGTGCAGGAGTAGGCCATTTGGCCCTTCGAGCCTGCGCCGCCATTCAATATGATCATGGCTGATCATCCAACTCAGTATCCTGTACCGGCTTTCTCTCCATACCCCCCGATCCCTTTAGCCACAAGGGCCACATCTAACTCCCTCTTAAATATAGCCAATGAACTGGCCTCAACTACCTTCTGTGGCAGAGAATTCCACAGATTCACCACTCTCTGTGTGAAAAATGTTTTCCTCATCCTAAAAGATTTCCCCCTTATCCTTAAACTGTGACCCCTTGTTCTGGACTTCCCCAACATCGGGAACAATCTTCCTGCATCTAGCCTGTCCAACCCCTTAAGAATTTTGTACATTTCTATAAGATCCCCCCTCAATCTTCTATATTCTAGCGAGTACAAACTGAGTCCATCCAGTCTTTCTTCATATGAAAGTCCTGACATCCCAGGAATCAGTCTGGTGAACCTTCTCTGTACTCCCTCTATGGCAAGAATGTCTTTCCTCAGATTAGGAGACCAAAACTGTACGCAATACTCCAGGTGTGGTCTCACCAAGACCCTGTACAACTGCAGTAGAACCTCCCTGCTCCTATACTCAAATCCTTTTGCTATGAATGCTAACAAACCATTCGCCTTCTTCACTGCCTGTTGCACCTGCATGCCTACTTTTAATGACTGGTGTACCATGACACCCAGGTCTCGTTGCATCTCCCCTTTTCCTAATCGGCCACCATTCAGATAATAGTCTACTTTCCTGTTTTTGCCACGAAAGTGGATAACCTCACATTTATCCACATTATACTGCATCTGCCATGCATTTGCCCACTCACCCAGCCTATCCAAGTCAACTTGCAGCCTCAGAGCATCCTCCTCACAGCTAACACTGCCCCTCAGCTTCGTGTCATCCGCAAACTTGGAGATGTTGCATTCAATTCTCTCGTCCAAATCATTAATATATATCGTAAATAGCTGGGGTACCAGCACTGAGCCTTGCGGTACCCCACTAGTCACTGCCTGCCATTGTGAAAAGGACCCCTTTACTCCTACTCTTTGCTTCCTGTCTGCCAACCAGTTCTCTATCCACATCAATACTGAACCCCCAATATCGTGTGCTTTAAGTTTGTATACTAATCTCTTATGTGGGACCTTGTCGAAAGCCTTCTGAAAGTCCAGATATAACACATCCACTGGTTCTCCCTTATCCACTCTACTAGTTACATCCTCGAAAAATTCTACAAGATATTCGTCAGACATGATTTACCTTTCATAAATCCATGCTGACTTTGTCCAATGATTTCACCACTTTCCAAATGTGCTGCTATCCCATCTTTAATAACTGATTCTAGCAGTTTCCCCACTACCGATGTTAGACTAACTGGTCTGTAATTCTCCGTTTTCTCTCTCCCTTTTAAAAAGTGGGGTTGCATTAGCTACCCTCCAATCCTCAGGAACTACTCCAGAATCTAAAGAGTTTTGAAAAATTATCACTAATGCATCCACTATTTCTGGGGCTACTTCCTGAAGTACTCTGGGATGCAGCCTATCTGGCCCTGGGGATTTATCGGCCTTTAATCCATTCAATTTACCTAACACCACTTCCCGGCTAACCTGGATTTCACTCAGTTCCTCCATCTCATTTGACCTCCGGTCCCCTGCTATTTCCAGCAGATTATTTATGTCTTCCTTAGTGAAGCCAGAATCAAAGTAGTTATTCAATTGGTCTGCCATATCCTTGTTCCCCATGATCAATTCACCTGTTTCTGACTGCAAGGGACCTACATTTGTTTTAACTAATCTTTTTCTCTTCACATATCTATAAAAGCTTTTGCAGTCAGTTTTTATGTTCCCTGCCAGTTTTCTTTCATAATCTATTTTCCCTTTCCTAATTAAGCCCTTTGTCCTCCTCTGCTGGACTCTGAATTTCTCCCAGTCCTCTGGTAGGCTGCTTTTTCTGGCTAATTTGTATGCTTCATCTTTTGTTTTGATACTATCCCTGATTTCAACAAGTTTCAACAAGTTTATTTATGGATAACCCCTTGAGATGGACAGTCATCTCGTTTTCGAGGGGGTCCAATATAGAACATACAGCACAAGACATAACATACATAAAGGCTCTCATCGACCCACCTACCCACACACCAAACCCAAAACCCCTCCATCCCCACTTGTTATAGTTTATAACAATTGTTAATTAACTTAAATCCAATAATAACAACAGTATAATGTTAGTCGCTATGCAATACTCTAATACTAGAAACAGGTACATGGTTTTATGAGAAATGGTAAAAGTGTATTTTTAAATAGACAAAATGAACTAATAGTTCTTATGGTACTAGGCAGAGTGTTCCAGTCAAAAGCATCTTTATATTTAAATGCACGTCTCCCAATTTCTTTGTTAGTTCTTGGTATGAAAAAGAAGGGTTGTTGAATATGTCTTAGTGAATATGAGGGTGTGTATGGTAATAGGTCTTGTTTTAAATAAGAAGGGTAATTAAGATGGATGCATTTAAAGATGAACTGGAACCAGTGGTAGCATCTTCGAGCGTGGGGGGATAACCAGTTTAAAGTTTCGTACATAGAACAGTGGTGAGTTGTATATGGACACTTTAAAATAAATCTGCAAAGACTATTATAAACTACATTAAGGGGTTGAAGATGTATATCAAATGTATTCTGATAGACAATATCAGCATAATCCAGTGTTGGTAGTAGTAGTTATAGATACATAGATACATAGAAAATAGGTGCAGGAGTAGGCCATTCGGCCCTTCGAGCCTGCACCGCCATTCAATATGATCATGGCTGATCATCCAACTCAGTATCCCGTACCTGCCTTCTCTCCATACCCCCTGATCCCTTTAGCCACAAGGGCCACATCTAACTCCCTCTTAAATATAGCCAATGAACTGGCGTCAACTACCCTCTGTGGCAGAGAGTTCCAGAGATTCACCACTCTCTGTGTGAAAAAGGTTTTCCTCATCTCGGTCTTAAAGGATTTCCCCCTTATCCTTAAGCTGTGACCCCTTGTCCTGGACTTCCCCAACATCGGGAACAATCTTCCTGCATCTAGCCTGTCCAACCCCATAAGAATTTTGTACGTTTCTATAAGATCCCCTCTCAATCTCCTAAATTCAAGCGAGTATAAGCCAAGTCTATCCAGTCTTTCTTCATATGAAAGTCCTGACATCCCAGGAATCAGTCTGGTGAACCTTCTCTGCACTCCCTCTATGGCTATAATGTCCTTCCTCAGATTTGGAGACCAAAACTGTACACAATACTCCAGGTGTGGTCTCACCAAGACCCTGTACAACTGCAGTAGAACCTCCCTGCTCCTATACTCAAATCCTCTTGCTATGAAGGCCAACAGGGCCCTGTACAACTGCAGAAGGACCCCTTTTCTCATCTGAAAGGTGAAACAATTTATATGGCGGTAAAGAATAGCTAGATTACAGCTAAGTTTTTTAGTAATCGTCTCACTATGCTGCGTAAATGAAAGCGTTGGGTCAAGCCAAACACCAAGATATTTGAAGTTCAATACTTGTTCTAATGGTGATCCTTCATTAAATGATATAGTCAGATCTACAGAATTACCAAGGCCTTGTCTGGTACCAAATAACATACTACATGATTCCCGCCATCATTCGGGAAAATGGCGGCAGTGGAGCGGAGTCGGAATGACGACTCCCGATAACGAGTTTGCCGATTGCGGTAAACTCGCGGTAAAATCGGACCTCGGACCTCGGACGAAGTCACGACTCACCACTCGGCGAGGGACCACTGTAGGCTGCGGTGGTCTCCGGCGTTTGGCCGTCTTCAACCCGTTGAATCAAGTAAGCCTGCGGCCTACACCGCTAGCCGCTCGATCTCTGCACGCTGCCCGGAGAGGACGCTGGCGTTGACTATTCGCCGCTTCTCCGCCCGACATTCCCCCCCCCCTCTTGTAACCTCTTACCTGTCTGTGTACCATCGACGCTGGACACCTCCCTGGACACCTCCCTGCACCAGCAACGCTGCACCCCCAACCTGGACAGCCTCTCTGCACCTGCGCCGCTGGACGGCCCCTGCACCTGCGCCGCTGGACGGCCCCTGCACCCGCACTGCTGGACGGCCTCTTTGTTCCCTCACTGCTGGACTCCTCGCTGCACCCGCTCTACAGGACGGCCTTCTCTCTCCACCTGCACCGCTGGATGCCTCTCTGCACCTGCACCGCTGGACGACCTCTCTGCGCCCTTGCTACCGGATACCCATCGCTGCTGGACACCTCTCTTCAACTTCTCTGCTGGACACCTCTCTGCGCCCTCACCGCTGGACAACCTCTCTGCCGCTTCATCATGATCAAATACTCGGCTCTGCGGCTGACTGGTCTCTCCAACAATCACACCCCATCCTGCATCCCAATCATTAAACAATTTGGACTTCTACGTCGACCCCGTTACATCCATAGAGGCTCTCGATGCAAGCTTGTCTGCTCCGGCCATGGACATCCCATTCCATCCATCTGCTCACTATCACACTCTGACCCCCCTCAACCGTGTCAACCCCCATCCCAGCTGACCATATGCACTGTCAACTGGGACAACCTCAGATCTCTCCAGCCTGCCCCCATCCCTCCACCCTCTCACAATGCCAACTTTGCCCTCCTCAACACCCGGTCGCTCAACAACAAAGCCCTTGCCCTCCATGAACTAATCCTTGACAACACTCTTGACTTCCTTCAGCTCACTGAAACCTGGCAACAACCCAATGTCTTCTTCTCCCTCAACCAAGCATCCCCATCTGGGTTTAATTATATTTCCAAACCCCGCCCCTCCCGCCATGGAGGCGGCCTCGCTGTTATTTTCAACCAGAACTTTCCTATCGTTGAACTCCCCCTCCCCCCAGTAGCATCATTTGAATTCCTCGCCTTCAAAGCCCTTTCGTCCATGACAGTAATCCTCATTTACTGGCCACCTAAAACCAAACCCCTCCTTCCTATCTGATTTCACTGAATTCCTCACACTTGTCTCATCTCTCTCCCCACGTCTGCTGCTACTTGGTGACTTAAACATTCATATGGACTCCCCCACCTGCAAGTTCGCATCTGAATTTGCTTTGTTACTTGACAACTTCTCTCTCACTCAGCACGTCACCTTTCCCACTCATGACAAAGGTCACATCCTTGACCTGGTCTGCTCCACAAATCAACCGGTACTCGACCTCCATCCATGCCTCTTCCCCCTCTCGGATCATAAGCTCATACGGTTCACCATCCCTTCTCCGACACCTCGCCCCCGCTTCCTCCGAGAAATCACCTTCCGTAATCTAAAATCTATCGATCCTCACCATCTCTCTGACCTGCTCTCCACCACTCTCCCCCTGGACTCAACCCACATCTCACCTGATGATCTCACAAACCATCTCAATTCCACTTGTCTACCTCCCTTAACACTCTGGCTCCCCTCAAAACAAGAACCGTAACTTTTAATAAATCTTCACCCTGGTACACACCTGCACTTCGTAAGCTGAAACAGATTGGTCACCGACTTGAACGACTCATAAAGAAATCACCTCTCACAGTCCACCATGAAGCTTACAAACTCCACCTCACTGCCTACATATTCACTGACCCCTGCCTAAACCACAGAACCCTCTTCTCCACAGTCTGCACCCTCCTCAAGCCTCGAGCCATCACTCTCCCTACCTCCACTCCGGATCTCTGCAACTCATTCCTCCACTTTGTTGCTGATAAAATTAGCACCATCTATCAATCCCTATCCCCTGTACCCGACTCCCCAGCATCTACTCCACCACCTACCAAGGCCCCTCCTTTCAACATCTCCGCTGATCTCCATACCCCTCCCCCTCACTGCTTCCTCTCCCAGTTTGACCCGGTCACCCCTACTGAAATCTCCAAACTCATCAGCTCTTCCAAACCCACTACCTGCTCCTTTGACCCTCTCCCCACTCCCCTGCTGAAGTCCTGCCTCCCTGCTCTCTGCCCCTACCTCACTAATCTTTTCACTCTCATTGTCCCAAGGAATTGTCCCCTCTGCTTTCAAAACTGCTGCTGTCACACCAATCTTAAAGAAACCTGGTCTTGATCCCTCCTCTCTCATTAACTACCGCCCCATCTCATACCTCCCCTTTCTTTCAAAAACCCTGGAGCGCATCGTCGCGTCACAACTTCATTCCCACCTCCTCGCATATAACCTATTCGAACCCCTCCAATCTGGCTTTTGCCCCCTCCATAGCACAGAAACTGCTCTCCTCAAAGTCCTCAATGACCTCCTTACCTCTGCTGACTCTGGCTCCCTCAATATCCTCATCCTCCTCGACCTGAGTGCAGCCTTCGATACCGTCAACCACAACATCCTGCTCACCAGACTTAGGGACCTTGGCATTGAAGGTTCTGCACTCAGCTGGTTCCGTTCTTACCTTTCCAACCAATCCCACTTCATCTCTCTCCATAACCACACCTCTGCCACAGCCACTGTCACTCAAGGCGTTCCCAAGGCTCCGTTCTTGGTCCCCTCCTCTTCATCATCTACATCCTCCCCCTTGGTCATATCGTCACTTCAACCTGGACTTCCACTGCTATGCTGATGACACCCAGATCTATCTCAGCACCAAGTCCCCCCACCACCCCCTCTCTCCCATATCAACTCCTGTCTATCAGCCATCAAATCTTGGATGCAACTCAACTTCCTTAAATTAAACAGTAGCAAAACAGAATTTCTCCTCATTGGCTCCAAATCAACACTCACTAAAATTAACAACCCCACTCTCACTATTGACAGCACCACTGTCTCCCCATCTCCTCAGGCACGCAACCTTGGCGTGATCCTTGACTCAACCCTCTCCCTTGAGCCTCACATCCGCCATGTTGTCAAAACATCATTTTTTCACCTCCGCAACATTGCAAAAATCAGATCATCTCTCACACCCCCCGCTGCTGAAAGACTCATCCATGCCTTCATCTCCTCCCGACTTGACTACTGTAACTCTCTTCTTTTCGGAATCAATTCCAGCAGCATCAACCGACTCCAACTGGTCCAAAATGCAGCCGTTCGACTCATTACCCACACCAAATCCTGGCACCACATCACCCCAGTTCTCAAAGAACTTCACTGGCTTCCCATTTCTCACCGGATCACCTACAAAATCCTGGTCCTCACGTACAAAGCCCTCAACAACCTGGCCCCCCCTTATCTCATTGACCTCCTCTCCCCCTACCAACCCTCATGGTCCCTCAGATCCACATCAGCTGGTCTCCTCTCCACTCCGAAATCAAACCTCTGCACTTTAGGAGGCAGAGCCTTCTCCAGGGCAGCTCCCAGGCTCTGGAATTCCCTCCCACAACCGGTCCGAAATTCTGAGTCCCTCACCATCTTCCAGTCCCGCCTCAAGACCCATCTCTTCACCTCTGCATACCCTTAGTCCCATGTTCCCCTCCCCTCTGTCTTACTGCTCTATTTTGTTTTGTTTATTCCTGACTCTCAATTGTAAAGCGACTTTGAGTCCTGAAAAGCGCTATATAAATAAAATCTATTATTATTATTATTATGATTTATTTTTATTTTAAATTAATTTGTTAAATAATAGCCATTTCTGAACAGAAATAAGATCTGATTGAAGGGTTCTTCAATTTCAGACTTGTTAGTACTAGAATGTATATAGCACCGCATCATCGGCATATAGTTGTATTTGACAGTCAGAACAGATATTGGGGAGGTCGTTTATGAAAATAGAGAAAAGGAGTGGTCCCAAGGACGAACCTTGCGGGACCCCCTTCTCAACAATTAAGAAATTGGATTGACTTCCATTAATGGTGACACATTGGCGTCTGTTATGAAGGTATGAGTTAAACCACAGTAGATTGTTTCGAGAAAGACCAATAGAGTAAAGTTTATCAAGCAGTAGGTAGTCAACAACATCAAAGGCCTTGGTTAGATCAAGAAAGATGGCACCGGTGAGTTTACCATCCTCGGAAGCAGTGAACACATCGCTGGTAAGTTTTAACAGAGCTGTAGTTGTGGAGTGTTTAGGTCTGAACCCCAGACTAGCATGGAGATAGAATATTGAAAGTTGAGACATAATGTGATAGCTGGTTGAACACTAGTTTCTCAAGGATTTTAGCCACCGAGTTGATAATTGAGATGGGGCGGTAATTGTTAATATCTTGTGGGTCGCCTCCCTTATGCAGTGGAGTAACATTGGCACACTTCATGCGGAAGGGAGGGTACAAGTTGAGAAAGACAAAATTAAACAGGTCGCATAGTGGGTACATTAAAATATTAGCTCCTAACTTAATGAATTTAGTCTCAATACCAGCTGGTCCAGATCCACAACATCCTTTAATTCATTAATAACATGTTGAACATCAACAGGTTTGATTTTTTGAAAAGAAAAAGAGCTTCTACTTGTAGAGGTAGCTGGAAAGTCACATATAATAGATGAATCAAATTCAGTAGAGCTACCTACAGTGGAGAAGTGCTGGTTAAAAGCATGGATATAACAGCAGGGTCCTGAATGATGTCATTATTGACCCGAATCTGAGTTCTAATATTTTGATTTGATTTATTAAGAACATTGTTTAGTCTTTTCCAAAACTTTTTTGGATTTATGCATATCTTCAGAAAGATGTTTTTTAAAATAACTTGATTTAGCATTACGTGTTTTTGTCGTACACTGATTCCTTAAGGACCTATATTTTTCCCAGTCAGCAGGGTCCTTTGTTTCCCTGAAAGTCTTCCAAACTTTATCTCGCTCATTAAAAAGGTTGATCAAATCAGCACTAATCCATGGTAAATGTTTCCGTTGACTTTTATTTCTCCCAGGGGGCATGCTTATCAATAACTCTTGGAGACTTCAGTGTATAAATAATTCCAGGCATCCTCGACAGTTGGTATAAGTTGAAACCTATCCCAGTTTATTGCAATCAGGTCAAGCATATAATTATCATAATTTAATTTCCTACATTGTCTAACACGAATATGTTTAGGAGGGAGACGGGAGGGTTTAATCTTTCCACACACAGAGAAAATAGTAAGATTAAACGAGAACTACCTAAGTTTGAAGTTTGATCTTTATTTTATGAGGAGTTACGTAGGTGATTACGTGAAGAACCCCGGCCAGTGCGCCTGCGTGTCAATCTTCAAAGCAGCGGTGTGAAATCACAAAAAACAACAACCGAAGTAATATAGTCTCATAATAAAATGAGTAATACAAGAACTTCCATCTGACCTTTATGATAGAGGGTAGGGTCGTGGTGGGCACGTAATCACCTACGTAACTCCTCATAAAATAAAGATCAAACTTCAAACTTAGGTAAGTTCTCGTTTAATCTTACTATTTTACTTCGGAGTCACGTGAGTGACTACGTGAAGATTTTAAAGCTTTGTGAATTCATGCCGTGGATCAATCCCGGCTTCTCACTGCATAGATTGACTCGGAACGAGAATAATCAATCATGCATTCATAATAACATTTGTACCACAAATGCAGTAATTCATTTCAATAATGAAATGAATCAGATCCCCTTTAAACCAGAGGAATTTACACAGAACTTAAAATAGTTTCTGCAAACAACCCCGCATTAACAATAGGCCGATGGTAAAAATGTTGAAACATCAACTCATTGGACCACCCGGCTGCTGCGAGGATATGGTCGACGGGGACGTCTTTTGCCCTGGCCGGCGACGTTTCTGCTGCCCTAGTCGAGTGAGACGTAAAAACATAAGTGTTAATACCAGCAGCTGTTAAGACTTCTTTTATCCATCTAGAAATAGTGTGTATTGAAACTCTCTTGTGTGGTTTCTTGTGTGTGATCAACAACCCAGTTTCCGTATTCTCAAATTCTTTGTGATCTCAATGTATTGTAATAAATATGTCTTAATACAGAGACATGGATCATTTGGATATGCTGCTAGCATAATTTTAAATCCTGTCACACCTGGCCTAATTTACTTTAGTAGGTCATAGATATAGAATGTAACCTTGTCTTCAGTTACTTCCATACGGTCTATTTGTAATTTTCCAAGTGTTTGCACTCGTTGTGCTGTCACTCATGCCATAAGCATGAATACTTTCATACTGAGCTTGACCAAAGGTAAAGACACACTTGATGACCATTCACGAAGTAGTTTCAGTACCACACTTACATCCCAGATTGTCACGTACCTAGGTTTCAGTGGTTTGGAATTAAAGATTCCTTTCATTAGTCTGGAAACAATTGGGTGTGACCCAATTGAGTTTCTTTCTGAATCCAGAACCAAATATGAGGACAATGCACTTCTGGCTGAATTAATTGCACTACAACTCAGACCTTCATCATAATAAAGTTTTGACAGAAATTCTAAACATTTGAAATATCTGCAGTACTTTATTGCACATTCTTTTGTACACAGAACTCTTCCCATTTCTTAATATAAGAAAGGTACTGTTTTTGAGTGCTCTTCCTCCAGGCTGCCGTAAGCATGTCCACAGTATGCTCAGACAGTCCTCGTCCCAGAAAAGGCATTCTTAAAACCTGCAAATCAACAAATCCAAACGATCATATAATGGATGTTGTTCCCCTGTACAGGGTGCAGCAATAAATTACTCTTTTTTGGGACTTTCATCAACACGTGTGTTGTTAATTCTAATATCAATGGATACCATGGCTGTGTAGGCCAATCTGGTACTACCAATACCCTTGAAGCAGCATCTTGCCTGATTTTAAGCAAACATTGGCTTATGAGGCAGAAAGGTGTAAATATATATGAAAACATACCTCCCCAATGTAGCGAGAAAGCATCAATCGCCACTGCTCCTGGATCTGGTTTCCATGAGACATATCTCGATAGCTGATGATTCAAGTCGATGTCGGTCATTCCAAATCTGATTACTATATCATTGAATACCTCTTGATTCAACATCCATTCTTTATTATCATGGAACTTTTTGTGACCTGGTGTCTGCTATCGTGTTCATTCTACCTGGTAGATAGATAGCTGAAATCCAAATGTTCTTTTCAATACACCAAGACCAAAGTTGATTTAACCATTTTGTCACATGACACCGACTTAATTCCACCCATATCATTAATATAGGCAACTACTGTTGTGTTTATTAATTTGAACTTGAACCTTCCTTTTAGTTGTGTTAGAACCATAAGCTTGGAGTCCATAGAAACCTCCTAAAAGCTCCAAATAGGTAATTCCCCATGTCTGCAGTAACACTAACTTTTCCTGATTCCATCTGCCTCCGCAGCTCGATGTTAAGTCAGTTGCACCCCACCCTAGTGCACTGGCATCAGTTTGTAATATCATGGAAGGTTGTTCAATCAGCACTTTGCCTGAACTGCTTGAGACATGTAGAATCCACCACTGCAGATTAGAAACAGCATTTGTTGTTACTTGCATGGTTCTATCAAAATGACCAGCATTTACTCTCAGTACCTGTTCTTTGATTCTCTGCAGCTGTTGATAATGTAATGGTCCATACTGGACTGCTGGGAATCTACTAATTTTCCCAGTACTCGAGCCACCTGTCTGATTAGAGGTTTTTGCTCGTTTAACAGATTACTGCAATCTTTAATCAACTCCACCCTTTTTTCACTGGGCAAAGTAATTTGCATTTGGGCTAAATCAATTGTGAACCCCAAATAATCAATCGAGGTACATGTTTTTAACCTTGATTTCTTTGGATGAATTTAGAAACCCCCAAACTTTCAAAAGTTTGATTTTATTACTGCAACCGATGCTTCTGTTGACTGTTTTGTCCTTCCTATAATCAGGACATCATCCAGGTATGCCATTAGTACATGCCCCTGGCTCTCAGCAACCCCAGAATTGATTTAAACAATTTTATGAATATTCTGGGAGGGAGCGTTAACCCATTAGGCAGAGCTTTGAACTGCCCTAATTGGTTCATCCTTGTAAATTTAAGATACTTCATATCTTGCAAGTGAACAGACACTGAACAAAAGGATTCAGACTTGTCAAGTCTATAATAATCCTACATACTCCATCCTTTTTTGATCGAGGGAATATATTTGACCCAAATTGGTGAATTTGGTAGACTGATTCTTCAATAACACCTTTTATATATAGGGTTTTGAAGCGCAACTTGAACCTCCATTACTTTGCAAAGTGGAGAGTTCTGCTAGGAACATGCTGGACAGGCAAATCATAATTTGGATTGAATTCAGTTCGAAATCCTTGTATATTATTCAGAATGACCACATCTGAAGTAATCTTCTTCCAATGTTTATAGAAGAGACGTAATCTGCCTCCAACTTTTGGACTTAATCCAGTTAGTATGTTCCCCTGAGAACCAGCTCCACCTACCTCTTGAGTCATGTGAGTATTCTGAGATCCCTGGATTCTCCCGGAAGCACCACCACTGGTCCTTACTCCCGCTGCAGGCCGCCAGCTACGTCCCTGCGTTGATGAGCGACTTGGTCCTGGTCTAGGATCCGTATGACGTCTGAAAGGATACTTCCTCTTTACAGACTTTGCAACCATTGATGTTTTTATCAATCCTGTTTTCGCTTCATCTTCCAACTCTTTAATACGTCTCCCGAGATCCTCTCCAAAGAGTAAGTTGGGTAATTGTATATTACTTGGTTTGCAGAGTGCTGCGAATTTCGGATTCATAGTAGGCCGTATAGCACTTTCCTCAGATAATTGATCTCGAAGTGGGTGCTGCATAGCAACCCCAGTGCTTCCTGATGCAACTTCGTCATCTCTTGGCTGTTACCTGCTATTCTGGTAAAAGCAGTTATTCCTGAACCCAGCAGCTTTAATATTCACTGCAACTGATTCCAGATAATTTGGTTCACTGCTGCTGCTTTCAGCAACCCACAGTTACTTGGGGTCTCCTGCTTTTTTGCAGTCTCATCCATCTCCTGCTGTTCCAGCTGATGGTAAACCAAGTAATTTATTAAGGAGGCAAGTTCTTCTCCTAATGGCTCTCCTGACCCTGACGGGGCAGCGAATCCTACTGCCAGGGGTGGAACATCTGGCAGCTGCCGTTCATTGCCTTGTACAGCCTCACCGTCAGAGTCGGGGTCTGAAATCTCATGACCCATGGCACGCTCCTCATTCCTGAGGGTGCATTCCATCAGCCCTGAGCCAGGTGCTGTTAAGCTGCTTCCTGCAGCTTGGATTACAGTACACTCCTTCATGAGTGAACTTTGCTCCAACAGCCTATGAAAAAGGCTTTCTATTTGGGCAATACGCTCGAAAGCAGTATCTAGCCCTGTACCAGGAGCTGTTTGAGCTGCTTCCAGCAACTTGGCTTTCAGTACACTCCTCCCTGAGTGAACTTTGCTCCAACAGCCTATGTTAAAGGCTTTCTATTTGGGCAATACGCTCGAAAGCAGTATCTAGCCCTGGAGCTACTTCCATTGCCTGGGACTCCCTCCGTGGGCCGTTGGGATTTAAACTTTGTCTTTTGCCCGACAGGCGCTGACTGTGTTTTCACCAGCCCCAGGTCCACAGTCGCTATGCTCACCGCTGGCGACTGTACCGGGGTTTAGAGGCGGTTGGTCTCTAACCGCAGACTCCCGACTTTCCCGACTTCTGTCGGCTGTGTCGCTCGCCTCTTCCCCCTGTCCGTTTTTTCCATGGCGTCTGTGGAAAAAATCCCCATAGACCCACAGTAAACGGACCTGGAAAACATGAAAAAAGTTTATACTTACCTTGTAGTTGAAAAACTACAAATCCACTGGAGGAGCTCTGCTCCTCACGTCCGTTTGCATCAAGGCGTCTGACGTAATGACGCGCAGGCGCACTGGCGGGGTTCTTCACGTAGTCACTCACGTGACTCCGAAGTAAAATAGCAGAATGATCGCTAAAGCAATCTGACAAAACACCAGATGTTAAGATTCGGTCAGGATGGGTAACAAGAATCCAATCTAATAGTGATGTAGAATTGCCATGAACTCTAGTAGGTTCATTGATTAACTGGGTCAGGTTTATACTTTTAAGCAAGTGTTTGTCGTTAGAAGAGGAGCGATCGAGCCAGTTTTTATTGAAGTCACCAAGAAGTACTAATTCACATGGGTGTTCAATAGAGGTGAGAGTGGAAATTAAGGACTTAGTTGAGTCAGGATGAACAGGGGGAGATCGATTGATAGTGCCAATAATTAGATGTTTATTGTCATGAAGTTTTAACCTAATAAAAAGGCTTTCAAAGAGGAATGAGGTTGCTTTAGGGATGGCAAGTTCAGATATAAAACAAGTTGACTCATAACAAGCCACACCTCCAGCTCTCGTAGGCCTATCTGCTCTATATAATACAAAATTATCGATATGAATATCATTGTCACAAATTTCACTATGTAACCATGTTTCTGAAAATGTTATTATGTCAGGTTTATTCTGTGCAATCCAAACTCTAATTAAATCTATCTTTGGAAGAAGACTCCTAATGTTCAAGTGGATCATTTTTAGACCTTTAGCTGTATCAATTGGGTGTA
Source organism: Malacoraja senta (assembly GCA_038087875.1). Taxonomy (NCBI): domain Eukaryota; kingdom Metazoa; phylum Chordata; class Chondrichthyes; order Rajiformes; family Rajidae; genus Malacoraja; species Malacoraja senta. The sequence continues at coordinate 12,823,123 of CM075981.1, read as the reverse complement.
GATAAAGTCAGGGGAGTGAGGCAGGGAAATAGCATGAGAAAGGGGACGAGAGAGCCACATACACAGATTAACACAGTCACACACACACAAAAGACAGGACAGACAAAGCACACAAGATCAGGCTGTGTCATTGAGAGAGAGAGAAAAAAGAAGAAAATAAAGTGAGCATACACACCTCAGTCTGCATAGCTCATATTTATGCAAATAGATCAAAGTATGAGGTCCTGGACCATTTATGTTTAAATTAATGGGGCATTATGAAGCCCAAAATAACAACTCTTAGTTTTACAACGTTTTACGGCAATTGCAACACTTTTTACTGCAACAGTAGTAAAGCAGCATCAATCATAACAACTCTCATGCAAGTTTTAACTTTGCAAATAAAACAGAAAAATCAATGGTTGTCCAGCGATTATATAATTGCAAGAGGAGCCACTGGCATCAGTTTATCAAAATCAAGAAAAATACAACCAAAACCAGATAAACACAAAGTTCATAGGCAAACAGCATTATTGTGCTAACGCTACCACCAGCCACTGGCCACCAACATTAGGCTGTTATATCAGAGTCCATGGAGGAGTTAATGGAGGAAACCTCACCAAAAAATGTCTCAACTTCATCAGGAGTACGAAAGAACTGTGTCTTGCCAGCGTAGACAACTCTCAGTGTGCAGGGAAAGATCAATGCATATTTAATGTCATGGTCGCGTAACTTCTTCTTAGCCGCATCATACTCCCGAGAGAGCTTCATTATCTTCAGTTTATCCTGGAAATAGTGGAACTTCACCAGGATAGGCCTCGGACCCTTGGCTCTGGAGTTATCCTTGCGACCAGCACGGTGACAACGCTCAATCTCTAGATGTGTGGGGAAATTCGCCTCACCAAAAAGTTGCGATATCAGACGGCCTATGAATAGTTGAGCGTGCAGGCTAGAGCTTGTGTAAAACCCTCACGCAGCAACGGCAGCCATCTTGTCAGATCTGGGATGCAGCCTATCTGGCCCTGGGGATTTATCGTCCTTTAATCCATTCAATTTACCTAACACCACTTCCCGGCTAACCTGGATTTCATTCAGTTCCTCCATCTCATTTGACCTCCGGTCCCCTGCTATTTCCGGCAGATTATTTATGTCTTCCTTAGTGAAGCCAGAATCAAAGTAGTTATTCAATTGGTCTGCCATGTCCTTGTTCCCCATGATCAATTCACCTGTTTCTGACTGCAAGGGACCTACATTTGTTTTAACTAATCTTTTTCTCTTCACATATCTATAAAAGCTTTTGCAGTCAGTTTTTATGTTCCCTGCCAGTTTTCTTTCATAATCTATTTTCCCTTTCCTAATTAAGCCCTTTGTCCTCCTCTGCTGGACTCTGAATTTCTCCCAGTCCTCTGGTAGGCTGCTTTTTCTGGCTAATTTGTACGCTTCATCTTTTGTTTTGATACTATCCCTGATTTCCCTTGTTATCCATGGATGCACTACCTTCCCTGATTATTTTTTTGCCAAACTGGGATGAACAATTGTTGTAGTTCATCCATGCAGTCTTTAAATGCCTTCCATTGCATATCTACCGTCAACCCATTAAGAATCAATTGCTGAAAAAATAAGAACACACTCGAATATTCACGGTTATAACACAAAATATTCAAACAACAAACTATCCCTATATGCTGATGATGTACTACTGTACATCACAAAACCACAAATTAGTATACCAAATATATTAAACTTAATTGAGGACTTTGGATCCTTTTCAGGATATAGAATAAATTGGAACAAAAGTGAAATTATGTCGATTAAACCAAAAGACTCAACACATCTCAGGAAATTCCCTTTTAAAATAGCTATGGAAAAATTCAAATATTTAGGAATTGAGATTACTAGAAATTACCATGATATGTTTAAAGCTAATTATAATCCCCTACTTAAGAAATTAAATAATCTGATTAAATTTTGGAAAACACTTCCGATGTCCTTAATAGGTAGGATAAATGCTATAAAAATGATTTTCTTGCCACAAATCCTTTACCTATTTCAATCAATACCTATATATCTCCCAAAAAAGTTTTTCAAAAAACTGGACTCAGACATTACAAATTTTATATGGGATTACAAATCCCACAGAATACAAAGAACACACCTTAACAAACGAAAAGAGTTGGGGGGTCTAGCGCTCCCTAACTTTATGTATTATAACTGGGCAGTAAATATTAAAAATATGATTCACCTGCTGGACAATTCTGCCCAGCAGGTGGACTGGATTATAATGGAAAAAGGGGATTGCTCCCCGAATAATATAGGAGCGATTATTCTCTCTCCAATAAATTTGAATAATAAAAATTATAATAAAAATCCAATTATATATAGCACTATTAGAACATGGAAGCAAATAAAACAGAATCTAAAATTAAGAAACCTATCTCTCTTAATACCAATAGTCAATAACCCATCGTTTAAACCTTCAATCATAGATAAAGCATTTATACAATGGGAAAGAATGGGAATTAAAACGCTCGAAGATCTGTATGAATTAGAAAAATTACTATCATTCCAACAACTACAACTGAAATATAATTTGAAAAATAATCAATATTTTAAATATCTACAAATCTGTGACTATTTGAAAACACACACAAAAGATTATTATAATATGCCTTCCGACTTACTAGATGAAGCAATGAAGACAAAGGCGGAATCAGTTAATTTAATATCATACTTATATAATATCATCTTAAATATAGAAATACCCACAACAGATGGAATTAGAAGAGATTGGGAACAAGATCTAGGTATAAAAATTTCAAAAGAGAGTTGGGATAATCATTTATTACAGGTGCATAAATGCTCGATCAACGTACGACATACGCTTATCCAATTTAAAACATTACATAGATTATATTATTCAAAAACCAAACTAAATAAAATCTTTCCTAACGTCTCACCAATCTGTGATAAATGTATATGTCAAGAAGCTACCATAGCACATTCTTTTGTTTTTTGTACAAAAATCCAAAAATTCTGGTTTGAAATATTTGATATTTTTTCAAAATTAATCAAAATAAAACTGGTACCAAAACCAGAATGGATTATTTTTGGAATATCGGAAGGTATTCCTGAATTAAACGTGTATCAGAAGAATTTACTCAATTATGGGCTAATAATGGGAAAAAAGCTTATACTTAAATTCTGGAAAAATGCGCCCACACCAACAATAAAAATGTGGACATCAAATATGTTGGAAACATTACATCTGGAAGAGATGAGATTCCTCCTAGTAGGCAAAGTAGATCAATTTCAAAAGACGTGGTCTACGTTTTTGGACCTATTACAAGCATGAGGTGCAATAGTAATTTAGAAAAACAAATAAATAAATAAAAGGTATCTGGACCTGGTAATGGGAGGTAAAATAAAAACAGACTTGGTTGGTAGTTCCTTCTCTATGAAGTATGGTATAAGAATTATAATAGAGCGATTGTTCCTTCTTTCTTTCTCTTTTTTTTTCTAGGGTCTATTTTCTAACTTTACTTCCTTCTCTAACTTCTTTTCTAAGGGGCTTTCTTTTCCCAACACTCTTTTGCACTTCACAACCTTTGTGCACTTTCTTCACTTTTCTTACTTCTTTCTTTTTCTTTCTTAAAGTTTAAAAAAGTGAAGCGGTACAAAAAATGTATTAATATATACGTGTTGTACATTACTGTAATCTACCGTACTTCTAAAAAATAAAAAAAAATAAAAAAAATAAAAAATAAAAAAAAAAAAAAAAAGAATCAATTGCCAGTCTATCTTGGCCAATTCACTTCTCATACCCTCAAAGTTACCTTTCTTTAAGTTCAGGACCCTTGTTTCTGAATTAACAATGTCACTCTCCATCCTAATGCAGAACTCAACCATATTATGGTCACTCTTGCCCAAGGGGCCTAGCACAATAAGACTGCTAACTAACCCTTCCTCATTACTCAATACCCAATCTAGAATAGCCTGCTCTCTCGTTGGTTCCTCTACATGTTGGTTTAGAAAACTATCCCGCATACATTCCAAGAAATCCTCTTCCTCAGCACCCTTGCCAATTTGATTCACCCAATGTATATGTACATTGAAGTCACCCATTATAACTGTTTTACCTTTGTTGCACGCATTTCTAATTTCCTGTTTGATGCCATCCCCAACTCCACTACTACTGTTAGGTGGCCTGTACACAACTCCCACTAGCGTTTTCTGCCCCTTAGTATTTCGCAGCTCTACCCATATCGATTCCACATCCTCCAAGCTAATGTCTGTAAAGGCTTGTCAAACACGTAGTCTTCACTCTTAGTTTATTGCATACATTGTATTCGTATACACACATATTGCCCTAGCTGTTCGTGGTCCGTTACCGGAGCTAGAGAGCGAGTTAGGGGTGGGAAGGTTACAATTATACTGAAGATAATGGGGAGTGGTTAGTAGTGGTGAGGTCATTATGTTAAAGGAACATGCACGGCTCTACATCCTTCCCCTTGAGAAGGGAAACATTACAATGATGACAGTGAGACCACGACTCATACGCTAGACACAAATCCGCGCGTACATCGTCAGGAAAAACTTGAAACATTCAAGCAAACTCCCCGTAACGTTCAGGCGGCTTGACCAGACGCCCAGAGCGGGTACGCAGCCCGCCTTCCCCCCCTCCGAAGGAAGAGCAGGTACAGGATCAGGAGGGGTGACAGGGGATCCGAGAGGAGAATGAGCAGGAGAGGGAGGACGAGGAGACCGGGGAGGAGAAACGGGCCCCGCAACGGGCACGTGAGCGGGAGAGGTTTGATGGGGGGGGCCAGGAGGAGCAGCGGGAGAACGGGGCACCAAAGGTCGTGAGGGCAGAGTACTGGGCATGGGAGTAGCGGTAGGCAACGAGTTGGCAACCGGGGGAGCAAAAGGGGCTGCGGGAGGCGGAGCGGGCTCGTTGACCGGCAGCAAATGCTGGCGGGACCGGCGGTAGATGGTGCCCTCGTAGTCAACTAGGTAAGAGCGCGGAGAGTCTGCAAAGTCGATGACAACAGCCAAGCGGTGGTGTCCGGAGGGGGACTGCATCCGGACGACCTGGCCCTTGAAGAGAGGCTGAAGGGGACAGCATGATTTGTCGTGGGAGCGCTTCTGGACGACCTGTTTCTGGGTAATGCGCTCCTGGACAGCAGCAGGGCTGCGGACTGCGGGCTGCAGGGATCGTTGGGAGACAGGGATAGGAGGGCGAGTGGTGCGGGTCATGAGCCGTTGAGCGGGCGAGCCCATGGCATGGTCGCGACAAATATTTCGGAGATTCAGTAGAGCCAGATAAAAATCCGAATGCGATAGTCTGCAATGTTCCAGCAGCTCCTTGGCAGTGCGGACGGCGCGCTCAGCAAGGCCGTTGCTCTGCGGGTATTCAGGGCTGCTGGTGATGTGGCGAAAGTTGTAGGCGGCGGCGAAGGCGCAGAACTCAGCACTCGTGAACTGGCCCCCGTTGTCAGACTGCACTGTCACAGGAATGCCAAAGGTCCCAAAGTGGCGTTTCATCTTCCCGATGACCGCAGCAGAAGTGAGGGAGTGCAGACGCTCAATCTGGAACCAGCTGGAGTAGGAGTCGACAAGGATCAGGAAATGTTTGCCACGCCATTCAAATATGTCCGTAGCGACCGCCATCCACGCCAGGGCGGGGGCAGGCTGTTGCAGGAGTGGCTGGCGTTGCTGGTGGGGAGAGAGGGTATTGCAGGTTGAGCAGGCAGAGACCCTCTCCCGGATGTCCTGTGCCATGCCGGGCCAATAAAATTGGCTCTGGGCCTGGGACAGGGTGGCATCGGCTCCGGGATGGCCGCTGTGGGCAGTTTGGAAATAGTGATCCCGCAGTGCGGCGGGCACCACAACCTTGTGGCCCTTCACCACCACGCCGTCCTGCAGCACAAGTTCATCCCGGACTAGGAAGTAGGGCGCAACGCCAGCCGGCAAGGGTGGGCGATGGTCAGGCCAGCCACGACGGATGACGTCTATAAGCTGTTGCAGGGCAGGATCATTGGCAGTGTGGTGAATCAGGGACTGCATCTGCTGGGAAGGCATGAAGTTGACGTTTAGCACCATCAGGTCGGATGACTCGTACGGGTGGCGGGCAGTAGAAGCCAGCGGTGCGCGGGACAGCGTGTCGGCCACAAACATGTCCTTGCCCTTTCGGTACACGATTTGAAACGTGAAGCGTTGGAGTTGCAGCATCATACGCTGCAAACGGGAAGAAGCCACGTGGATCGGTTTGTTCAAGATCGTGACCAGCGGCTGGTGGTCGGTTTCGATAGTGAAAGTGTTACCCAGAATGTAGTCCCTGAACTTCGAGCAGGCAAACACCACGGCAAGGAGCTCCTTCTCAATCTGAGCGTAGCGTTGCTCGGTAGGAGTCATAGTGCGGGAGGCGTAGGAGACAGGTAGTTGCAGGCGGTCGTAGATTTGCAGGCAGGCGGCACCGAGACCGAAACTTGAGGCATCGCAGGTAAGGACGATGGGGCGCTTTAAGTCGAAGAACTTCAGAGTGGGGGTGCGAACCAGCCGGGATTTTAAGTCATCGAAGGCTGCCTGATGCAGCGGGTACCAAACCCAGGCAGTGTCCTTCTTGGTCAGTTCCCTCAGGGGCGCACTCAGCTCGCTGAGGTCGGGCATGAATTTCCCCAGGTAGTTCACCATGCCCAAGAAGCGCTGCAGGCTGGGCACGTTGACCGGAGCTGGCATCCCAGAGACCGCAGCTGTCTTCTGTGGGTCTGGTTTTAGACCCTCAGCCGTAAAAACGTGGCCCACGTAGGTGACCTCCGGGACGCGGAAGCGGCACTTCTTGGGGTTCAGTTTGAGGTTGATCTCACGAGCCCGATCCAGGACTTGGCGGAGGTGGAGGTCGTGCTCAGCGACGTCCCTCCCGTACACCAAGATGTCATCGACGATGATAGCACACGGCAGATGGGCAAATAGCTGCTCCATGGTGCGCTGGAAAACCTCGCTGGCAGAATTGATCCCGAAAGGCATGCGAAGGAAACGGAATCTGCCGAAAGGTGTACCAAACGTGGTCAGGAAAGATGAACGTTCATCCAGCGGAATCTGCCAGAAAGTGCTCTTGGCATCGAGGACGGAGAATACAGTGGCTGGGCCAACCTTTGCAGCGACATCCTCCACCGTTCGCATGGGGTAGTGCGGGCGTTTGATGGCAAGGTTTAGGTCCTTGGGGTTTATGCAGATCCGAATCTCACTCTTGTCCTTCTTAGCAGCAACGACCATGGTGGAGACCCACCGGGTGGGATCACTCACCTCCTTGATGATGCCCACGGCCACCATCTGGCGCAAAGTCGACTCCACCCTGTCCTTCATAGCAAAGGAGACGCGGTGAGCCGGGCGGACTACCGGATGGACCTCCGGGTCCACCTCGATTTCGTACTTGCAGGGTAGTTTGCCCAATACATCGTCAAAACGGTCGGGGTATTCGCACATGGGATCCATGGGGGTCTGCACCAGGTGGATATCGCGGTGCAAGGAAACCAAACCGAGGTCCTGGCACGCACTGGCGCCAAACAGAGTAACATTCTCAGATTCCAGCAGGAGGAAAGAGAGGGGCCGAGAGGCCTTCAGAACTGTGCAGATAAGGGTGGCCTTGCCGACCGGGAATAGCATGCTCCCCCCATATGCGTGGAGGCGGGAGTCGTCAGCAGTAATGTTCTCACCAGATCTTATCTGCTGAAAGAGTCTTAACGACATAACATTTGCAAACGCCCCCGTGTCTACCTTGGCAGAAAAGGTCTTTCCATTCACAGTAACTCGAACTGATGGATCAGCTATCAAAGCATGTGCACCAAGACTGAAAAAACAAGCGATTCATCATGGGAGGAGCTGTTATCAGAATCAGGGAGTTCGACTGAAAGGTATTCGGAGCCATAAACACTATCAGTAGCAGTCAGGTTGTGTAGACTCCTTCTCGGAGCAGGGACAGGCTGGCCCCTGGAACGGCACACTGCGGAGAAGTGATTAAGCTTCTTACAAAAATTACAAGTCTTACCTAGCGCAGGGCAAACATTAAATTGATGACTGACAAAGTTGCAGTTTGGGCATCGACGAGGGTTAGCCCTCACGGGCGCGGGAGTGCTACGCTGGCGTGGCGGGCCATCGTGCCACGGGCGTTCAGCAGTGCCGGCATAGTTAATGTCCTGAGCCTCAGGGGGAGATACGGAGTCGACAGCAGCAGCCATGCGAGAGGCATGCAAAGCGTCGTTTAAAGTGAGGTCCGGCTTTCTCAGAAACTCTGCCCGTAGCTTCACGTCCTGTGGACCGTGAACTAGGACATCTCTGACCATTTGGTCGGGGGTCAACGTGTCCAGGCGGCAACGCCGAGCCAGGTGACGCAACGATGCAACGAAGGTGTCAATGTGCTCCCCGGGTTTCTGGCGCCTGCTGAAAAACTTGAACCGCTCTATAATGCAATTGGTGGGAATGTCACACAGCGCGGCAAATTTATTCGTTAGACATATCGGGTCCTCTGCATGCTCACCATCGGCGTACTCGAAAGATTCAAAACGTTCCATGGCCTCCGGGCCAGCCAGGTTGAGGAGCAGATGTGCTGTAACCGCAGGGGTAGCATTAGGATGAGCGATCGCGACATAATGCTGGAAGTCGCGCCTAAAGACAGTCCACCGGTGAACGATGTCGGAGTCAAACACCAGAATGTCAGGCTTGCGACACGAGCTGGCCATAGTACATAAAGGGTTTGAAAGGAAAATAAAAACTTGGAGAAAAGAAAACAAACCCGATAGACAGGAGACGCAGGGTTCAACTTTTTGACATCATGTAAAGACTTGTCAAACACGTAGTCTTCACTCTTAGTTTATTGCATACATTGTATTCGTATACACACATATTGCCCTAGCTGTTCGTGGTCCGTTACCGGAGCTAGAGAGCGAGCTAGGGGTGGGAAGGTTACAATTATACTGAAGATAATGGGAAGTGGTTAGTAGTGGTGAGGTCATTATGTTAAAGGAACATGCACGGCTCTACAATGTCCTTCCTTTCTATTGCGTTAATCTGCTCTCTAACCAGCAACGCTACCCCACCTCCTTTCCCTTTCTGTCTATCCCTCCTGAATATTGAATATCCCTGGATATTCAGCTCCCAGCCTTGGTTAACCTGGAGCCATGTCTCCGTGATCCCAACTATATCATAGTCATTAATAGCTATCTGCACATTCAACTCATCCACCTTATTACGAATGCTCCTTGCATTGAGACACAAAGCCTTCAGGCTTGGTTTTACAACACTCTTACCCCTTATACAATTATGTTGAAAAGTGGCCAGTCTATCAATTGCCAGTCTATCTTGGCCAATTCACTTCTCATACCCTCAAAGTTACCTTTCTTTAAGTTCAGGACCCTTGTTTCTGAATTAACAATGTCACTCTCCATGGCTGATCATCCTCAATCAATACCCCGTTCCTGCCTTCTCCCCATATCCCCTGACTCCGCTATCTTTAAGAGCCCTATCTAGCTCTCTCTTGAGAGTATCCAGAGAACCAGCCTCCACCACCCTCTGAGGCAGAGAATTCCACAGACTCACAACTCTCTGTGTGAAGAATTGTTTCCTTGTCCCCGTTTTAAATGGCTGACCTCTTATTCTTAAACTGTGGCCCCTGGTTCTGGACTCCCCCCAACATCAGGAACATGTTACCTGCCTCTAGCGTGTCCAAACCCTTAATAATCTTATATGTCTCAATAAGATGCCTCTCATCCTTCTAAATTTCAGAGTATACAAGCCCAGCCGCTCCATTCTTTCAGCATATGGAAGTCCCGCCATCCCGGGAATTAACCTTGTAAACCTACGCTGCACTCCCTCAATAGCAAGAATGTCCTTCTTCAAATTAGGGGACCAAAACTGCACACAATACTCCAGGTGTGGTCTCACTAGGGCCCTGTACAACTGCAGAAGGACCTCTTTGCTCCTATACTCAACTCCTCTTGTTACGAAGGCCAACATGCCATTCGCGTTCTTCATTGCCTGCTGTACATGCATGCTTACTTTCAATGACTGATGAACAAGGACCCTCAGATCCCATTGTACTTCCCCTTTTCCCAACTTGACACCATTTAGATAATAACCTGCCTTCCTGTTTTTGCTACCTAATTGGATAACCTCGCATTTTTCCACATTGAACTGCATCTGCCATGCATCTGCCCACTCACCCAACCTGTCCAAGTCACCCTGCAGTCTCATAACATCCTCCTCACAGTTCACACTGCCACCCACCCAGCTAATAACGAAATAAAACCATTTTGAAATCCATTTTGACTATTCTGGTCGCTCTTTTATTACCTCCATTTGTAGGAATTCAGGTTATGATTCCGCCACTAGTGTCATAGAGTTGCACAGCGTCAAAGCAGGCCCCTTGACCAACAGTTCACGGGAATATAAGGAGTTTAGAAAATGGATTAGTGTAAATGTGTTCTCAATGGCTGATGCAGTCCTGATTTGACTTGGTTGTATTTATGTATAATATTATCTGATTTGATTGGACAAAACAAGGCTTTTTACTGTAGAGAGACACAAAATGCTGGAGGAACTCAGCGGGACAAGCAGCATCTCTGGAGAGAAGGAATGGGTGACATTTGGGTCGACACCCTTCTTCTGACTGAGAGTCAGGGGAGGGGGAAATTAGAGATATGGAAGGTCGAAATTAGAGATATGGAGGTTCAATGAGTCGACTCGAACACACATCAAGATACAACACATATTTATTAAATCTACATATAGCAAGGACCTGCGGTCATCACATCTCCGAGCTGCTATTCATTCTAACAAGTGTAAGCAGGCTCTTGATAATATGAAGTACATAGTAGGCAGAGTCACTACTAACAAACACTATAATTGGCTAGTATGAAATAGCCAATCTACATCCTTCCTTGTAGAAACAAAAGTAGCATGGGTGGCTAAGCAATATAGGTGGAATGTTAATAATACATTTGCAGAATTACACAAAATCGTCATATCTAACGGGTGGGTTGCAAACCCTTCCGGCCCATGTGCGGTACGAGTCCGCCTCACCTCCTTTCATTGGAGAAGAATCTAGGGGGGGAAATGAGGAAATGACCGGCGGCCCGACAGGCAGGGAGGGTGGTGAGATAGGCGAGCTAGACGCCAAACGCCGCAAGGAGACCGCAGTGGGAACAATAGGCGGCAGTGGGGACGCAGGACCGACTGTGGGAGGGTATACGAAACGCGAGACATCAGGATACGGAGTCGCAGGACCCTGTTCCTTCACTGGAAAGATATGTTGACGGTTGCGTCTGTAGATGGCTCCGTCCGCTTCGACCAGTTAAGAGCGCGGCTCTTTGGCAGGGCAGTAGATGTGTCCCAGACGTGCATAGCCCTTGTTTGTCTGGAGACGGACCACTTGTCCACGAGCGAGAGGTTTAAGTGGCTTGCAGATCCTTGCTGTATGTACATTTAATAAATATGTGTTTGTATTTTGATGTGTATTCGTGTCGACTCATTACATGGTGTCAGAGAGTGAATCTTGCCCACTCCGCTCATGTTTATCGGGTTTTAATTTTTTTTGATTCTTTTGTGTGTGTTTTATCTCAATCATGGCATATTCGTGTCGCCGTCCAAGTCCTCTGATCTTTGATTCTGACATTGCTGATGCTGGCATCTTTTCGAGCGTGACTACACTTATTATGCTCGCATCGTTCATCGAAATGACCCCCCTCCCCCCCCCCCCCCCCCCCCCGAGGTGTGTGCTTCTGTACTGCTCAATTTGGCGGGACCTGAAGCAATGAATCGTGCTGACAACTTCACTTTTGCTCTTGCTTTTTGGAGGATGACTGTCAGGTCAGAATGCCTGCTGAAACAATCGACGACCCTGCGGTTTTGATCAGAATGTTCAGAGAATTGTGTGACCTGCTCTCTAACTCCATTATTCAAAGGACCAAGTTCTATGCTCGTTTACAGCAGGTCGACAAACTGATTGAACGTTTTATCAGCAGCTTGAAGCACATGGCTGCACACTGTCGCTTTCGTGATTTACGGGATGAACTCACCCAGCATAAGCTTGTGGGAGGAATGCTTTTCAGCAAGCTATGAGGTGAGCTCCTTCGCAACACTAATTTAACCATAGAACAAGCAGGACCTGCCTGTCGTATTTCTGAGATAATGTCTCCCCATACTGACTCTGTGCCCTACAGTCAACGTTCGCAGCATAGTGTTAATCTTACAGATCTTTCCCCTCACAACCCCCATGCTGGGTCTGCAGTTCATTGTCAAAATTGCAAATTTCCATGCTACGGGTCGTCAATTCTGTGCTGCCTATGGGAAAACCTGTAATTTCTGCAAGAAATTAAACCTCTTTGCTCAGTGCTGCCATTCCCGTGTGACTCCTGTAGCTTCAAGGCCAAGCCTGCACCTGCTTCAACATGAGTTTACTGATAATGACTTCCAAGAGCCTGACTCGCCATCTCCCGCACCTCTCTCAGAGAGTACAGATACCAGTTCTGCCATCCACTCTCTTCTCCCTTCGTCTAACAAGCAACTTGACCCTGAGGTAACCATGTTTGTGAATAACAGGCCTTTGATTGCAAAGATAGATACAGGCGCCAAATGCAATGTCATCTCATTAAGAGAGTTAAAAAAAATCCGTAATGCTCAACATTATGATAAGGCCTCCGCAACACTTCGGGCTTACAGGGGAGAAGTACTACACCCACTTGGACAAGCTGATTTAAAGTGCACCAGCGACAAACAGACCCATACCGTACCGTTTTATATTGTTAAGGGAGATTCAGAGACTTTGCTTGGTATCAATGCATACCACGATCTAGGCCTTATTTACTTTGGCCGTGCGATCCATAAACTCTGTCTCGCTGACGGGCCTACACAACAGCTACTCTCTCAATATAAAGAACTGTTTAACAATGAGCTTGGCAAGTTGCCTATCAAATACCACATTGCTGTTGATAGCAAAGTTACTCCTGTGGTCAGAGCGCCACATCATGTTCCGTATGCCATGCGCAACCGAATACACACTGAACTCAAGCACATGGTGTCCATGGGTGTTATTGCTGATGTTACTGACCCATCTGACTGGGTTTCCACCATGGTCGTCACAACAAAGAAAAACAAGGAGGAGATCCATATCTGCATAAACCCCAGAGATCTTAACACTGCCATGCCCGCATTACCCAATGCGAACGACAGAATAAGTTGTTGCCCAGATAGGCAACGCAGTAGTATTCTCAGTTCTGGATACCAAAAGCTTGTTTTGGCAGATTCCACTAGACCCAGACTCGTCCAATCCCACTTCTGACACCATGTAATGAGTCGAATCGAGCACACATCAAGATACAACACATATTTATTAAATCTACATACGGCAAGGATCTGCAGTCATCACATCTCCGAGCTGCTATTCATTCTAACAAGCGTAAGCAGGCTCTTGATAATATGAAGTATATAGTAGGCGGTCACTCCTAACAAACACTATAATTGGCTAGTATCAAATAGCCAATCCACAGAAGGGAAGAAAGAACATGTAAGATGTGAAATGACAGATCAAAGCAGACAATGGTCAACGAAATGTACAAAGGTTCATTGTTGGCTGAGGGGAAGGTGATAAGGAGGCATACAAACAGTAAAATGAATCATTAATTAATTATACCTCGGTAAACGTGATAATAATAAACCTAAATCTAATAGAATTTCCTCTTGTTTTATGGTTCTATAAGTCTATTTGCTCCTTTACCAACAATGTTCAATGTCCTCTTTTACTTTAGTTTTTGTTATACCTTTCTCTTCTTATATTGTTTATATTTAGGCGACTTACATTTCTTGAAGACACCTCCCCCATCCCTCGCTCCATTCCCTGACTGTCAGTCTGAAGAAGGGTCTCGACCTGAAATGTCATTTCACGTTCTTTCTGTGACTGTGTGAGTTTTTCACCAGGTGCTGTGGTTTCCTCCCAAACCTCAAAATAATAATATTAACAATAATACACTTCAGAGCATATTCTGAGGTTGTCATGTTTAATAGCCTGATGGTTGTAGGGAAGATGCTGGTCCTGAACCTGGATGTTACAGTTTTCAGGCTCCTACCCTTTTCCTGATGGCAGATGTGAAAGTGGGATAACATAGAACTAGTTTGAACGGATGGTCAGCGTGGACCCAGTGGGCTGAAGGGCCTTTTTGCATGTTATACCATTCAATTCAATTCAATTCAATACAATTCAATTCAAATTAATGAAAGGATATATAGTGCTGGAGTATCACGGCGGGTCAGGCAGCATCTCTGAGGAAAATGGACAGGTGACGTTTTGGGTCGAGACCCTTTTTAAGACTGATTGTAATGGGGGAGCTAAAGGCTGGAAAAAGGCACCAGACATATTTGCTTGTTACTTTCTCACTTCCCACAAACTCCCCTGCATTATATCTGAGACAGCAAACTGTGCTGCCATGTCTGACCCCAGCCTGATTTTAATTATTAGCTAAAGCTATTCAACAATTGCTTATAATGCATTTCATAACTTAATCATTGAAGACATAGAGATTTAGATTTAAAATGCAAATGATGGTTTCCCAGACTCAGTTTAAAATAAAATTTATGGGCGGCACGGTGGCATAGCAATAGAGCTCCTGCCTTACAGCGCCAGAGACCCAGGTTCGATCCTGATGACGGGTGCTGTCTGTATGGAGTTTGCACATTCTCCCCGTGACCTGCTTGGGTTTTCTCCGAGATCTTTGGTTTCCTATCATACTCCAAAGCTGTACAGGTTTGCAGGCAATTTGGCTTGATATAATTGTAAATTGTCTCTAGTGCGTGTAGGGTAGTGTTAATGTGCGGGGATCGCTGGTCGATCCAAGGAGAAAGGAAAAGAGGTCACCCTAGGAACAGCTGGAGAAGAGGTGTCCAGACAGAAATGTCTGAGAGTGGGCTCAACTGGGGAGGTCTCGAAAGAACTGACAACAACCAAGTGAGGCGGAGGACATTTGTCAATGGCCTATGCTCCCTAGAGGAGCAAAGGGTTAAGAAGAAGAAAAAGAAGATCGCTGGTCGATGTGGACTCGGTGGGCCGAAGGGCCTGTTTCCGCACTGTATCTCTAAACTAAACTAAACTGCTATTCTGGTTTAGAGAAAATAAACCTAATACCGAGTCATCACCTGGTGTATTGAGGTAAGGTTCCTGAGAATGAAGGTGACTGTTACAAGCCTCCCTGTCAACCTTCTCAATGAGTGCCTTTGGGCACAACAGCTACCTCAGATATGCACTCTTCTTCCAAATCCCATGCCGATCACCTATTGCCCAAATGGGACAGTTCTGCCACCTTTCTCCCTTGCCATTGCACTCTTTTCTTATGAATACTTCCCAGGAGTTGGATAAAAATGCACAAGCTAAGAATAAGAAATAGGATAGAATGTTTAGAAAGGGATAAGAGTCTAATGTCAGGCCACATGGGGACCAATTTGAGAAGAGAGGTGTGAGTATAGAATTGAACGTGTTATATTGGAATGCTATACACAGTATATGAAACAAGGTGGATGAGTGCAGTTAGAAATTGGCAGGTTCGACCATGTGGGCATCACAGAGTCATGGCTGAAAGAGGATCAGAGCTGGAAGCTGTACAACCAAGGAAGAACATCTTATCGATTCAAGGCCGAGCGGGTGTGGTGGCAATGTTGGTAAGGAGTGAAATCCAATCCTTCGCAAGAAACGGCATAGGATCGGAAGATGTAGTATCCTTCTGGGTAGAATTAAGAAACTGCAAGAGTAAAAAGATCCTTATGGGAATTATATACAGGCCTCCGAATAGCATCCAGGATGGAAGGCACAAATTACATCAGGAGTTAGAAAAGGCATGTAAGAAAGGCAATGTTACAATGGTCATGGGGGATTTCAATTTGCAGGTAGACTGTGAAAATGAGATTTATACTGGATCCCTAGAGAAGAGAAGCCATCTTGTACAATGCCTACGAGATGGCTTTTTAGAGCAGTACATGGTTGAGGCCACTATGGGAAAGGTCATTCTGGATTTAGTGCTGTGTAATGAACCAGATTTGATTAGGGGACTTAAGGTGAAGGAACCCCAAGTAGACATTGATCATACTATAATAGAATGCAGTTTTTGAGGGAGAAGCTGAAATCAGATGTGTCAGTATTACTGTTTAGTTTTAGTTTTTAGTTTTAAAGATATAGCACGGAAACAAGCTCCTCGGCTCACTGAGTCCATATTGACCAGCGATCCCTGCATATTAACACTGTTGAGTAAAGGTAACTAAGTACAGGGTCATGAGGGAGTCGAGGGGGGAGGTAAAGGGACAGGTGTTGCATCTCCTGCAGTTGCAGGGAAAAGTACCTGGGGAGGCGGTGGTTTGGGTGGGAAGGGATGAGTTGACCAGGAGGTTGCGGAGGGAATGGTCTCTGCGGAAAGCAGAAATGGGTGGAGATGGGAAGATGTGGCCAGTAGTGGGATCCCGTTGGAGGTGGCAAAAATGTTGGAGGATTATATGCTGTATGCAATGGCTGATGGGGTGGAATGTGAGGACAAGGGGGACCCTGTCCATGTTACAAATGGGGGAAGGAGGAGCAAGAGCGGAGCTGTGGGATATCAAGGAGACCCTAGTGAAAGCCTCATCTATAATGGAAGAGGGGAACCCCCGTTCTCCAAAGAATGAGGACCTCTCTGATGACCTGGTATGGAAAACCTCATCCTGGGCGCAGATGCGGCATAGACGGAGGAATTGGAAGTAGGGGATAGAGTCTTTACAGGAAGCAGGGTGAGAAGAAGTATAGTCTAGATAGCTGTGGGAGTCAGTAGGTTCGTAGTAGATGTCGGTCAATAGTCTGTTTCCTGTGATGGAGACGGTGAGATCCAGAAATGGTAGGGAGATGTCGGAGATGGTCCAAGTGAATTTGAGTGCAGGATGGAAATTAGTCGTGAAGTTGATGAAGTCAGTGAGTTCTGCATGGATGCAGGAGGTAGCACCAATGCAGTCGTCAATGTAGCAGGGGTAGAGATTGGGGATAGGGCCAGTGTATGCCTGGAACATTGAATGTTTGATGAACCGTACAAAGAGGCAGGCATAGCTAGGGCCCATGCGAGTGCCCAGAGCTACGCCTTGGATTTGGAGGAAGTGGGATGAGTTGAAGGAGAAGTTGTTAAGGGTAAGGACCAGCTCTGCTAGGCGGAGGAGAGTATTAGTAGATGGAAATTGGCTGGTTCTGCGGTCGAGGAAGAAACGGAGGGCTTTAAGTAAAGATGAGGAAGTGAATGCCTGGAAAACGGAAGTAATAGAAGAGACGAAGAGCATGTGAGGTGTCTTGGACATAGGTTGGGAGGGATTGGACCAGGGGGGATACTATGGAGTCGAGGTAGTGGAAATTAATTCAGTGAGAGTGAGAATTAAACTGCATACACTTGGGGCATTGATTTTGACTTTGCACTATTATTGTTTGAATATGTACTTTTGTTGTTGTTTATTATGGTGTTTACAGAGTCGTATGTTTACATATCTGTTGCGTTGCCGCAAGTAAGAACATTCTGTTTTGGGATATGTGACGATAAAACTCTCTTCACTCTTGACTTGATTTCCCTTTTTACCCACATCCCAACCTTTGAAAATCAGGGCCGGCTTTTGCTATCTTGTTGACTTTGTTGACAAATATTTATTTTAAAGATTTAAAGACCTCATGGATGAACTCCAAAGATTGCTCATCCCTGCCCGGCAAAAAAATAAAATAGGGAAGGCGGCTCAACCGTGGCTAACGAGGGAAATCAAGGATAGTGTTAAATCCAAGGAAAAGGCATATACATTGGCCAGTGGAAGCAGCAGATATTTAGAACTCAACAGAGGAGGACAAAGGGGTTAATTAAGAGGGGGGGAAAGGAGCATGAATGAAAGCTTGCGGGGAATATAAAAACTGACTCTAAAAGCTTCTTCAGATATGTAAAAAGAAAAAGATTAGTGAAGACAAATGTAGGTACCTCGCAATCACAGACAGGTGAATTTATAATGGGAAAGAAAGAAATGGCAGAACAGTTAAACGAGTACTTTGGTTCTGTCTTCACTAAGGAAGACACAAACAATCTCCCAGAAATACTAGGGGACCGAGCATCTAGTCACTAGTGGGGGGGAGGAACTGAAGAGAATCCTCATTAGTCAGGAAATGGTGTTAGGTAAACTGTTGGGACTGAAGGCAGATAAATCACCAGGGCCTGATGTTCTGCATCCCAGGGAGATGGCCCGAGTAATCGTGGATGCATTGGTGATCATTTTTTAATGTTCTCTCAACTCTGGATCAGTTCCTGTAGACTGGGGGTTAGCCAATGTAACTCCACTTTTTAAGGAAGATGGGAGAGAGAAAAAGGAATTATAGACCAGTTAACCTTACATCGGTAGTGGGGAAGATGCTTGAGTCGATTGTTAAAGATGTTATAGCAGCACATTTGGAAAGCAATGACAGGATCGGTCAAAGTCAGCATGGATTTATGAAGGGGAAAACATGTTTGACTAATCATCTGGAATTTTTTGAGGATGTAACAAGTAGAATGGATAAGGGAGAGCCAGTGGGTGTGGTGTATCTGGACTTTCAAAAAGCCTTTGACAAGGTCCCACACAAGAGATTAGTGTGCAAAATTAGAGCACGGTATTGGGGGTAGGGTATTGACATGGATAGAGAACTGGTTGGCAAAGAGTAGGAATTAACGGGTCCTTTTCAGAATGGCAGGCATTGACTAGTGGGGTGCTGCAAGGATCAGTGCCGGGATCCCAGTTATTTACAATATATATTAACGATTTAGACAAGGGAATTAAATGTGACATCTGCAAGTTTGTGGATGACACAAAGCTGGGTGGCAGTGTGAGCTGCGATGAGGATGCTATGAAGCTGCAGGGTGACTTGGATAGGTTGGGTGAGTGGGCAGATGCATGGCAGATACAGTATAATGTGGATAAATGTGAGGTTATCCACTTTGGTGGCAAGAACAGGAAGGCAGATTATTATCTGATTTTTGTCAGATTAGGAAAAGGGGAGATGCAACGAGACCTGGGTGTGCTTGTACATCAGTCACTGAAAGTAAGCATGCAGGTACAGCAGGCAGTGAAGAAAGCTAATGGCATGTTGGCCTTCATTGCGAGAGGATTTGAGTTTAGGAGCAAGGAGGTCCTACTGCAGTTGTACAGAGCCCTGGTGAGATTGCACCTGGAGTATTGTGTGCAATTATGTTGTCCAAAATTGAGGAAGGACATTATTGCTATTGAGGGAGTGCAGCGTAGGTTCACCAGGTTAATTCCCAGAATGGCGGGACTGATATATGATGAAAGAATGGGTCGACTTGGCTTGTATTCACTGGAATTTAGAAGGATGAGAGGGGATCTAGTAGAAACATATAAAATTCTTAGAGGATTGGACAGGCTAGATCCAGGAAAAATGTTCCCGATGTTGGGGGAGTCCAGAACCTAGGGTCACAGTTTAAGAATAAGGGGTAGGCCATTTAGGACTGAGATGAGGAAAAACTTTTCACCCAGAGAGCTGTGAATCTGCGAAATTTTCTGCCACAGAAGGCAGTTGAGGCCAAGTCACTGGATGTTTTCAAGAGAGAGTTAGATCTAGCTCTTCAGGCTAAAGGAATCAACAGATATGGGCAAAAAGCAGGAACGGGTACTGATTTTATATGATTAGTCATCATCATATTGAATGGCGGTGCTGGCTCGATAGGCCGAATGGCCAAACTCTGCACCTATTTTTCTATGTTTCTATGACGGATCTTGAGAGATTGCTGCCAAGATATGTAGAATACTGAAAGCCTCTGACCATTCACAAGGGTGTTTGGTTCTGGTTCAGGTGTTGGAAACAGATTATTTTATGATTTCAGTTTCCTTTGAATTGAATAAATTTTGAATTGAATAAATTTTATTAGCCAAGTATGTATACATACAAGGAATTTGCCTTGGTGCTTTGCTCACAAGTAACAACACGATATACAGTAAACAATTAGGAATAAAACATTATTATTTAAACATGTGAAGAATGAAATAAAATACCAGAGCAAAAGGAGGCTACAGACTTTTGGTTGTTGAGTAGAGCTACTGCTCGTGGAAAAAAGCTGTTTTTGTGTCTGGCTGTGGCGGCTTTGACAGTCCGGAGTCACCTTCCAGAGGGAAGTGCTTCAAAGAGTTAGTGATAGGGTGAGAGGGGTCAGAGATGATCTTACCCACTCGCTTTCTGGCCCTTGCAATGTAGAGTTCGTCGATGGGGGTAAGGGGGGAAGGTTGCAGCCAACAACCTTCTTGGCTTATCGAACAATGCGCTGCAGTCTCCGGATGTCATGCTTGGTGGCTGAGCCAAACCAGACCATGATGGAGAAGGTGAGGACAGACTCTATGATGGCAGTATAAAACTGGACCATCATTGCCTGTGGCAGATTGTGTTTTCTCAGCTGCTGCAGGAAGTACATCCTCTGTTGGGCCTTTTTGACTGTGGAGTCGAGGTGGCCTCCCATTTAAGGTCACTGGAGATGATGGTCCAGGGAACTTAAATGACTCCACAGATGTGACTATGGTGTTGTTGATGGTGAGTGAGGATGGAGGACGGGGAGTTCTCCTAAACTCACCATTGTTTAGTGCAAATTGTGGAGAAATGTTGCCACAGGTACTGGCAAATTTGTCCATACCTTCCTGCATTTCAGCTCTGAGTTTGCCCTGAATGTGTAAGATCTAGTCCTTAAGGTTGCTTCTTGTAAGTTGTTTTAGGCTGAGAGTCTCCTAACGTTAAAAAGGAGAACCAACAGTGCTATATCCAAGTTTGATTATATCTTCTTTGTCAGGGTAGGCATCAGACAGCATTGCATCAAATGTGACAATCAACAGTGTGGGGACAAGCACGGCCCGCCGTGATATGTTCAGGTGGAGGTGTTGGTAAAGTGGGCCACTGGAGGCCCTACAGCAGCCTGGGGATCAAGTAGATCAGGCGCCGTTCCAAGTGGATGAGCGTAGATTGGACACGGTCTCCAGAAACACCGAGCGGTGGAGGACATCAACAACTGCCAGACCAGGCCGAACCCTGCAACTCCAACCCAGTGCTGTTGCCAGGACAACGGGCCTTCATGGCCAAGTTAAGATTCTATATTTTAAACAACTTTGAACTTGAAGTATACAAAATGGTGCCGGAGCATGGGGACTGTTGTGTACTGTCTCAGAGTCATGCACTATTCCCACACACTTGTACTAAAGTATGATTGACTAATTTGTAGCAAGAATATTACTGAACTGTATGCAAAAAAGGAATTTTACCAAATCTGGGTACATGGGACAATAAAGCACCATTTGACAATTGATTCCCATAGGCGAAGATGAGGAGGTGAGGCAGAACTAGGTGAGTGCAGTGGTTAAAGGTACCAACCTGAGGTAGGAATGTCATTGTGCCCTTCACCTGGTAGAGCTGCTGCCTCACAGCGCAGGAGACCCGGGTTCGATCCTGACCTCGGGTACCGTGAGAGTTTGCACATTCTCCCTATGACGGCATGAGTTTTCACCGGGTGCTCCGGTTTCCTCCCACACTCCAAAGACGTGCAGGTTTGTAGGTTAATTGGCTTGGTAAAAATTGTAAATTGTCTCACGTGTAGGATAGTGTTTGCGTGCAGGGTGATAGCTCATCTGCACAGACTTCATGCGCTGAAGGATCTGTCTCCACGCTGTATCTCTAAAGTCTAAAGATCCTTTTTTTGGGGAGGAGGTCAGTACCCATGATGGACAGTGTTCACCACTTTTTGCAATCCTCTTCGCATGCATTGCAAGTCACTGGATAAACCTGCACATATCACAGATGGGAGAAGCCGGAGTGAAACTTACAATCTTTCATCCAGTTCCAATAAGATTCCAATTTTCCTTCAGGTTTTCATTATTAAAATTGAAATGCTAAGCTGCCAAAACCTTTGCTTGATCCAATCTCTCACCACATCAATGCCAAAAGAAGGAAATAAAAAGCAGGCTAAAGTCAAACAACATAATTCAATTATCAACAAAGGGAATTGTTTACCACCAACATGAAAGAAAAATCAGGGTAAGGTTAGAACAACTAAGAAATCACGCAATAAATAGTGAAATTCTATAAATACATTTGCTTGATATTTACAAAAGTAATTAACATTATATGCATGCCAGGCAATAAAAATAAATGGGAGTTATAACTGATAAACTAATCCAAACCCGAGGTGATAAAATTCCTAGATTGAATGAATTGCCTGCATGCCTGATTAGAGCAATCAAGTGATGAGACAGAGGAGATACCTTTACACATGAAAAATAATGAACAAAGGGAATAATGCCAAAGGACCGTCAAAGAGCCGACGTGATGCTTACCGCAGGGTGGGTTCGATCGACGCAAAGGAACAACAAGCCACCATCTTAACATCAATTCAAAATGGAAGTCTTAATCACAGATGGAATTCAATGTTTCAAATTAGAAACAGTTATTAGATTCTGAAAAGGAAGATCATGCATGACCCTTTTATAATAATATTTTATAATAAATTTTATAATAAGAAAATATCTTTGAGGAATAAGCAGAAAATATCAAGAAGAGCATTGTAGTGAGTATACGATGGATTTATTTATTAAACGCCTTAGATAGGATACTGCGCGGCTGAGGCATGGGTAAGAATGTGAATTCAGTGGACATATACGCACACATACACACACATACACACACACACGCATGTGTACATACACACATTCACACACACAAGCGCATACACACACATGCACATACCCACATGCACATGCACACACATGTGCACATACATCCATACACACACATACAGTCTCACATGCTAGCGCTTGTGTACACACAAGTGCACATGCGCACATACACACACACAAACACACACACATACAAACACACCCACATACATACACACATGCATGCACACACACATGCATGAGCACACACACACATGAACACACACACACACAAACACACACACATATGAATGCACACACACATGCATGAACACACACACACATGAACACACACACACACACATGCACACACTCTTTGGTTCTCTCACTTAGGAGTCCTTCGGGATCAATGACAATTTGCTTCCAGTTTTGTGAATTCTGAGGTGGCTGATGGGTCCAATGTGGAAACTACAGACACTTCCGGAGTCGGAGAAAGACGTACCCAACATTAGACCATGGGTTTTCTGCCAGGTCTGAAACCTTGATCTCAAATAATCTTTTGCTCAATTAACAAAAGAACTGCCTGGTGGTGAATCCCAGCGCCAACATGTTCTTTTCCATAAGGTGACTCCCAACATTGGAGATAGACACAAAAAGCTGGAGTTATTCAGCGGGACAGACAGCATCTCTGGAGAGAAGGAATGGGTGACGTTTCGGGTTCAGACCCTTCTTCAGACTCGACCCGAAACATCACCCATTCCTTCTCCAGAGATGCTGCCTGTCCCGCTTTGTTACTCCAGCTTTCTGTATCTACAGTTTAAACCAGCATCTGCAGTTCCTTCTTACCCAACATTGGAGAACTGGTCCTGCTTTACCAGGGTCTGCAAGGTAAGGGAAACAGCGGGCTGTTCAGCTAAGAAGTAGGTGGCCACAAACAGTTCTATGGAGAATTATTCAGGAAGATCTGTACATCACATGGCCTTGGACCATGCAGCTGCAATAACAGGTCATAATAAGATAAGGTAAACCTCTTCTTCCCAGAGATAGCCAATCCTAGCTCAGTGCCTGGTGTCATGAATACCTCATCAGGGAGGATAGTTAATTTTCCGTTTTCCTTATCAGGGAGGATAGTTAATTTTAAAACATTGCTGACAGTTGTATGTAGATTAGAAAAGAGGTGCAGATTCATTGATTATGTAACGTGTTATTGAGTTGGATTTTTATAGTCATTGGTCTTCTCCTTGTGTGCGACCTGGAAATGTGGCAAGACATTTGGGTTCTCCAGACCAGCTATCACAAACCACAGTCCCTGATGAGCAGAAGAGAGTGGGACTTGTTGGTGTATTCACAAAATGACGCAAAGTGCTGGAGTCACTCAGCAGCTCTGGCGGCATCTCTCGAGAACATGGAGAATTGCATCTGGATTATTGTAGCAATGTTACAAAATTTTGAGATTTAAAAAATCAAGTCAGCAATTTATCCCATCAGATAAAGCATAAAAAGAAATTTAATTTGACACCTAATTCACTTTCATATCTTCAGTATTAAAAAAAGTTATGGCCATTTTCATACTCTGAAATTAGCATTTTGTTCCCTATTGCTTTTCCATTGACTTAACTCAAAAGCTGTGATCGAGGACAGTCAAAAGCCCATAACTTTCTTAAAAATTAAGAGAACTGAATGAAATTTTCAGTTATTATAGATTGAAGCATTCTGAAACAAATATGAAACAATCTTCCTTGGATGACCTGAAATTAAAGCATATAATTAGTTGGTTACCTAATTGTAGCTAATTACAAAATTCAATTACTAGATCTAAACATCTATCCATTTCTTAAGAAAATGTTAACATTTTAAAATAGCCTAAGTGTCCAAATAACATTCACACAAGAATTCACAATATAACATGATTTTTAAATCTCATTGTCATGAGGAAGGGTGTGCTGGCATTGGAGAGAGACCAGAGGAGGTTTACGAGAATGTTCCCAGGAATGATTGGGATAACATATGATGAACGTTTGACGGTACTGGGCCTGGGGTTTTAAGGATGAGGGAAGACTTCATTGAAACTTACCGAATACTGAAAGGCCTGGATAGAGTGAATATGTGGAGAGGATGTTTCCACTCGTGGGAGATTCTATGACCAGAGGTCATAGTCTCAGAATAAAAGAACGTACCTTAAGAAAGGAGAGGAGAAGGAATATATTTTGCAAGAGGGTGGTAAATCTGTGGAATCCATTGCCACAGAAGGCTGTGGAGGTCAGGTGAATGCATTATTTTTAAGGTGGGGATTGACAAATTCTTGATTAGTAAGGGTGACAGGGGTTATGCGGAGAATGCAAAAGAATGGGGTTGAGAGGAAAAGAGTTTGTACCATTACAGGGTATCACCAAGACCCTATGATATTGAAGGGCAATGGAGACCGGTACTAAAGGACCTCGATTTTGCAGATGTTGGGCATAAGGCGCATCTTCTCATAGCTTCAGTAGAAGTGTTGGTGATGTCTTGGAGTTCGGTCTCTGAGCATGCGTAAATACAGATGATATCTGTACATCTGTACATGCAGGTTAACTCTGAAGTTTGGGTAACATTGGTTTCACGTGTAGTTGCCAAAGGAGGACAACTTCCTACCAGTTCTGACTGCACTCACATGCATGCACACACTGCACTCACACCGAGGCATGCTGTTGGTGAATTGCAGCATTGCAGCAAGAAAGCTTGATAGAAGTCTCGGACTACAAAATCACACACATGCATGCACACACACACACACACACACACACACACACACACACACACACACACACACACACAAGCATGCACACACACGCACATGCACACACACATGCACGCACACACATGCACATGTACAAAAGCACATGCCCGCATACAGGTGCACAAAAGACACACATGCGCACATGCGCACATATGCACACATACACACGTACACATAGGTGCACAAAAATACACAGACGATCAAAAGACACACCACAAGACGCACACATACACACAAAACACACCCACACACACAGACACAAAGGACACACACACAGAGACATGCACTCGCACAAACGCCAACATACCCACACACATACACACGCACGCACAAATATTTGACATAGAAACATAAAAGACACACACAGACATGCTTACCCACATACAGATATGCTTACACACATAGACAAAACACACACTCAAACATATACAAAAGTCACAAACACAAAAGCCACCCAGTTTCTGCAAAAGTCCAGACGTGAGGCTTTCAAGAAAGATGATCCCGCACTGTACAGGTATCCCTCTGCGAAGCTATCCGGGATACCAGGAGAGAAGTCCACATCAATCTGGAAGCTCAATTCAATCAGCAGATTCCAGATGACTGTGGCAGGGCCTGAAAATCATCATGGGCTGCAAGCCGAAATCAAGAGCAATATCTGGCAAAGATGCATCTATACCACATGAGCCTAATGTTTTTTATGCCCATTTTAAGCAGACAAACCAAGTTTCATCAGGGTGCATGTTCCCATTGTTTGCTGACTCTGTCCCATATATCATGATGGCAGAAGTCAGATCTGCTTTCAGGCAGGTAAACTCCCGGAGAGCGGCTAGTCCAGATTGAGTATCTGGATGGGTTCTGAAATCATGTGCTAATCAAGGTGGCGGCACAGCGGTAGAGTTGCAGCCTTACAGTGTCAGGGACCCGGGTTTCATCCTGACTACACGTACTGTCTGTACAGAGTTTGCATGTTCCCCTGTGATCATGTGGGTTTTCTCTAAACTAAACTGACCACAGACTTTGCCAACACAGAACATAGAACAGTACAGCATCAGATTGGGCCCTTCGGCCACAATGTTTGTGTTGAACATGAGGACAATATCTTCAGCCTCTCAATTCAACAGTCTGCAGACCGTTTCTGCTTCAAGAAGTCTTTCTCTATCATTCTCTGGCACTCCTTTAAGATTTTTATGGCGATTTGGCCATTGTGTGTCGCTCACTCAACATCTGCTATAAGGGTTTATCTGTGTTTTTAAGTGGGAGCCTACTCTGTACAAATTGACCTGCTGGGCTCTGGAACTGTCAATACCATGCTGTTGCTTCTAAAGTGTTTTGGAGTGTTGAAAGAGAAGCAATAGTTATTATAAATGTAATTAATTCCTTCTGTAGTTGAAGATGCATAAATGCCATGATTACATGTGGGGGAAAGGGATCGGAACATATGGTTGGGCAAAGAATTTTATATGGAATGTGAAGCCATTAGAAGTGGCACAATGGCGCAGCAGTGGTGTTGCTGCCTCACAGCAGCAGAGACCCGGGTTCGATCCTGACCACAGGTGCTGTCAGTATGGAGTTTGCACTTTCTCCCTGTGAATGAGTGGGTTTCTCCAGGTCTCCAGTTTCCTCCCACATTCTAAAAATGTGTGGGTCTGCAGGTTAATTGGCTTCTGTAAATCATCCCTAGTCTGTACGAGCGAATTAGCGTATGGGTGATCGATGGTCGGTACGGACTTGGTGGGCTGAAGGGCCTGTTTCTACCCTATTATCTCTGAACTAAACTAACGTTTTTTAAACAATGCTCTGTTTCTGTGGTACATTTGGGAACATGTGTCAGAAGAGACTGACATTCTCTAGTCTGGGTTATAATGGAGTGGGTGCAGTCACTGTGATTAATATCATTGGGTGGGGAATATAAATCATTATTTTCAGAAGTAATGAAGGAAGCATTCGGGAAAAGGACTCAGATGGCACTGGCTGAGGAAACAAGTTCGGAAGTTTATCACGGAGGAAGATAAGTATCAAAGGGCAATTAGACAGCAGAAGGGTGTTCACAAGGGTGAGACAGGGAGGACATGGACCCCCCTGAGCTTTTGTTGCGATTCCTGGAACAGGAGTCTCAATATTTATATGAATGAACAAACTGTGAATTAGGCAGCTCCATCTCAATGACAATCTAATGATTATAATTAGCAAGGGGTATTTACTCACTTAAGTCAAAGCGTCGGGCCAGCCATGAATCAATGCTTAGACAATGCTTTCATTGTGAACAGCTTCAAAAGGAAGTAGGATGACCAATCTTTCAGGTGCAGTACAAAGGTTCGCTTGGATCTGTGCATTTGGTATTCACCGTGTGTAATGAGCTGTGTGCCTCTCTGTCTCCTTCTCTTTCCTTCGAGTTTGTTCCAGTTCTTTTTCCATTTTACCTGTACTCTTACTTACCTCAAATGAAGTTTTTCATGGAATTCCTTCCTTTGGGATTGATTTAACTTTTTAATCTCTTTTTCAAAATTTGTCAGAGGTAGAAGCTTCATTTAAACTTTGGGGAGTTTGTTTTACTTTTTCTTTGCATCACCGGTCTCCCGCTCTGCTCCTGCCTGGAAAATGTCTATCCCTGGCCAGCCCATGGCACAGTTCGCCGCCTGGGATTATGTGGTGTTTATTCTCATGTTGCTGGTGTCTGTGTTAATTGGAGTCTATCACGCGATTAAGGCCAGGAGGCAGCAATCCAACCAGCAGTTCTTGCTTGGAGGCAGGGAGCTGCGGGCATTACCTGTTGCCATGTCACTCACTGCCAGCTTCATGTCAGCCGTCACGGTGATTGGGACACCGGCAGAGGTTTATCGCTACGGAGCCATCTACTTGGTCTTCTGCATCAGCTACACAATAGTTGCCATTGCCAGTGCTGAAATCTTCCTGCCCATATTCTACAGGCTCAACATTACCAGCACCTATGAGGTAAGTCAAAAAAAAAACCCAGCTTCTTCAAATATTCCTCCAGACTTTTGTTACCTCTGGGTTTGGTTATTTCTGTGCTCCCTTTGTTAATTGGTATGGTCTTTAAACTAGAATTCGTCCAGGACGTTGCTAATCAAACAAAGTCCAGCTCTGTTTATGCGTCATTGCTTTTCTTGCCAAGTTGGTGCAGTGCTGCCCTTACTTCTCACCATTGTTTTGAAATTCCTCCGTGGTCTTGCCACTCCCTGCTTCTGCAAATTTCTGGGAATGTTCTCCTCCAAACCCAACATTTTAGTTTCTACAGATGTTTTTATAACACACCTCTTGATATGTCAGTTTACACCAAATGAGATTATTTTCCAATATAGTCATTGTTATAACTTATTATGACATAGAAGGAGGTTTAGTTTAGTTTAGTTTAGTTTATATTCACATGTACCAAGGTACAGTGAAAAGCTTTTGTTGAATGCTAACCAGTCAGCGGAAAGACTATACTTGATTACAATCGAGCCATCCACAGTGTACGAATGCATGATAAATGGAATAACGTGAATAACGTTTAATGCAAGATAAAGTCCAGTAAAGTCAGATCAAAGATAGCACGAGGGTCTCCGTTGGGGTAGATACTAGCTCAGGACTGCTCTCTAGTTGTTGGTAGGATGGTTCACTTACCTGATAACAGTTAGGAAGAAATTGTCCCTGAATATGGAGATTTACCCTGAATATGGAGATTTACCCTGAATATGGAGATGTGCATGTTCACACTTCTATACCTTTTGCCTGAAGGGAAAGCGGAGAAGAGGGAGTGGTCGGGGTGCGACTTGTCCTTGATTATGCTGGTGGCCTTACCGAAGCACCTTAGTCACCTTTGTCACCTTTGCTGCTATAGTTGCAATGTAGAAGGCCAAAGGAACCAAGTTGCACACCAAAAAGGCACAAGACGCAGCAGCATGCACAGTCAAATGATTGAAGATGATCGGCGAGATACAGGAAAAGCAATTTTCTTTGTAGGATGAAGAAGCTAGCATGGTCACCACTGAATCCCCATTCCTCCTTTGCTGAGATGGTATTGGGACTTCCAAGGCTGTTTTGAGATCTGCAGCTGAATATCCCCGATGAACCCAATCTGAGTATCAATGAGTAGATTGAGTAGATGGTGAGTGAGTGTCACTTGATAACATTTTGTCCGAACCCCTGTAGACTCCCAGATTATTGGTGAGTCAGTGCCATTTGATAGCAATGTCTCCAACACCCTACAGTATTCCAGATTATTGGTGAGTCAGAGCCACTTGATAGCATTGTCTCCAATGCCCTACAGTCTGCACCCAGGAATAGAGGGGTTAACAAAATGTACTGGACACTGACCAGTGCCTCATGGATAATGACCTCCCCACCATCAAAGAGATCTCTAGGAGAAGCTGCCTTAAAAAGGCAGCTGGTATCAGCAAGGACCTACACCACCATGGCCATGCTCTCAATTCACTGCTACCATCGGGCAGAAGGTACACGAGTCTGTAAACCGTGAGCTCCAGGTATTGGATAGTTCGTTAGTAGGTATTTTTAAGGCAGAGATAGACAAATTCGTGATTAGAACAGGTATTGAGGGTTATGGGGAGAAGGCAGGAAAATGGGATTAGGAGGCAGAGATCACGCATGATTGAATGACAGAGTAGACTCGATGGGCCGAATGGCCTAATTCTACTCAGATAACTTGTGAACGTGTGGAGGTTCTTCCCAAAAACCATCAGGCTTTTGAACACTATAAACCATAACTAAGCTATGAACTATAAATTGTCTTAGTTGCAGTAAAGACTTTGGGGTTTACGCAATCTATTTTTTTAATTTATTGATTTTTTTGTTTATTATGTTATCTATGAGTACTGTGTTTAAGGGTCTGTTAAGCTGCTGCAAGTAAGAATTTCATTGTTCCATTTACATATGTCATTTAAACACTCTCGACTCTAGACTCTTGAACTTGTGATGAACTTGTACTTTCTGATTTCACTCCTCAATGATCCAGCTCTGTTTTTCAGCTCCTAGTTCTATCATCCCCAGTCTGAGAAAAGTGTTTCAAAGGAACACACTGAGCATGCTCAAACTCTGAATAAAGCAAATATTTGAAATACTCAGGTAATGTTTATGGTGAACGAAGCAGAGTTAATGTCTCTGGTTGATGACACCTCATCAGCAATCTTCTGATCAAAGGTCATCAGAAGAAAATATTAACTTTTAAATATTTCCTTTACCAAAATGCTGCCTGGTCGATAAATCCTGGCATTTGCAGTTTTATTTCAGGTGAATTGTTTCTACCTGATGAAATCCTACAGTCATTGATAAGATTACCTCCAGCTATTTCAGATTCACTACTGCCAAGGGTTTTGCAATCTAATCTTGCGGTTAAATCGAGAGACCAGACCAAGTTCTGATGCATGCTATCCTTGATAATCCACCCATGGTCAGCCATGACCAAGGGGGGCCCACATAGTGTCCTTGATATCTCACTGCAGAGCAATCAGAGAGAGCATTAGACCTTAAAGGCACATTCCCATAGCAACCAGCAACAACAATGCATGCTAAGCCTGCCACACAGAAGAGAGGGAGGGGGGAGCTCATCGATTCATCCCTTTGGGAAAATAGTGGCTTGGTAACCTCAGCTGTTGAGACATTCAGTTAATGAGTGGCTCCACTGGATGTACTGCGTGATGGAGAGGTTAGCAAGTGTAAAGGGACACAATGGGTTAAGGCAGACAATGGGTTAAAGTGAGCAGCGGGCTAGATCAGATAGAGATCAGCTGAAGATGTAAGATGATCCTCCAGCCTGGGTCAGGGGCCTCACTGAAATCTCGTTGAAACTGGATTATACCAGTCTCAGTGGCCAGAGGCAAATAAAGTGACCGTAAATCAGCCTTCTTCCCCCCCAGCCAACAATGGGCCATTATGGGCTCAAGTGGACGAATTCATTAGATACAATCAACAAAAAGCTTTTCACTGTACCTCAGTACACGTGACAATAAACTAAGCTAAACATGGCAGGAAGGAATATAAACAAGGAACTGTAGGTGCTGTTTTTTTACAAAAAATGACACAAAGTGCTGGAGTAACTCAATGGGTCACAACGACAGCATCTCTGGAGAATATGGATAGATGACTTTTCGGGTCAGGACCCACCTTCAGACTAACTTCAGAGGCAGGACAAATGGTAGAAGGTAATAGGTGAACACAGGAGGGGGGGGGGGTGGGTGTTGACGGGCAGATGGTTGTAACAAAGGTCAGAGAGTAAAACAGAAGGTGTGAGATAAAGTTATAGAAGAGTCAAGTCAAGAGTGTTTTATTGTCATATGTCCCAAAACAGAACAAGAAATACTTACTTGCAGCAGCACAACAGATATGTAAACATAATGCTCAGTAGACAACATAATAAGTACCAAATATAAGTTCAACGTAGAAAAAACGAATGATATACTGCAAGACAAAAACAACGGCCCCAAGTCCCTAATGCAATGAAGGCATTTTGTACTTGAGAGTTTGTAGTGTTTGATAGCCTGATGGTTGTTAGGACGAAATTGCTTCTGACCCAGGAGTCACGAGTTGTGAAGCCAGAGAAAGGAATGTGGTGATGGGGGAGGGGAGAAATAGGTGCGAGTCGAGGTGGGGCACAGGGGTAGGGGTGGGAGGGGGGGGAGGTGGGGGGGAAAAAGGAAGCGGGGTGAGGAAGTTGTTAGAGCTTACCTAAAATTGGAGAATTCAATGTTCATGAATGCTGGTTGTAAGCTACCAAGTGGAAAATTAGGTGCTATTCCTCCATCTTGCACGTGGCTTCACTCTGGCAAAGGAGGAGGTTTTGTGAACCAGGAGAGTTTGGAAAACATTGGGGCTGCCGCTGGAAGAGTCTGGCAGGAAATTGCTTCAGATTGACGGAGTAGAAAACAATCGGGTTACTGAAAGGGTGCTTATTATTACTGAGGGCCCTCATGGGCACGGAACTGCAGCCAATGGCTGCCTGCACATGCAAGATGGCAGCATTGCTGGTAAATCCCAATGGCTAAGATATAACCAGGAGGTCAAATGGATTCCATTAGTTTCCATTAGTGGGAGAGTCTAGACCAGCGTCTATAGCCTCAGAATAAAAGGACGCTCCTTTAGAAAGGAGATGACTCAGAGGGTGGTTAATCTGTGGAAGTCATTGCCACAGACGGCTGTGGAGGCCAAGTCAATGGAGATTTTTAAGGCGGAGATTGACAGATTAGTAAGGGTGTCAAGGATTATAGGGAGAAGGCAGGAGAATGACGGTGCGAGGGAATGATAGATCAGCCATGATTGAATGGCGGAGCAGACTTGATGGCCGAATGGCCTAATTCTGCTCCAAGAACTTATGAACCTCAGTGCGGCATTGTTGGAAGATAGATTGAAGAGTAGTGTGTCACTGAAGATCCTGTGGGAGTAGGTACATCACAGATTGGTAGATGGTCATTGTTACGCTAGAGACAGAAATCTTCACGTGGACTTCAGTATTTATTTTCACAACAAACTCTATTACAAATTGGCCAATTGAGGAGACATGTGTCCCAGGGCAGATGCTCTCAGATGCAAAGCCAACATCAGTCTTTATACTATCTTTATCTCCATTTCCCCTCCACTGGAGTCTGTGGAGTGGTTGCTTGGCAGTATCCAGGCATGGGCCAATTTAAGATAGACACACAACGCTGGAGTAACTCAGCGGGTCCGGCAGCGTCTCTGGAGAAAAAGAACAGGTGACGTTTCGGGTCGGAACCCTCTTCAGACTGAAAGTAGAGGGGGTGGGGGAATTGGAGGTAGGTAAAGGCCAAGGATGGGTGGAGCCCATAATGGCCCACTGTTGTCAGAGGAAAAGGGCTCACTTAATATCACTTTATTTGCATCTGGTCTGAGACTGGTATAATCCAGTTTTAACGAGGTTTCAGTGAGGCCCCTGACCCAGGCTCGAAGATCATCTTACATCTGATCTGTATCTGATCGAGTCCACTTTAACCCATTGTCTACCTTGACGCATTGTGTCCCTGTACACTTGCCAAACTCTCCAGCACAGAGCACCTTCAGTGGAGCCAGTCATTAAATGAAAGTCTCGAGAGCTGAATGCTATAGAGATACACAAAATGCTGGAATAAATCCATGGGACAGGCAGCATCTCTGGAGAAAAGGAATGGATGATGTTTCAGGTCGAGACCCTTCCTCAGACTGAGAGTCAGGGAAGAGAGAGACTAGAGACATGGAAGGGTAAGATGTGAAAACGACAGATCAAAGCAGACGATGAACAGGGAAATGTAGAATGGTTCTCATTGCTGGCTGAGGGGAAGGGGACAACGACCCAAAACGTCACCCATGTCTACTCTCCAGAGATGCTGCCTGTCCCGCATAGTTACTCCAGCATTTTGTGTCTATCTTCGATGTAAACCAGCGTCTGCAGTTCCTTCCTACATGTCTGAATGCTGGAGACAAGATCACCTGTCGTTTAAACGCACCCTGTGTACCCTGGAAATAGTTTACCCAGCAGGTGAAGGTTGTGAAGCTGCACAGTTTGATCTCCTGACATCAGCAGACTGTCTCTTTAGATGGACACAAGTTGCAGCCAAGTAACGCAATGTACTTCTGAGTTGTACTATTTAATGCCACTCGCAAGCTGTAACCTAAAGCGTCAGGTTACTCCAAGAATAGGAGGCATTGCACAATCAGTGATGCAATTTGTGGCTTGTCTGATACAAAATAAATCTCAGAGCTGGTAGCATAAAGCATGCAGTGAAGTGCCCATTCCTGTTTCCCCATGGGTGCAATTTCACTATTGACAAAGATCGGCAGTAAAATCCATCCCAGATTAAATTTCTTTGCTGGGCATTTTCCAGGCCTTGAGGAAAAGGAGCCACTCCTCCAGATTTGTCAGAACATAAGAAAAATAAGTGGGTCATTTGATCCCTTGTACATATTCTGATGTTTAATAAGGTCACAACCTCACATCTCCAGAGATGCGGGTTTGATCCTGACCTTGGACTCTGCATGTGTGAATCTTACATATTCTCCCTGTGACTTGTTCGTTTTTGCCTAGCTACTCCAGTTCCTCCCATTTGCCTGGTTGGTAGGTTAATTGCTCCTGGAGTAGGAAGGTGGTAGGAAAATCAGGAGGAAGGAAGAATTAATGGGATTTGAGAAGATAAATGGGATGCATGTGAGATTATTGTAGATAGGTGCTTTATAGATCCAACCAAGAATGACAACCAATGGCCACATTCCTTCAATGAATATATAAACATGGTTAAATATGTTTGCAGTAGGTTAGTTATTTCAAAGTTGGCATCAAATGAAGGAAAAAATAGAGCAGGTTGTCAAAAGTTTGGTCAATGAGATAACATGAAGGCACAAGTTAGAGATAGAGAGACAAGGGTGTCAGTGGTGAGACAATTACAAGCAAGAGGCTAGAATTGGAGCAGCATATTCCTTGCCAGATTCTGTCAGACTGAAGCTCCAAAGATTAAGTATGCTCTGGAGATGGGTAAGAGTGAGGTAACGGTTCTATTGTAAAATGCCACATTGTACCTATGTAACCACACTGCATCTTCCTTTTTACTTTTGCTAGCTACATTCACATTTGATATTCCCTCTGACCCAAGTCTGTGCCATCAAGTATTCATACACACTAATCCCATTTACCAGCATTTGGTCTGTAACCTACTAATCTTAATTAGCATCATCTCACAAATGAGTCTACTGTGCAAACAAGTCAACAGCGTGACATTGGCATGCCGGTTTCATTCCATTCACAGAGTGCAGGTTACAGCTCACGTACCTGTTTTATGTGTTAATTCAATGCAGTTTATTAAATGCTTTTATTATCTCTAGTATTTAGGATTAAGATACAACAAAGCAGCTCGGTACATTGGGACCATTCTCTACATCATTCTAACAGTGAGTACCATTTTTTAGCTCCCATTATGCCCTTGTCCATATAGTTCCAAGTCACGAGACTTCCAAAGCTTTTTTATTTACATTTCGGGGTTGGGACATTGCACTTAAGACCAGCATTTATTAGCCATCTTTCAAGAAGGTAATGGTTAAAGGTCTTCTTTAACCACTGCAGTCTTTCCTGGGGAAACAGAGTTGATAACTTCGCAAGGTGTGTGACTTAGAAGGTGACCTGTAAGCGGTGGTTTCCCAGAATACCGGCCAACTTTCTTTGTGCTCAAATAGCCGGTGTTGGACATGATGCTGAGAATTGGAATCTATTTTGTAGATTGGAACACATTGAAGATACTGTGCATCACTAATAAACGAAACAAAAGCTTATAGTGCTAATGGAGAGACAGTCAAGTGGACTGTTTTACTCTGGATGGTTTGAGGATTTTCGAGAACTCATGCAAGCTCATCGCCACAACTTTCCTGCCCGGTCGGTGGTGCCAATGATTTTATTCTTACTCTGCCTGGGATGGTGGAGGGAAAGTCAGTAAAGGTTCCAGAGTTGACCTCACACTCCATAGTCCCTGCTCACTCAACAGCACTGAACACTTACATCAGATAACAAGAGACAACGGCAAGCTGAGAGGTGTTGCCTTCCAAAGAGCAAGTGAGGAGACTAAGTATAAAAAGACAAATATTAAGAAAGGAGATGTGGAGGAGATTCTTTAGTCAGAGGGTGATGAATCTATGGAATTCATTGCCACAGACAGCTGTGGAGGTGAAGTCATTGGGTATTTTTAAGGCATAGATTGACAGATTCCTGATTAGTAAGGGTGTCAAGGGTTTTGGGGAGAAGGCAAGAGAATGGGGTTGAGAAGAAAAGATAGATCAGCCGTGAATGAATGGTATAGTAGACTCGATGGGCTGAATGGTCTGATTCTGCTCCTATGGCTGACAAACTTATGAGACAACGAGAGGATTGTCGCCAATTCCTCGTGTTTTGTTCAGCTCTCTCATCTTCACTCAAGTCTGTGTCACAATCTAGTGAGGCCTCGTGAACTCATTAAAGTCAATGATACTGAGTTAATATCAAATGCCACTGTAGATAGCAATGTTACAAAATTTTGAGATTTAAAAAATAAAGTCTGCAATTTATCCCATCAGATAAAGCATAAAAAGAAGTTGAATTTGACACCTAATTCACTTTCATATCTTCAGTATTGCAAACGTTATGGCCATTTTCATAGTCGGAAATTAGCATCTTGTTCCCTATTGCTTTTCCATTGACCTAACACAAAAGCTGTGATCGAGTACAGTCAAAAGCCCATAACTTTCTTAAAAATTAAGAGAACTGAAAGAAATTTTCAGTTATTATAGATTGAAGCACTCTGAAACAAATATGAAACAATCTTATTTAGATGACATGAAATTAAAGCATATAATTAGTTAGTTACCTAATTGTAGCTAATTACAAAATTCAATTACTAGATCTAAACATCTATCAATTTCTTAAGAATAGATTAACATTTTTAAATAGCCTAAAGGCTCTGTCTTACCTGTTTGCGGTCATCGGCGGTGAAGCGCGGCGTCGCCGGTAGAGGGGACCGCACGGCAACGGCGAGAGCGCCGAGCCTATCCACGGGAGCGCCGCACGGATGCTGCGCGGGGGCCGAGTAATTCAAATACGGCTGGTCCCACGTGCTTGCGGTAAGTTAAGAAAAGGGCGGGCCGACTGCGATGACGTCGGCCCGCCACACGTGACTCACTAGCGGCGGCTGTGGCGGCGGCCGTCCTGATCGCGGCGCTGTAGTGGTGGCTGTGCCTGCGGCCGTGCCGCACACATGCCTCACTGGCGGAGGCTGTGGCAGTGGAAGTTTGACGCACGGCGCTCGAGCCACACTGGCGGCGGCCCGTGCGGGCGGCCATGCCGCACTCGTGCATCACTGGTGGAGGTTGTGCGGTAAGAATATAGTTTTCAACAGTGTAGGTTTTATTTTTCCACCGTGCGGTGTTGGGAACACCGCCGCACGGCCCCGGAGTGCGCGGTCTATGGCGGCAGATTCTTCCCGTTTCGCCGCCAATGACCGCAGACTCGTGAGACAGGCCTTTAAGTGTCCAAATAACATTCACACAAGAATTCACAATATAACATAATTTTTAAATCTCATTGTCATGGATTTACAGGCCAAATGGAAGGAATTTAATGTTTAATACCTGTAAATTAATGAACATTTAAATCATTTTGCGAGTGAGGATTTCTGGAACGCGATCATTTGGAATGTTGATTTGCGGTGAATTTAACCCCGTATCGGCATGAAAAATGCTGCCGTTAGTTCGGGGAATAAACTCACCGTTTCAGATGAAAAAATGTGAATTAAAGGCTTCTTAAGAAGCACTTTTATACATTAAAATAAACCACTTTCGTTTACCTGTCCCGTACGTGAAATCCGTCCCCGTTGTTGGCGTTGACGGCTTCAGAAGCTGATTTTAAAATGACTGCAGCGCTGAAATTGTCGGGAGATTTAAAAAAAGAAATACTCAAAACGCCCCTCGGAACGATTCTTCCGCAAAAGCTTGTTCTCCAACGAAATATAACACAGGACAAGGTAGGAGAAACCCGCATTTTAACCCCGCCCCCCCCTCAAAGGCGCCAAAATCGCGCACACGGCCAGTGGCAGAATTACAGCGCCACTGAAGGTAAGTATTGTAACATACCTACTGTAGATGAAAATGTTGATTAATGATGCCATGTATTTTTTGCAGGTGCTCTACACGGGCATTGTCATTTATGCCCCTGCATTGGCGTTGAATCAGAGTAAGTACAGATATATTGTTAAAGCATCTAAATATTACAAATATATCTATAGCTGTCCTCCACTGCCAGAGTGAGGCTGCACGCAAACTGGAAGAACAGCACCTCACATTACACTTGGGTACGTACGACCCAATGGCATGAACGTTGCATGCTCCAATGTCATGAACCCCCTGCTTCCCCATCTACCTAGAAACATAGAAACATAGAAACATAGAAAAATAGGTGCAGGAGTAGGCCATTCGGCCCTTCGAGCCAGCACTGTCATTCCATATGATCATGGCTGATCATCTAAAATCAGTACCCCGTTCCTGCTTTTTCCCCCTATCCCTTAATTCCTTTAGCCCTAAGACCTAAATCTAACTATCGCTTGGAAACATCCAGTGAATTGGCCTCCACTGTCTTCTGTGGCAGAGAATTCCACAGATTCACAACTCTCTGGTTGAAAAAGGGTTTCCTCATCTCAGTCCTAAATGGCCTGCCCCTTATTCTTAAACAGTGACCCCTGGTTCTGGACTCCCTCAACATCGGGAACAATTTTCCTGCATCCAGCCTGACCAGAATTTTATATGTTTCTATAGGGTTCTCCCTCATCCTTCTAAAATCCAGCGAATACAAACCCTGTCGACCCATTCTTTCATCATATGCCCGTCCCGCCATCCCGGGAATTAGCCTGGTGAACAAGATACAAGATACAAGATACATTTATTTGTCACGTGTACCAATTGGTACAGTGAAATGTGTGATCACCATGCAGCCATACGAATAATAAAGAGCACAGAACACAATAGTCTTTAACACAGACATCCCCACACAGCGGGATCAAAGTTCCCCACTGTGAGGGAAGGCTCCAAGATTCAGCCTGCGCTACACTACCTGGTTGCCACTCAACCTGCACCCAGCACCTTGTTCCTTTTCCCTCCTCCATCCATGCACATCCCACCTCTCCCTGCTCTGAGTCCCTTATTTTCATTTTCATTTTCTTCCCCTTTCACCCACTGTCCCTCGCAGACACTATTCCCTCCCTCTAACTCTGCATTTCACTCCTCATCTTCCTTCCTTATCAGATTCCACATTTGCACTTTTTTGCCTCCACTTCATCTTCAGCCTTGGGTCACTTCTTCTTCTTGCGTATGGCGTGCACAGCCTAAAGTTGTAGGACAACTTGTTCTATTTGATCTTATTTGATTGTGCACGCCAGGTTGATTGCATTCGTCGAAACAGGGCGAACCACGTGAAGGTTGCAATCTCCCACCCCCCTTGGGTCACTAACTTCACCTATCACCTCTGGGTGGTCTGGCACCCCCCTCACCTGTATCAACCTATTGCAAATTGGAGGATCAGCAACTCATATTTCGCTTGGGCTGCTTACAACCCAGTGGTATGAACATTGATTTCTCTAATTTCAACTAACTCCTGCATTTCTTTCTCCCCCACCCTGATCCGTCCTACATGTTCCACTGTTCGCATCCTGGTATCCCTGTCGTTAATAGTTTCAGTTCAGTTTAGTTTATTGTGACGGGTACCGAGGTACAGTGAAGAGCTTTTGTTGCGTGCTAACCAGTCAGCAGATACATGATTACAATCGATTCATTTACAGTGTATAGATACATGATAAGGGAATAGCGTTTAGTGCAAGGTAAAGCCAGCAAAGTCTGATCTGAGAGGGGTTTAAGAAGAACTTAGTTAAAGTAAGAAATGTTGCTGTAGTAAACAAGTAAGGAATAGAGATTTAAGAGTGTGGAGTGATTGTAAAATGAGTCTGTAGATCTGCTTCTGTGGCTCGCACGCAAATAGTCGCCTGGGTTGGGCACCATCTTGGACAATACCAGCCAACAACGGACCATTATGGACTCCACCCTTCCAGAGTCATCTGTTGCCGGCCCTATTTTGTTCTGGCCTTCTCTATTTTTAAGTCTGAAGAAGGGTTCCGACACAAAATGTCACTTATTTATTTTCCCCAGAGATGCTGCCTGACCCGCTTAATTACTCCAGCAGTTTTGTCTGTTCACCTATCGCTTGCTGGTCCTTGCTTCACCCCTTCACCTTACTTCTTTCCACCAGCTTTCTCCCCTCTACTCAATCATTTTGATGAAACATCTAACCCAATAAATTGTCTGTCCGTTTCCCTCCACAGATGCTGCCTGGCTCGCTGAGATTCTCCAGCTCACTTTTCCTCACTGACCTGGGAGAAAGCGGGGAAAAAATTAATATACAATAAGAAAAATACAGGACCAGCTTCTAGCACAATTTAATTATTTATCCCAAATACCTCTGCCTTTTTTGGCACTGCCTCCCCTACCCTGGGAGTGTTTAGTTTAGTTTTGTTTAGTTCAAGCCAAATGCCAGAGTGCAGGATAATGTTACAGGATTATAGTTTAGTTTAGTGTACTATTATTCTCACATGTACCAAGGGACAATGAAAAGCTTTTTGTTGCGTGCTGTTCAGCGGAAAGACTATACACATGATTTCAATTGAGTGGTCCACAGTGTACAGATATTGGATAAAGAGAATAATGTTTAGTGCAAGATAAAGTCCAGTAATGTCCAATTATAGACAGTCCAAGGGTCTCTAAAGAGGTAGATGGAAGCTAGTTGGTAATAGGATGTTTCAGTTACCTGATGACAGCTGGGAAGAAACTGGAGATGTGCGTTATCATATTTCTGTACCTCTTGCCTGATGAGAGAGGGGAGAAGAGGGAGCGACCGGGGTGAGATTCGTCCTTGATTTTGCTGGTTTACTTGACTGAGCCAGAGATGCAGGGAAAGCCCGGCACCCCACTCAGCCCCCTCCCCCCAACACTACCGTCCCTACCCCAACCCCCCCCCCCCCCCCCGCCACCCCCAC
This sequence comes from Malacoraja senta, assembly GCA_038087875.1. NCBI lineage: Eukaryota > Metazoa > Chordata > Chondrichthyes > Rajiformes > Rajidae > Malacoraja > Malacoraja senta. The sequence continues at coordinate 12,782,143 of CM075981.1, read as the reverse complement.
CTGCCCTTGAGCCACAGGGGGCTGGATAGCTGAACAGAGCGGCTACCCACCAGGCTCAAGGCAGGGAACGGGGCTAAGAGGGGACGCTGAGAGGTTGGCTGGCTAGTTGCTTTCTGACTAGCAGCAAGGAGAAGCCGCCTCACTTACCCGTCACCAAGTGAGTACCAGGTGCTGTAAACCAACTCTGAAACACCTCTGCCCCAAGCCTCCCTCACAATATCCTGATTGTTTCAGAGCCAGCTCCTTGTGTATTATACAAGTGGGATGGCGTCACTCATGACTGACGACTATTGTTATTGTTTCAACACTTCCAAACACTAGCACCAAACACTCAGCCTTACAAGACACCGTGTGGATTAATGACAGCTCGTCATCTAAAACCTAACCACAGCGAGAACCTCCTGTCTAGAATTAGTCATTCACATTCTTCTGTTTTTATGTGGGGCAAATGTAAGAAGAGTGGATGGAGACACAAGGAGTTGCAGATGATGGAATCTTGAGCAAAACACAAAGGTTAGGAGTAACCGATAGATGAACCTGAAGAAGGGTCCCGACCTGAAACGTTGCCTACCCATCCCATCCCCAGATGCTACCTGACCTGCTGAGTTGCTCCAGCATTTTGTGTTTTGATTAGGTACAGTGCATCATAGTGTCACTCGTGACAGATGGTCTGTCATTTCGTGAAACACAAAGTGCTGGAGTAACTCAGCAGGTCAGGCACTATATGGGAGGGATTGGACAGGCAACGTTTCGGGTCTGGACCCTTCTTCAGACTGATCTGTCATTTAGATAGACACAAAATGCTGGAGTAACACAGTGGGTCAGGCACCATCTCCGGAGAAAAGGAATATACAACGTTTCGGGTCGAAACCCTTCTTCAGACTGGTCTGTCATTTAGTTTATTAGCTGTAAATCTATAATATCCTTAATTTTGTTCCTGTATTTAGAATTAAAATGTTATCTTCTGTGCTCAGTATAATTTTTTGGTATGGTAATGCTCCTGTGAACTGGTTTTGCTATGTTACAGTATATATATTGTATAAAAGCAAATTGTTATCTTCCTATTCTCTAACTTTACTGTAAAATAATTTTCCCATCTCCAATGTGGATAATCAACATTCCTTCTTGACACTCCCTCTGCTAGGGTCAGTTTATTTTTCACACATGTGTTTAATTTTTTCTCCAGTTCACTGTTTAATTCTGTTAGCTTGCTTATTCTTTAGAATAATTAATATATGTGTGACGTTGCAGAGTTCCATGTCATCAGTCCTCAAATGGAGATACAAACAACTGCAGATGCTGAAATCTTGAGCAAAAAACAGTGCAGGAGAAACTCAGCAGATCAGGCAGCATTTGTGGAAGGAATGGTCAGACCATGTTTCAGGTCGGGACCCTTCTTCAGACTGATCAGTCTGCACCCGCTGAGTTCCTCTGGCGCTTTGTCAGTCTAGTTTAGAGATACAGCATGGAAACAGGCCCTTCGGCCCACCATCTGCACCGACCAGTCATCCCTGTAAACTAGCACTGTCCTACACACTAGGGACAATTTACAATTCTTACCGAAGCCAACTAACCTACAAACCTGTACGTCTTTGGAGTGTGGGTAGAAACTCCGGAGAAAACCCATGAGGTCACAGGGAAAACAATACAAACTCCTTACAGACAGCGCCCCAAGTTAGGATCGAACATGGGTCTCTGGGCACTGCAAGGCAGCAAACTCTACAGCTGTGCCACTGTGCTGCTCAAGTCCTCAAATCCTTTCTCATTGTCATTTCGGCAGTCTATGCTTCCGCTGTTACGCCCGTTCAATCAAAAATTGAGATCTGCAAGCACCCTATACGTCTTAGGCAATTTCGCCCAAAATGTTACCCATTCTGTATTAAATAACAATGAGAAAATTATATTTGAATTCTTGCAAAAGGAAAAAATGTAGTTGACATTAGTATGTGAAACAAAAGTAGAAATAACAACAGCATTGGTGGTGGGAGAAAAACAGTTCATTATTGAGGTTAATGGCCTTTCATCAAAACATGTTACTAAGCTCTGGTTCTATATTGATCTCTTCCCTTCGTGTTCAATATAGCTCCCTTTTGACATATCTGCGTGTTCCTTTGTCTTTCATTCTGCCCCCATGTCTGGATGTCTCTCCATTTTTCTATTTGTCTTTAGATTTTCATCCGTCTCTGCAAATCTCTCCAATCCACTCTTTAACCTCCCTGATCCTTCTGCACGTTGTCACCAGCTGTATCTGCCTTGTTTCTCTCATTGTCTCCAACTTGTTGCTTCCCTCTGGGATTACAGCCATGAATTTTTTTAATTTATGACGAGATTTAATTTTGCCCAGTAAAAAGGTAGATTCTTTCCGTGCACTAAGTTGGAACACATTTTGTTTTTTTATCAGTAACTGGATTCAATCTCTGGGGAGTTCTTGTCGCTACGGGGCTTGTCTGCACCTTCTATTGTACTCTGGTAAGTTTACTCCTGTTAGATATGTCTTTTAGACTTTAGACTTTTGTTCGTGCAACTGTGCCCTCTGTATGGTGGAATAGGTGGACAATCATTGTATTACTGATATATAATGCCGCGTGTTGTCACTCTTTGCTATTTTAATACCAATATCATTGGTCTCAGACTTTGGAACAAAGGGATATGTGTGTAAGACAGGTGTTTTGACTCAAGTGTGTGGATTAGTATAGGCAGGTTGGTGTCAATTTAAAAGTATACTTGCACAAAGGTATTAGTATAGGTGTGTTTGTATGAAGAACGGCTACATTGGTAGTGCTATGTTGGTGAGGATCTAAGGGAGGTGGAATTATGGAGAAATGTTGGCACAGAAGTGCTTACTTAAGTCCATCTATATTTGCTTTGGTTCAAATCCAGCTGTGGAAGAATAATAGAGGCACAATGGTGGAGGTTTGCATTAGAGGACTGTTGATCGATGCGGATGGGTATAGATGTGCTTTGAAAGTATGTTATTGGGGTGTTTACTGGGCAAATTTGTTGGAGTTTTGTAATGGAGGGGATGCCGATAGAGGTTTGTTTTGTGCTGCGATACTGAGGATGCGTTACTGGAGGCGTGTCGGTGTGCAGTGGACTACAGGTATGTTGGTAGAGATTTGTGTAGGTAGGAGTGAGTATCAGGGATGTATTGGTGGGAGATAGGTAGAGGTATACTGGTGAGGGTGCATATAGTGGGGGAGAATCTGTTGGTTAGGGCGTGTTCATGGGGCTGATTTAACTGGGTTGGAAAACAGTCACAGAGCCACGTGCTGGACTAGAAAGAGGAGTCTTAGTTGAAGCAAACCTTTTATTAAAAGTTTGTTTTTATGTACATAGTGAATCTGGTACTCGTCGTTTTGTGCTTTGGGGAATGTAGGGAAGTGAATAATAATGTTGTTCTTGTATATCACAAAATTATAACGAATTATTGGTTGAACATGTTTCTAATGGAGTTGTAATATTCACACCGTGTTTGGGGTCAGTGGCTATGAAGATTATCATGTTTTTTAGAGTTTAAATATACAGCATGGAAATACGCCCACCGAATCCACGCTGACCTGTTCACACTAGTTCAATGTTATCCTACTTTTGCATACACTCACTGCACTTTGGAGGACATTTTTACAAAGCCCAATTAACCTATAAACCTGCATGTCCTGGGGATGTGAGAGGAAACCGGAGCACCTGGAGAAAACCCACGCAGTCTTTTGGAGAATGTGAAAACTCCACAAAGTCAGCACTCAAGGTCAGGATCGAACCCAGGTCTCTGGCCATGGGAGACAGCAGCACCACCAGCAGTGCCACTGTAATACCTATGTAGGAAGGAACTGCAGATGCTGATAGACACAAAATGCTGGAGTAACTCAGCGGGACAGGCAGCATCTCTGGATAGAAGAAATGGGTGGCGTTTTGGAATAAGGGTCTTGACCTGAAACGTCACCCATTCCTTCTCTACAGAGATGCTGCCTGTCCCGCTGAGTTACTCCTGCTTTTTGTGTCCATCTTCGGTTTAAACCAGCATCGGCAGTTCCTTCCTACACATGAAAATAGTAAGATTAAACTAGAACTTACCAGTTTGAAGTTTGATCTGTATTTTATGAGGAGTTACGATGAGGGATTACGTGAAGAACCCGTCCAGCACACATGCGCGACATACTTCAAAGCAGCGGTGTGGAATCACAGGAAACACAAAAATTGAAATAAACATAGTAAAGAAAAGGAGAACTAAGATACCAGTTGATCTCTATAATTGAGGGTGGGAGCGGAGGGCACATAATCCCTCATCGTAACTCCTCATAAAATACAGATCAAACTTCAAACTGGTAAGTTCTCGTTTAATCTTACTATTTTACTTCGGAGTCACGTGAGCGACTACGTGAAGATCTTAAAGCTCTGTGAATTCAAACCATGTATCAGTTCATGCTTCACTCGCTGTCAAAGTCATTCAAGGGAGGAAGTATGTTATCGTAATCAACCATGAATCTGTTTGTAAACAATAATGGTATTTATTAAACAATAACAAAAGAAAAATGCTCCCCCGGGCTTAAATTATATATTTGCAGATTCTAAAACTCTTTCTGCAAATAACACAGGTTCTGCTAGCGGCTTGTTGTAGAACGTTTGGAACGTTTTCTCCATGGACCACCCCGCTGTAGCCAGGATGTGGTCCAGTGGCACGTCCATCCTTTTAGCCGCCGATGTGGATGCTGCCCTGGTGGAGTGAGATGTATATACGTCAGTATCTACTCCAGCAGCTCCCAGTACCTGCTTGAGCCATCTTGAGATGGTTTGGCTCGACACCCGACCATGAGGTTTCTTGTGGCTGACCCATAAGGCTTTTTCTCTCCCTCGGGAATCTCTTGTTGTGTTGATGTAAGTGAGTAAGTGAGTCATGACACATAACCGTGGGTCAGGTGGGTATGCCCGGAAATCCATAACTAGGCCTGAAGTTCCTGGCCTGCTCTGCTTTACCAGCTCCTGAATGGTGAATGAGACACGGTCTGGTGTTATAACCATGTTGTCCAGTCGCAGTAAGTAGAGGGACTGGACTCTTTGTGCTGAGACTAGTGCCATCAGCATGACCGTTTTCAGGGTTAACTGTTCCAGGGTGAGAGACCTGGCTGGTGACCATCCCCTTAGGTATGTCAGGACCACACTGACATCCCAGATTTGGGTGTACCTAGGTCTAGGGGGGTTGGAGTTGAATATACCTCTCATGAGTTTGATCACCAGCGGGTGAGACCCTATGGCCTGTTGTCCTGGTGCCTGTTTTAAGTAGGCTGACAGAGCACTTCTGGCAGTATTGATGGCGCTGTAGCTCAGTCCTTCATTATGGTGAAGGCCGGCCAGGAATTCAAGTACATTGGTTATGGTTGTAGATGAGTATGTTGTCCCAGTATTCGAGCAGTATCTTTCCCACTTCCTGATGTTCGATGGGTATTGTTTCCTGGTGGACATACGGTGGGACACTGTCATCGTGTTGATGGTCCTGTCAGACAATCCCAGGCCCAGCAGTGGTCTTTTCATAATCTGCAACCCAGTAGGTTAATTTTGTCATGGCATGGATGACTTATGCCTGATACCGGGTGAATCAATAGGTCTGGGCTACTGGGAAAGGTCATAGGAGTTTCGATGACCATGTCGAGGACCACTGGGAACCATGGCTGTGTAGAGATTAGAGATTAGAGATTCCTTTATTTGTCATTCAGACCTTTCGGTCTGAACGAAATTTCGTTGCCTGCAGTCATACATATAATAATAAATAACAAAACACACAATAAACACAAATTAACATCCACCACAGTGAGTTCACCAGGCACCTCCTCACTGTGATGGAGGCAAAAGTCTTAAAGTCTCTGTCTCTTCCCGCTTTGTTCTTCCTCTGCACTGAGGCGATCCAGGCTTCTGATGTTGTGACCCCGCCGGGTGATGATAAGTCAATCCCGCGGCTGAATCCGTGCTCCGCGACGAGCCGGTTCAAACTCCGCGGCCCGGGGTGGCCGAAGCTGCCGAAGCTGCCGCCCTCCAGTCCAGCGGACGCAGCTGTAGTTGCGGGAGCTCCAGAAAAACAGGTTACCCACCTGTGACCTGCGCGCTCCCGACGATGTCGTCCACCGGGCCCGCGGCCAAGCCTCCGGATTCAGGTCGCCACCAGTGTCCTCGGTCGCCACCGCCGGAACGCCACCGCAGCCCCGAAGCAGGCCAGCCCCGCGCTGGTAAGTCCTGGGTCTGCCTCCGGAGCCTCGAGGTCGGTCGGTCGGTCGCTCGCAGTTGGAGTTGGAGGGCGGCAGCTCCGCCATTAGGCCTCAGCGCAGACGGAGGCAGAGAAGGGGGATACGACAAGAAAAAGTCGCATTCCCCCAAAGGAAGAGACAAAAATCATGTTTCACCCCCCCCCCACCCCACACATACACAACCCAATAAACTAAAATTTAACTAAAACAGGACAAAAGAAAACAACAAAAAAGTAAAAAACAGACGGACTGCAGGCGAGCCGCTGCTGTTCGACAGCGCCGCCACTTCCGGAAGGCCAGTCGGGTATGATCAAAATACCTGAAGCAGAGTCCATCTGTATTTTGCGTAGTACCCTACTGATGAGGCAGAAGGGGGGGAAAAGCATAAAAGAAATAGTTTCCCCAGTTCAGCGCGAATGCATCTATTGCTGCTGCCTCAGGGTCTGGTTCCCAAGCGGCATACATTGGTACTTGGTGATTTAGTCTGGATGCAAAGAGATCGATATCTGGTGTGCCATATTGCTTTGTAATTTTAGCAAAGGTTTTAGGATTTAACATCCATTCGGTGTTATCATTGAATTTGCGTGACCTGGTGTCTGCCACTGTATTTAGCTTACCTGGTAGGTAAGTTGCTGATAGCCAAATATGTCTATCGACACACCATTGCCAGATTATGTTGACCAAATTGTCACATGATATTGATTTTATTCCGCCCATATGGTTAATATAGGCCACCACCGTGGTATTATCAATCTGTAAACGAACATGCAAATGGTGCATATTCGTAGAATATGCTTTTAAACCATAAAACGCACCCAACATTTCCAAATAATTTATGCCAGTGTTTGTGTAAAGATGATTCTAGGTTAGTCCATCTACCACCTGTGCTGGATATGGTATTAGTTGCTCCCCAGCCTTGAGCACTGGCATCTGTTTGTATAGTTAACATTGGGTTATTGATGATGATAGGGCTGGAACTATGCCAAATGTGCTCTATCCACCATTGTAACTCAGATATTGCTTCAATGGGTAATTTCTTGGTTCGGTCAAAGTGACCTGCATGTCGTTTTAACGACTGTACTTTTGCCCTTTGTAGGTTTTGATAGTGCAGAGGTCCAAATTGTGTAGCTGGAAATGCTGCTACCATTTTGCCAATTACTCTTGCCACTTGTCGGATGGTTGGTCGATCGCTAACCATTAAATTGTTACACGTCTGTGCCAATTCTGCTGCTTTATCTTTTGGCAACGTTACAGACATGTGGACTGAGTTAATTGTGAATCCCAGATAGTCCATAGTTGTGGATGGCGTCAACTTAGATTTATCTGGATGTAAGACAAATCCCAGGGTTTCAAACAATTGTTTGGTAGCTAATACAGCTGATTTAGCCAATTCCATGGTTTTGCCTACTATTAGAATATCATCAAGATATGCCATGACAATATATCTCTGTTTTCTTAATGTTGCCAAGGCTGGTTTTAATATCTTGGTAAATAGTCTTGGGGCTGATGTTAACCCATTAGGCAACGCTTTAAACTGCCATAGTTGCCCCATCCAGGTAAATTTCAGGTATCTGCGATGATCCTTTTGAATGGGTACTGTATAGTAGGCATCTTTTAAATCAATGCTTGCCATAAAGTATCCTTTGGAAATCAGTTGTTTGGCAGTTACAAATGTTTCCATTTTGAAATGTATATACTTAACAAAGGTATTTAGTGAGGTTAAGTCAATGATGATGCAACATGCACCATCTTTTTTGTTTTTGGTAAATATATTTGAGACAAATTCCAAAGGTTCATGTTTGGATTTCTCAATGATACCCTTTGTAAGTAACCTCACCAGTTCTGCTTGACCCTCTAGTTTTTCTTTGACTGAGAGGGTAAAGACCCTTTAGGGTACATGCTGAACTGGTGGCATATTTTCTTGAATGAACTCTATTTTGTATCCACGAATACTGTTAAGTATATAACTATCATTCGTGATAGACCTCCATGCTTCCATGAACAGGTGTAATCTCCCCCTGTTAGTAGTTCCCCCACTTTTTATATGCTGGTAGGAACCAGACCCACCTACCTCCATAGTTATGGGAGTGTTCCTTTCTTCGGTTTCTTCATCCGTCGTTGTGCTGCTGGATGTATTGCTGGTTGGGGGTGGTGCATTTTCCATGGGGTCCGCTCTGGGCCCTGGCCTAAAAAAGGCTTTCGGGGATAGTATGCGGACCCTGAGCTTTCACCAGTCCCATAAGTTTGACGTCGACTGGTGGACGTGGTGGGGTACTGCCGTCTGGGTTGTGTGGGTCTGCTCGTTCCGGGGCCTGCCCTCATGAGGCCGAATACTTTGGACTCTTCCTCCAGGTCTTTTACTTGTTTTGACAAGTCCTTACCAAATAACAGGATCTGTGGCTCTGAGGCCGGTGTTTTGCACAGTCCTGCATATTTGGGATTGAGGGCAGGTCTTATTATCTCCTTGCGGAGGTTGTTTATCTCATATTGGGTGTTGCACAGCAGAGCCAGAGTATCTTGCTGGTTTGTGGTCATATCCACCCCATCCACGGAACGAGCATAGGATGTTATACCTGTCGTCAGGAGCTTGAGGATACGCTGTAATTTTAGCTCCTGGTTCTGGATACTCTGTCCAACGTACCCCCAGATTTGGCTGTTAACGGCCGGTACGTTGAGTGAAATGCTGTTCTCCCGGAGGTGAGTAGAGTTCTAGTGCCTCATTGACTACCTGTTC
>CM075981.1:12738892-12772976 GCA_038087875.1 Malacoraja senta | reverse complement strand
GGCATTGCATACATTCATCTGCTGCTAAATCACAGCATCTCAGTCTTGGCTGGTTTGAATGGAAAGTTGCAAGAACGGGAAAGCTTTGATAGTAATAATGCATGAACATCAAAGGAATATGCTCACAATGATACGCAATTTATTTTATGTAGAAGCACGTCATTAGTGTACATTACATTCTTTATCAGATGAAACAATGTTGAGCAAAAGGTATTTTTGCTTAGGTTGCAGATTCAACAAAGATGCCTGGCTGATTGTCTCAATCGTCTCTTGTGTTTACAGGGTGGTCTGAAGGCCGTGGTATGGACTGATGTGTTCCAGATGCTCATAATGATCTCGGGCTTTTTGGCTGTGATAATCCGAGGTTCGGTTGTCCAAGGAGGATTTCAACGGATCTGGAAAATCTCTCAAGAAGGAGGCAGACTCAACTTCTGGGAGTAAGACTCTGACAATTATTTTTGGGAGCTGGGGGATAAAATGATCAGAAAGATGTTTGCGGAAGGTTTATAATCACCGGAAGATGAAATTAGTTTAGTTTAGTTTAGTTTAGTTCAGAGATACAGTGCGGAAACAGGCCCTTCGGCCCACCGAGTCCACGCCGACCAGCAAACCCCGCACATTAACACTAGTCTACACACACTAGAGACAATTTACAATTATACCACACCAATTAACCTACAAATCTGTACGTCTTTGGAGTGCGGGAGGAAACTGGAGATCCTGGAGAAGGTCACGGGGAGAACGTACAAATTCCCTACGGAAATCGGAGTAAATTGTCAGAATTACCAACTATTTCTATAATCTTGACCCACCTGTGGGTGAAAAAGTTAAGGATAAGTCTTGCCCATACCTCCACTCCAAATACGTGTGTGAGATTGAGTTTGAGACATCTCTGACTGCACCCATAAGTCACCTCTTGAAATGCAGACATGGCCTCACTTATGAGGCTGGGAAAGATTTAGAATCGAGACACAGGAGTTAGATTGAAGAGGTGCTCAAGAGTTGAGATAGCAGAAGTTCTAAAGTTGTTCAAGACCTTTGGGTAGGACTGGAGGTGGTGGTGAAGGGGCAGGGAATGGAATAATTCAAGATAGGATTGAGCCCTGCTGGTGAAACAGTTGGAAATAGTATTGAGACCTGGGATGCTACCAGACAGATGCTTTCTGTGGTGCTTCTGTAGAAGTTTGTAAGAGTCATTGGTGACATGCTGGATTTCGTTCGTCTTGAGGAAGTAGAGGGGTTGGTGTGACTTCCTCACTCTTACCTCAGTGTAGGTGGTCCATAGCAGATCGTTGGTAATATTTTATGCCAAGGATCGTGAAGCTCTCAACCATTTTCACTTCGGCAGCATTGATGCTGATTGGGGCTTGAACTCCATCATACTTCTTGACATTTCCTCTAGGTGTTCTAGTTTCCTTCCTTATCCCAAAAACATATGGGTTGGTAGATTCATCAGCCATTGTAAATTGCTGTTGTATAGGTGAGTGATACAATCTAGGGGGGGAGTCAAAGGGAATGTGGGGAAAATAAACAAGTGGAAATCATGTAGGGTTCGTATAAATGGGCGCTTGATAGTTGGCAATGACTCACTGGCTGAAGGACCTGTTTCTGTGCAGTACAACTCAATGACCCCAATGCTTCTGTGGACCATGTCATAAGTTCATAAGTTATAGGAGCAGAATTAGGTCATTCAGCGTATCAAGTCTACCTCGCCATTCAATCATGGCTGATCTATCTTTTCCTCTCAACCCCATTCTCCTGCCTTCCCCTCTTAGCCCCTGGCATCCTTACTAATCAAGAATCCACCAATCTTCGCCTTTAAAATATCCATTGACTTGGCCCCCACAGCTGCCTGTGGCAATTAATTTCTTGGTTTAAAATTAGTCCACATTATGGCTCCTCACAGCCGTGCCTTTTTCTCTTCATAGCTTTGACCCAGATCCGTTAAGACGTCACACATTCTGGACAATTGTGGTTGGTGGGAGTTTCATGTGGACGGCGATCTACGGCATCAATCAGTCTCAGGTCCAGCGGTACCTTGCCTGCAGAAGCATGTGTGAGGCTAAACTGTAAGTAACAGCCCACACCTGCCTGTATTAACTGAGCTCAGGTGATATGTCGGACACACTTCAGATCATCACACCGTATGATATGAAATCAATAAACACACAGCTGGTGAAGAGTCTCGACCCGAAACGTTACCCGTTCCTTCTCTCCAGAGATGCTGCCTGTCCTGCTGAGTTACTCCAGCATTGTGTGTTTACACAGCATGTAATCTTAGATGTGTCACAGGCTCTCGGGCAGTGTGTGATACAAAAGTATAAAACAAATGCACAATGGGGTGGCACAATGGTACAGCTAGTAGAGCTGTTGGCTCATAGCGCCAGAGACCCGGGTTTGATCCTGACCTCAGGTACTGTATATGTGGAGTTTGCACTTTTTCCCTGTGACCGCGGAGGTTTAATCCGGGTGCTCCGGTTTCCTCCTACACCCCAAAGATGCGCAGGTTGGTAGGTTAATTGGCCTGTGTAAATTGCCAGTAGTGTGTAGGAAGTGGATGCAAAAGTGGGATAACATAGAACGAGTGTGAACAGGAGATCTATGGACCAAAGGGCACTTGGGGCTTTGCGCTTTGCATGGTAAGTGCTGGATGGTGGAGAGATGGCTGAAAGGCTAAATTCTCACTGAGAACTGGTGGTACAAGAGGACCACAGTCTAGGGTCCTTCTGCTGCTGGACATGGGGGGGGGAGGGTGTGGTGGAGACGCCCTTCAAAAATAAGGGAAGGGATTCCTCGCCAGTGGGCTACATGAGTGGCAAGAGTGGGGGATAAATGTGCGTAATTTGTGTAAGCAGTATTGAATGTAGGTATAGCCTCCGAGAATGTCGGATGGAGTTTTGTAAGGATCATGCATTATATATATTTATTTCTCGAATAAAGTATATTTTGAAATAAAAATATGAATTACTCAAGGTGTTCTTCCCAGAATCACTCAATAAGTCTTATTGTTGTATATCGTGTTTGAACAAGCAATATATCCCCAGCATTTGTGAGATGTGCCTCTTCCAAACATTGAAGCTACCATTTCTCAGAAAGGTTGTTTGAACTCTTCCAGATCTCTCTACCTCAACTTGGTCGGCCTCTGGCTGACAGCTGTGTGCGCAGTGCTGAGTGGGTTGACCATGTACTCCATCTATTACCAGTGTGACCCAATAACAGCAAAGCAAGTCAGAGCTGTAGATCAGGTAAGTCCACAGCAATTAGGTTAAGACTACTTATCGCTGTTCTTCTGTGAGAAATTGTACGTATTTGTACCGATTATTGGATGCAAGGAAGAAGAAAGGAGGAAACAAAATTGTTTTGCAATCTGTTGCACCTGATCATCCTCCACATAAATACAAATGCTATATTGGGAAACAGACTACTTTCTAACGTTTGAGATGCTTATGAAAATTGAGTTCCTAATGCCTATTTGAGGATCTGGTCCTAAGTGCATCCTCCACTGGGTAGAACTTGTTTCTTGCTTTCTCCTTCATTTGACCCAAATCAGAGATTACATGGTGCAGAAACAGGTTATTTGGCCCAACTCATCCGAGGAGTCTTCCTGAACTAGTCCCATTTGCTTGCATTTGGGACATATTCCTCTCAACCTTTTCTTATCAATTTTCCTGTCCCTAAAGATTGTCATTGTATCCGCCTCTATCTCTTTCTCTGATAGTTTATTCCATATCGTCATCAGCCTCTGCATGGAAAGTATTGCCCCTTAAATCCTCAACTCCATCCTCAAATCCTCAATCCTCAAATCTCCCCCCCCCCCCCCACCCCTTCCCCTGATCCCATCTGCAAAGCTTCACCTAGTTTTGTTTCTGTGGAGTCTCCACACAATGTCAGTAGAAACCTGTCCCCCACCCGAATTCCTCCCAATCTATCCTGGTTCTCCAACTTTTCCCTATCTGGAATGTACATGTGGGTTGGAATGGTTTCACAGCCGAGTAGAATCCCATGTGCAAACTAGAATAGACTATATTCCCCATAGTTTCTTGCATCACAACGCACAGGCAGAATGCCCTGAAGATGTGCGTTACTGTACTGCCTCTAATTGTGATATATTCCTGTGTTATAGTTGCTCCCATATCTGGTGATGGATTTTCTGGGAGATTATCCTGGAGTTCCGGGACTCTTTGTTGCAGCTGCATACAGTGGGACTTTGAGGTATGTTTGCCTCCGTCGAACTGTCTTCATTTTCAATGTCCCGATTCAGGTTTAGGTTTTTCTGCATTGTTGTCACATGTACCAAGATGCAGTGAAAAGCTTTTGTTTGTGGGCTTCATAACCAATTCAGATAATACTACACATGAATACAATCAAGTCAAACACGAGTACAACAGGGAGAGCAAAGAGGAAAAATACCAGTGAAGCTTTTGTTTGCATGCTATTTAATCTAGTCAGATAATACAATACATGAATATAGAGAAGAGAAGAGTGGGTATAAACCTGCCCCAAATATCTCTCCTTTCCAGCAATTTTATCCCTCAACTCCCAAAAGTCATTGTCAGAGTCTTACTTCCAGCAAAGATACCAGAGTGCAGAATATAATTTCACAGCATTCTTGGCCTTGATTCCTGCCTATGGGCTTCATCAGTCAGTTTAGTTTAGTTTAGTTTAGAGATACAGCGCAGAAACAGGCCCTTCGGCCCACCGAGTCCATGCCAACCAGCGATTCCCGCATATTAACACTATCCTACACACACTAGGGGCAATTTACACATATAGCCAGCCAATTAAGTTATGTACCTGTACGTCTTTGGAGTGTGGGAGGAAACCGAAAATCTTGGAGAAAACCCGCGCGGTCATGGGAAGAACGTACAAACTCCGTACAGACAGAACACGTAGTCGGGATCGAATCTGGGTCTCCGGTGCTGCAAGCGCTGTAAGGCAGCAACTCCACCGCTGCGCAAATGTGATGCCAGTCAGCGTATTGTGCATAGAATTTTGGAGGTAATGTTGCAGTTGTATAAGACGTTGGTGAAGCCACATTTAGAGAATTGTGTTCAGTTTTGGTCACCATGTTATAGGAAAGACGTTGTCAAGCTGGAAAGGGTGATGAGAAGATTTACAAGGATGTTGCCAGGAATCTAGGGAGAGGTTGAGCAGGATAAGACTTTATTCCTTGGCATGTAGGAGGACGAGGCAGAATCTTATAGAGGTGTACAAAATCGTGAGAGGAATAGATCGGTTAAATGCACAGAGTCTTTTGCCCAGATTAGGGGAATCAAGAACCAGAAACATATTTAAGGGATGAGGGAGTGAAGATTTAATAGGAACCTGAGCGGTAACTGTTTTACACAAAGGGTAGTGGGTGCATGGAAACAGCACTGAAGGAGATAGTTGAGGCAGGGACTATCGCAACTTTTAAGAAACATTTAGACAGGTACATGGATAGGACAGGTTTAGAGGGATATGGACTATATGGAGACAGGTGGGAGTCGTGTAGATCATCTTTGGTGTAGATGTCGGTCGGCATGGGCAAGTTGGGCCGAAGGGCCTGTTTCCACGCTGTATGATTTTTTGACTCTCTGACTCTATTAGTCTCTCTTGCATCAACACACTGACTCCTGCCCATTGATCTATCTCTGGTACGTTGTCCTCCTGTCTCCTGGCACTGATTCTTTCCCATTGATCGCTCCAGTACAGTCTCCTCCAGCATCAACGCACTGGCTGCTGTCACAGTGGAGGACATCCTCAAACCTAACTTCAACTTGTCTGAGAAGAAACTGACTTGGATCACAAGGGGCCTCAGTAAGTGAGACATTATGGTTGTTAGTAACCTAATATACATGGCATTGTTTTCACTCACTGTGTGTGAAGTGTATATCAGCACTTCATTCATCAATCCTCTTAACTAGTTTAGTTTAGTTCAGTACAGATTAGAGGGCAGAACATGGCCCTTCAGTCCATGGAGTCCGTGCCGACCAGCGATCCCTGCACACTAACACTTTCCTACGCACAATAGGGACAATTTTACTAATCCAATTACCTACAAACCTACAGGTCTTTGGAGTGTGGGAGGAAACCGGAGCAGCCCGGAGAAAACCCACGCAGGTCATGAGGATAATGTACAAACAAATGTACAGCACCCGTAGTCAGGATCGAACCCAGGTCTCTGGCTGTAAGGCAGCAATTCTACTGTTGCACCACTGTGCCACCCTAGGGACGGTCTTAGGGGCATCTTATCTATAAAGTCATAGGTTATATAACACAGAAACTATTTGCTTGTGCCAACAAAGTTACCTGCCTCAGCTAGTCCCATATCCTCCCAAACCTTTTCTATCCATGTGCTTGTCCATTTTTTTTTTTAGTATTGTAATTATAGCCGCCTCTACTACTTCCTCTGGCAACACATTCCGCAAACCAATTACCTTCTTGGACAACTCATCACATCTGAAGGCACTTGAGCAGTGGATCAAATCCTTGGTCATCTGCTACAGAACTGCTGTTCTTGGGGGCTGTGAGCAGAGTGGTGATAATAAATGCAGGGGCAGGTTAGCTGACCCATTCAAACCCTTGTTTCAGAGATAGGACCCAGTTCATAAGTTCTAGGAGAAGAATTCGGCTATTCGGTCCATCAAGTCTACTCCGCCATTCAATCATGGCTAATCTATCTTTCCCTCTCAACCCCATTCTCCTGCCTTCTCCCCACAACCCTTACTAATCAAGAATCTGTCAATCTCCACCTTAAAAATATCCATTGTCTTGGCCCCCACAGCTGTCTGTGCCAATGAATTCCACAGATTCACCACCCTCTGAAATTCCTTCTCATCTCCATTCTAAAGGTACGTCCTTTTATTCTGAGTCTAGGGCGTCCAGACTCTCCCTCTAGTGGAAACATCCTCTCCACATTCACCTGATCCAGGCCTTTCATTATTCAAAACCTTACTCCCTCCCAGTTAGAGACACCTTACCTTCCCTGAGATGGTCAGTTGTGCCCCATGAGCTTCTATCGCAGGAGTGCTATGCAATCCCTCAGAATGCACAGGTGCCTACAATGTTACTACTCACTCCTTGATGTGCGACACAGAGTGTTGTCCTGGTCTTCTCTGGAGACAGCAAAGGCACGTCCCTTATACTAACAATCTTAGTTCAGTTTAGTTTAGTTTAGAGATACAGCATGGAAACAGGCCCTTCAGCCCACCATGTTCATGTCGACCATAAATCTCCCTTTCACACCAGTTCTATGTCATCACACTTTCTCATCCACTCCCTACACACTAGGGGGCAATTTGCTTGCAAACCTGCACGTCTTTGGGATGTGGGATGAAACCGGAGCACTCGGAGGAAATCCATGTGGTCACAGGGAGAACGTGCAAACTCCATACACGCAGCACCCGAGGTCAGGATCGAACCTGGGTCTCTGGTGCTGTGAAGCAGAAGCTCTACCAGCTGCAACACTCCTGTCAGGAGTTTGTCTCACAAAGTAGATGAGATGATCGGCAAAGCTAGGGTTAAAAATCCCAGCCTTGTAATTCAAAAGCCCTTTCCTCTACACTTGATTCGAGGAGCTCAACAGTGGATTGAAGGCCATCTTATTTTTTTAAGTACATTTCAAATCAGTGGTCTTGAGCTATGACAGGCTGGATTTACCAGGGTGATACAATTCTATACGTTCACAAGTTCACAAGTTATAGGAATAGAATTAGGTCATTTGGCCCATCGAGTCTACTCTGCCATTCAATCATGGCTGATTTCTGCCTCCTAATCCCATTTTCCTGACCTCCCCATAACCCTTGACAACCGTTCTAATCAAGAATTTGTCTATCTCTGCCTTAAAAATATCCACTCTTGGCATCCACAGCCCTCCATGGTAATGTGTTCCACAGATTAACTACTCTCTGACTAAAGAGGTTCCTCCTCACCTTCTTTCTAAAAGACTGCTCATTGTTTGTTTACTTTCTTAGGTCTCATGTTTGGACTCATCTGCATTGGAATGGCTGCATTATCCTCCTTGATGGGAGCTGTGCTCCAGGTAGGATTCATCTGCATTACAAAGAACTTTATACCTTTAAGCTGATGAATTTTGGCGTTCGTAATCAAGAGTATTGTTGCTCCTGGTGAACAGTGCAACCTTTCATGTCAGGAAAGCAATATCAATACACCTAGTCTACTCTGCCTTTCAATCATGGTTGATCTATCTTTCCTTCTCAACCCCATTCTCCTGCCTTCTCCCCATAACCCCTGACATCCGTACTAACCAAGAATCTCCACCTTAAAAATATCCATTGATTTGGCCTCCACACCTTTCTGTGGCAATGAATTCCACAGATTCAGCACCCTCTAAATGCCTTACTAAAGTACATGTAGACGATATCCATGGTCCTACCCTCATCACTCACCTTTGTCACTTCCACAAAAAACTCAATCAAGTTTGTAAGACATGACCTGCCCGCGCAAGACATTCTAATTGTCCCTAATTAGTTACTTTTCTCCCAAAATTGAGTAAATCCAATCCCTATGAATCTTCTCCAATAGTTTCTCTACAATGAAGTGAGGGTCACCACCCTGTCATTTCCTGGATTATTTATTTTTCCTTTCTTAAACAAAGGAACAATATTGTCTACTCGCCAGTCCTCGGGGAGGTCGCAGTTGGCTAGTGAAGATACAAAGATCTTCGTCAAGGTAGACACAAAAAGCTGGAGTAACTCAGCGGGACAGGAGCATCTCTGGAGAGAAGGAATGGATGACGTTTTGGGTGAAGAAGGGTCTCGACGCGAAACATCACCCATTCCTTCTCTCCAGAGATGCTGCCTGTACTGCTGAATTACTCCAGCTTTTTGTGTCTATCTTTGGTTTAAACCAGCATCTGCACATCAATAGACAATAGACAATAGACAATAGGTGCAGGAGTAGGCCATTTGGCCCTTCGGGCCAGCACCGCCATTCAATGTGATCATGGCTGATCATCCCCAATCAGTACCCCATTCCTGCCTTCTCCCCATATCCCCTGACTCTGCTATTTTTAAGAGCCCTATCTAGCTCTCTCTTGAAAGCATCCAGAGAACCTGCCTCCACCGCCCTCTGAAGCAGAGAATTCCACATCCTTCCTACACTCTTTGTCAAGGTCCCAGCTGCCTCTTCTCTTGTCTCTCTCAATAACCTGGGATAGATCCCATCAAGCCTGGAGACTTATCCACTTTAATGTTGTTGAAGAGACCCAACACTACCTCCTTGTTGATGTCACAATGCCCCAGTCTACCCCACACTGATCTCAGTATCCTCCATGTTCCTCTCCTTGGTGCATACCAAGCAAAGTTTTCATTTAATACCTTGCTTACATCGACTCCAAATTTAAAAAATATATATACTGAAATGATTTTGTTGTTTATTATGGTGTTTACGGAGTTCTATGTTTACATATCTGTTGTGCTGTTACAAGAAAGAATTTCATTGTTCCATTTTGGAACTTACGACAATAAAACACTCTTGACACTTGACTTGACTTGACATTCCCTTCTTTATCCTTGAAGGTCCAACCATCTCCCTGTTTACACTCTTGTTTTTAATGTACATATAAAATGCCTTGGGATTCTCTTTAATAAGCATCTGGAAATAAGCCCTTCGGCCTACCAAGTCCGCGCCAACCAATATACTAGTTCTATCCTACACCTTAGGAACAATTTATTGTGGCCGATTAACCTATCAACCTGCATGTCTTTGTAATGTGGGAGGAAACTGGACCACCATGTGGTCACAGGGAGAACGTACAAACTCTGTACAGACAGCACCTGAGGTCAGGATCGAACCCGGGTCTCTGGGGTGCTGTAAGGCAGCAACTCTACTGCTGTGATCATTGATCGGCGCGGACTAAGTGGGCTGAAGAGCCTGTTTCCACGCTATATGTCTAAACTAAACTAAACTAATACAAGAGAATGAAATTTGGTTACCCATCTAAATATTTCCCAGCTCTTATCATTCACCATATTCCATCATCTTATTTGTCGACAGATCGATTCCAATGTTACGAAATAGGGAGAAAAATCCAAACCGGATGCTGCCAGTATTTGTTCATTGGTATCATGAAGTGCCTCTGTCCCACATGAAGTACAAATGTAACAGCTCTGCATCTTCACCTGTTTTCCAGGCTTCCCTCACAATATTTGGAGTTATTGGAGGTCCACTGCTTGGATTCTTTCTCTTGGGCATGATATTCCCTTGCGCCAATTCAACTGTAAGTACCTGGGAGAAATCTGGGCTCGAAGGCAATTTTTGTTTCCGATATCAACTCGCTTTTAAATTGTCTGCCTGGCTCGCCCGGTTATAGAATGTCAGTGAAATTCTGGCGAAGTGATTCGGCCAGTCATGTGCCTTTTGGAGCCTCAAAAGGCTTCTAATAATAATAATAATAATAATAATAATAATAATAATAATAATAATAATAATAATAATAATAATAATAATAATAATAGTAATGTTCATAAAATGTGATTGGAGCAGAATTAGGCCATTCGGCCCATCAAGTCTACTCCACCATTCAATCATGGCTGATCTATCTTTCCCTCTCAAACCCATTCTCCTGCCTTCTCCCCATTACCCCTGACAAAGGAAAGCTACAGTTGGTTGTGAACACTCACTTCCTGGCTTTGCTAGTCGTGCCTGCTAACCTTACTGGGAGGAGGCAAAAGTGGAGAGGACTGAGGGTTTTCTAGGAACATTTTCCCACTTTTTATCTTAATGGGGGAATGATGGCTTCAGTTCTCCGAGGACCTCATGAAGATCTGTCTCACCCCACAGCTACACAAGAGGCCCATATCTGTTGCTCATAACGTTTAATATGATAGTGCTTGCAAATTACTTATACCTCCAGCTCTTTCCTGGCTGTAGATATTGGTTGTTAGCTCACTGTTTAAGTGAGGTTGCAGAAGCTCTCTCTTAAAAGAGAGCAACGTTCACCTGCTTCTGTTTGGATGCCGAGTGGCAAACAGTTCCACCAAGAAGGCAGGAATATACAAGATGCACAGAGCTAGCGGTGGTACATGTGTCACACTGAGGGCCAGGAGGAGAAGCCAAGATGGTCCTCAATTTGAGGGTAGACCATCATCATTGTGCCGTCTCTCTAGAGATGCTGCCTGTCCCGCTGAGTGACTCCAGCATTTTGTGTCTATCATTGTGCCAATGACCCTTATCGGTAACCATGACCAGAAAGTAATGATGGTCAATACAGATAGCCCTCATTATAATGAAACATGGGGTGAGAGAATAGTGTCCATTATTGCCGATTGTCCGCTATAACCAAGTAAGGGGGTAACAAGTTGTTTTCAAGTTAGTTCATTTAACAAAAACTGTAATTTTGTTACTGCAAGCTAAAAGCACTAAAGGCAGTTTGTTTCATTGTTTAATAGAGTATCATTGCACAAGTATCGTTTGAATCAATTGCTTGTTTATTTCCATGGACTCCCGCAGTATAGTCCCTCCGTCACTATAACCAAAATCTGTTATAAAGAGGTCTAGAATAACGAGGGTAGACAGTACTAAATTACCATTGCCATCTCCAGGGTACATCTGCCTCCTGTGCCCAATACCTACAAACATCATGTCAAACCAAAGGGCCAAGAGATATCCCCATAGTACCTGCTTCCTCACAACCTCTGGCCCTTATGTACAAGTGCAAACGGTCGATATAACCTGCAATCTAATCCAACATCCAGCTAACATTCCAGGTCTCCACAACCTGCACCTAATACACAAAAGAATTTAGCAACAATGTGCCTCAACAAAAAACTGTTGGCCTGTTGAACACCACGGTGGCGCAGCAGTAGAGTTGCTGTCTCACAGCGCCAGAGACACAGGTTCTATCCTGATTATGGGTGCTGTCTGTATGGAGTTTGTACGTTCTCCCCATGACCTGCGTGTTTTTTTCCGGGATCTCTGGTTTCCTCCCACACTCCAAAGACCATACAGGTTTGTAGGTTAACTGGCTTGTAAATTGTCCTGACTGTGTGTAGGATAGTATTGGTGTGCAGGGATCGCTGTTTGGCGCGGGCTCAGTGGGCCAAAGGGCCTGTTTCCACGCTGTATCTCTAGACTAAACCAATATTTAATGGACCTTTCCCAATACCAGACATTCCTAGAACCCCACGTCTCCAAGTAAGGAATCCAAAGAATCTCGCAGAGATTACTCTTTTATTGTGTTTATAAGTGTTTTATTAGCACTTTTATTGTTGATGGGGTCTTGTTCTATTAAAATTGCGATTAAAATTGTATTTTACTCTTCATCTTCTCCCTTTTTTTAAAGTCAACTTTCTTTCATTTAGTATTCCCACCTTCCTTGTGGACAGGTCAGCCTGATAACTGCATTTACAAGTTCCAGAATTCCTTTCTTCTTCTTCCATTTCCTCGTTTTCAAGATATCCCTTAAAACCCACCTCTTACCTCATCTGATGGCGCTCTTCCCTAACATCTCCTGTTGCTCAGCCTCAAATGCTCCTGGGCGATGTGTAAGGAGCTATGTAAATGGAAGTTGTTGTTGTATTCTGTGGCAGGGTGCGATATCTGGCCTGGTTGTCAGCTTTGTGGTGACGCTCTGGGCTGGGATCGGAGGGCAGATCTACCCTCCTCTCGCTGAGAAAACACGGCCCCTTTCCGTCAGCATCGAGGGGTGTCTGTTCAACGTCACTGAGCCCACGGGGACTGCGACTGTAAGCACCTGGACAACAATGAGCCAAGTTACAGAGCCGGACTTCAGGTACAGCTGATTTAGACTGTTCAACACATGGAGTTAATAGGTCTTCAGATTTCAGATGGGTTAACATGGATGAGTTGGGCTGAAGGGCCTGTTCCCATGCTGTATGACTCTATGACTCCAGGGGATGCATTTTGAATTTGTTTTAAAAATTGTATTCTATTCTCCATCTTCTTCTCCCTTTTTAAAAATTCTGCTTTCTTTGATTTATTATTCCCATCTTCCTTGTGGACAGAACTCAGCTTGACAACTTCATTTACAATGAAACTATCTAAGGACAGCACAGTGATACAGCTAAGGGGAGCACAGTAGTGCAAGGTATGGCACAGTGGCGCAGCGGTAGAGTTGCTGCCTCAAAGCATCAGATACCTAGGTTTGATTCCGATCTCAGGGGCTGTCTGTGTGGAGTCTGCACGTTCTCCCACATGGATTTTCTCCGGGTGCTCCAGTTTCCTCACACTTTCCAAAGACGTGTAAGTTTGTAGGTTAATCAGCTTCTGTAAATTGTCCCTGGTGTGTAGGATGCGAAGCTGGGATAACATAGAACTAGTGTACGGGTGATGGTTGGTTGGTGCGGAATCGGTGGGCCATAGGGACTGTTTCCACTCTGTATCATTAAACTAAACAAAGTTATCAGGTCCGAAGAAGGGTCTCGACCTGAAACATCACCCATTCCTTCTCTCCAGAGATGCTGCCTAAGTTACTCCAGCATTTTGTGTCTAACTTCTTAAACTAACAAGTAGGTGGGTTTTGGATATGAGAACCATCCCAACGCCCTATTTCCTTGTACAAACCCAAATATCACCAGTCTTGTCCCCTTCCCCTTATCAAACCATTGTAGATTGAGTGGGTGGTCAGTAATAATATTCAAGTTAACGTGTTCCTGTACTAACGAGTGCCAACTCCAGTTGCCCTCACCTCTGGTGGTAGACCTACAAAACCATTCCCTCTCCAGAGATAGTCACAAAAAGCTGGAGTAACTCAGCGGGACAGGCAGCATCTCTGGAGAAAAGGAATGGGTGACGTTTCAGGTCGAGACCCTTCTTCAGATTGGTGGGGACAGGCAGCATCTCTGGAGAGAAGGAATGGGTGACGCTGACTTACTCCAGCTTTTTGTGTCTATCTTCAGTTTAAACCAGCAGCTGCAGTACCTTACTACACATTCCCTCTCCAGATGCTGCCTGACCTGCTGAGATCCTCCAGCACTTTGTATTTTTGCTAAAAATTCCAGCATCTTCTATTTCTTGTGTCTCCTGAGGTTTATTTGAGATTTAAATTTAGATCCCAATAAGGTTCACATCTCACTGCATGGGCCATTCCCAGAACCTGCAGGTTTCTGAACCTGGTCCACGGATGGATACCATCACCTTCTGGTTTCAAAACCCACATATGGACTGGCCATTAGTTTAGTTTAGTTTATTGCCACGTACACCAAGGTACAGTGAAAAACTTAAGTTGTGTGCTAACCTGTCAGCGGAAAGACGATGCATGATTATAATTGAGCCATTCACTGTGTACAGATGGCATCCATAGTGTACAATCAGCCCTGAGAGAAGGGTCTTGACACAAAATGTCACCCATTTCTTCTATCCAGAGATGCTGCCTGTCCTGCTGAGTTACTCCAGCATTTTGTGTCTATCTTCGTTTAAACCAGCATCTGCACTTCCTTCCTACAACATGGATTCATCCTGCTGGTTTAACATTATACTAACGATCTAGTGTAGTACTTGCTGGTTTGTGACCCATCTTCTTTCATGTTCACCTGCACTAGATATCATTGTTCCAGAACTATTACCTCCAGTGTTGTTCCTGTTAAACCTGTTGTTGTGTTGTGACATAGCACAAATGCATTATGTATCAGGGAGTAGCAAAGACCTATTAACAAAAAATAAATAAACTGCTGGCAGAATTCAGCAACACAAGCAAAGAAGTGGAGGCAAATAAATAGTTCTCATTTTAGGTTGTATCTCCAAAGACCCAGTGGTTTGACTTGTATAGGAACCAAGGCTCAGTACTTGGGAGAATATTTTGGGCAAATTTCTCTTTATTCCATTTTTAGTTCACATTTCTTACACAGTGTTTGCCATCTGAGGTCTTTGCCATCTGAGGTCTTTACCATACTTAAACATAAATCACTTCTTCGATTTCAGACCAGGAATCGCCAACACGTGGTATTCACTCTCCTATCTCTACTTGAGCCCATTAGCAACCTTGATTGTTTTGATTATTGGGCTCATCGTCAGCTTTCTAACAGGTTGGTGCATTCTATACAAGCAACTCTTTATTTTAAAGGGGCATAACAACATTTTAACCTCTGAGTGCGTTAAAAAAATTAAACAACCAAATGGTGCCAACCAGAGAGAGAGATTTGTATTTGTGGGTTGGCACGGTGGCGCAGCGGTAGAGTTGCTGACCTTTCAGTGCCAGAGACCCGGGTTCGATCTTAACTATGAGTACTGTATATACGCAGTTTGTATGTTCTCCTTGTGACCTGCGTGGGTTTCCTCCAACACTCCAAAGACTTCCAGGTTTGTAGGTTAATTGGCTTGGTATGATTGTAAAATTGGCCCTAGTGTGTAGGATGGTGTTAGTGTGTGGGCACCGCTGGTCGGCATGGACTCGATAGAGCCCGTTTCCACGCTGTATCTCTAAACTAAACTGAAATTAAACTACTGTGAAATTCCTAAATTGGAGCTCTGGACTTTGAACTAAACATCCATCCCAGCTGGAATAATTTTGGAATGTAGCACATTGCATCAGGTCACAAAGGGAATGATAGACCTCTGTATTTTGTATCAGACACCCATTTGAACTCTAAACATGAAACAAACTCCTTGCTTATGGAAGATAGACACAAAAAGCTGGAGTAACTCAGCAGGACAGGCAGTATCTCTGGAGAGAAGGAATGGGTGACGTTTTTGGGTTGAGACCCTTCTTCAGACTGAAGAAGGGTCAGACTGAAAAAGGGTCTCGACCCGAAACATCACCCATTCCTTCTCACCAGAGATGCCTCCTGTCCCACTGAGTTACTCCAGCTTTTTGTGTCTATCCTCGGTTTAAACCAGCATCTGCAGGTCCTTCCTACATGTCCCAAGCTTATGGAACCATGCTTGAGTTTCGGAGTCACCCTGAGAACTTTACACGTTGCACCAGATTTTTAAAGAAACGGGCTGGAGATTCAAGCTCAGCACGAATTTCCCATCACCACCCCAATAGGAATGAGTCACATTGCTGTTATCACATTTCCTCCCTAATGCGAATAACTTTGAAGAGGCAAAAAAGTTCCCATGAAGATAACGCCCCTTTATAGGTTAAATAAAAGCCCTGTTTTAAAAAACCTTACAAAGCCGTGCTCTAACTATTGCATTTCTGTGGTTTATCACAGAGAGGAATTGTTTAATGCCCTGATCATCATGGATGTAAGCTTTAGGAGCTGATGTTGTTTTTCTCAGTGGATTGATGCACTCTGCATCTTGGAACTGTTTCTTACAGGAAAAAGCAAGCAGGAGGTGGATGAGAGGCTCCTGATCACGAGGAAGAGTCTGGCGTGCTATTCCTACTTTGCCAACAAAGATGATCACTCAGAGGTACTCAACAGGGATGTGGGGTTAAACTCTGCTTTCCATATAGGCAGCATAGTGGCGCAGTTAGTAAAGCTGCTGCCTCACAGGACCAGAGACTTGGGTTCAATCATGACCTCGGCTGCTCTCTGTGTGGAGTTTGCACGTCCTCCTTGTGACCGTGTGAGTTTCCTCCGGGTGCTTGGTTTCCTCCCACATCGCAAATAAATGTGCGGATCTGTTAGGTTAATTGGCCTCTGTAAGGAGTGGATGTGAAAGCGGGATAACATAGAACTAGTGTGAACGGGTGATTGGCGTGCACTCCGTGGGCCTTAGGGTCTGTTTCCATGCTGCATCTCTAGACTCCAGACACATTTTCAGTGGAGTTATAAGCCATACTAGATATTCTCTTGTGACCAAAGACCCTGAGCCTCTTACTGCCTGGAGTTGATTTTTACATTGGTGTAGAGCTGTTTAGTCTAGCCAAGAGGGGAGGAGGTACTGGGAGATCCAGGTTGAAGCGATGAAAATCCTTATTATGTGAATGGGATAGTGTAAACTAACTCATGTTGCCACAAACCGATGATGATGGTGACCGATTAAGAGGAGGCTCACGTGGGACACAAGTGCCTGCGCCGGCCAATTGCACTGCATTCATTCTCTTCATTCATGCAATCAACATTTGGTCAAACGATAGATATTTATTTGTTGTCATTTGAACCTAAGTTCAAACGAAATTCTGTTTCTGCAGTCATACAAACAAATAAAAAGAACCACGACACAACACAATTTACACAAACATCCATCACAGTGAATCTCCTCCTCACTGTGATGGAAGGCAAAGTCTTATCTCTCCCCTGCACTCCACATTCTCCTCCCGATGTCAAAGTCAAAGCCCCCGGCGGGCGATTGTAGATATGTCCCGTGGCCATTAAAGCCGCGCCGGGCGATGCAAGGCCACGCTCCGGGTCTTGATATTGTAGCCCCCGGTAGCGCCAGCAAGTCCCACGGCCACCAATGCCGCGCCGGGCGAAGCCAGACCCCGCTCCAGGTCATCCTCAACCTCGCAACTCGGGCGGGAGTAGCTGCCGTTGCGGGAGCCCCGAAAAGCGGTCTCCCACCATGGACCCGTGAGCTCCCGATGTTACCATCCACCAGACCTGCGGCTGAAGCGTCCGAATCTCCGGGGTCGGGTAGCAGCAGCGCCCCACCACAGCTCCTCCCGCTCCGAAGTCGGCCAGCTCCACGATGGTGAGTAGTCCGCAGGCTCCGCAACTGGAGCCCCAGGTCGTTCCGGTTGGAGGCCGCTCCACGGTGCTAGGCCCCAACGACAACGGAGACCCGACAAAGAAAGGTCGGGTCTCCCGTGCAGGGAAAAGATTTTAAAAGTCCCCCCCCCCACACACACACATACCCAGTTAAAAAAAACACACTATACAAAACTCAAACTTAAGGTGAAGGGGGAAAGATTTAATAAGAACCTGAGGGGCAACTTTCTTACACAAAGGGTGATAGGTATGTGGAACAAGCTTTCAAAGGAGGTAGTTGAGGTAGGTACTGTCACAACGTTTAAGAAACATTTTAGACAGGAACCTAGATAGGATAGGTTTAGTGGGATATGGGCCAAGCATAGGCAGGTGAGACTAGTGTAGATGGGACATGTTGGTTGGTGTTGGTAAGTTGGGCTGAAGGGTCTGTTTCCACGCTATATGACGCAGTGACTGTATGTTCAAGATTTAGTAGATGTTTGGACACTAATTCCTATAATATGGAGATTGAGCATGAAGGTAGACCCAAGAACGAGGAACAGCCATGAACCTATTGCGTGATGAAGTTTGTTCTTCCCGCAGTTAGGCCTTTACCTGCATCCTTCATGTCCTTTCAGCGCATGCATTATGCTGTGGCACTGCCACCTGCAGGCAATCTGTGATACTGCAGATCGCCCCACATTGTGAGCTGCCATTGAAAACATTCCTTGTTATTCTCAATGGGTTGTCGTCACTTCAGAGGATGATTGGCAGCTCCCAGAGATATCAAGTGAACTAGGATTTTATAGAAGTGATTGTAGTCCCTGAGAAGAACCTCAGAAAATTCCTGCTGATGTATAATCAACAGTTTGAGATGAGTTTGAGTTTGAGTTTATGTTATTGTCACGTTCACCGAGGTACAGTGAAAAGCCTTTGTTGCATGCTAACCAGTCGGCGGAAAGACAATACATGGATACAATCGGGCCATCCACAGTGTACAGATACAGGATAAAGAGAATAACATAAATAATAAAAAGCAAGATAAAGCCAGTAAAGTCCGATCATAGAAGGTCCGAAAGTCTCCAATGAGGTCGGGTCCTCGTGGCACCATGAGTCATTGCGGTAGGTCTTCTGGTCCTGGGAGTTGGAGAATAGACAGACCTGAGAGGAGATTAAGAAGAGCATAGTTAAAGTAAGACAACCTTGCTGTGGGAGTAGAGATATAAAAGTGTGGAGCGGTTGTAATGCATGATTGCAAATCCACTGCTGTGACTAACACACCAGGATTCACCTTGGTTGGGCGCTGTTTTGGGCAGATTTCCAGTGTAGGAAAGAGCTGCAGATTTCCAAATGGTTGAATAATGGAAATGTTGCTTCTAAAAGACTTCTAAGTACCCCATCTACCCGTCTTGCCTCCGTGATAGTCTGTAATCTTGCTTCTTCAGCGTGTTCTTTCTCCGTGCCCGCAGGTTAAAGACGTCACAGAGAAGACACACACGGCAGAAGATAAGGGCCAGGAAAATCCCGCCTTCAGTCATCCAGAGGTCAACTGTTCGGAGAAACAGAATCCCATCCTATCCACAACATATTTATAGACAATATATGTTTCACCTTTCAACACAATTATATTGCATGAAGTATTTCCCAAGTTGGGGAATTTTATTCCTTCTCATACATGTGTTGGCTGGAACATCTATGAGATGGGTTTACCGACTATCTTAAGGAAGTTCTGCTGAGCTGTCCCGCTATCCCCCTTCACACACACACACTTACTGAACTATGAAGGTTTCCACTGCATTTCAATGAGACAATCCCAGCAGAAACAGCTCTGAGGATTTTTTTGGCATTTAATTTTAACCAACTGTTGCCTGTGAGTGAAAAGTTGATAAAGACTTTAGAAACATAGAAACGTAGAAAATAGGTGCAGGAGTAGGCCATTCGGCCCTTCGAGCCTGCACCGCCATTCAATATGATCATGGCTGATCATCCAACTCAGTATCCCATCCCTGCCTTCTCTCCATACCCCCTGATCCCTTTAGCCACAAGGGCCACATCTAACTCCCTCTTAAATATTTATTGAACATAAATATTGGAGTGGAATCAACTTTGGTCGTCAACTTGCACTCACCTGCACACTTTTATATTCATTCACTTCAATGCATTGTGAGACCAATGGCCAACAGAAAATCACACATTTAATGCTGGCACCCAAAGATTAATTATTCTTCCAGTATTGTCCAACCAACTGTCAGATCTTAATTTAGTTTAGTTTAGTTTATTGTCACGTGTACCGAGGTGCGGTGAGAAGCGGTGAACACTTTTGTGCTGGTTTGTGTTGATTGTGTCAATGCTTATGCGCCCATGCACTGGTATTTTGTGAAGAGCTTCAAATAATGTAATCTATAATTACTAATTGTTACTTTGATAATAGTCTTAATTCAGCATCTCTATGCATGAACTAAAGACTTAAATGAGACAGGTACGTCTGGTCAAACCTATTAACTTCTTCTTGTGTATGGCGTGCACAGTCTAAAGTTGTTAGACTACTTGTTCTGTTTGATCTTCTGTTTGTGCAAGCCAGGTTGTTTGCATTTGTTGAAACAGGGTGGACCACGTGAAGGTTGCAATCTCCCACCCCAACCGTATTAACAAGTAGAGGTTTATTCTACATAAGTTGTAGTATACACAAAATGTAGTGTAATCTGTTACTTGCTAGCCAGTCAGTGGAAAGACTATACTGGACATAATTACAATGGAGACAACCACAGTGTACAGCGATTGGAGTAGAGGTTTAAAATAGTGGATGGATTGTAATGAATGATTGCAGATCCACTTCTGGGACCAGCACTCAGAGAGTCGCCTGACTTGGGCGTCATCTTATGTATTATAAACCTCTACTGGTTAATATGGTTTGACCGAGGTACCTTTCTCATTTAAGTTTTTAGTTCATGCACCGAGGTGTTGAATTAAGACTATTATTAAAGTAACAATTAGTAATTATATATTATATTATTTGAAGCTCTTCACAAAATAACGGAGCATAGTGATATAAGCATTGACACAATCAACACAAACCAGCACAAAAGTGTTCAAACGAGCGAGTTTCCAGAGGTGAGTTTTTGCACAAGTTTCTGCTCAATTTTATTTGCACATCCTCACAACTTAAAATCCTCCAGTGTCATTAAAAAATAAATGTATTATTCATTAAATTTGAATAGAAATGTTTCAGTCTCGTTAATTAGATAAATTGGGCTTATTACATAAATAAGCACCGTTAATCAATCTAGGCAAATCTGACTTCAGATTACTGAAGATGATTTATAAAATCTATGCAGAACAGGCTACTAATTACACTTATACCCTGGTGAATTTCATTGTAAACTAAAACGACTGATAGGCCTCTAAAAACTTGTTTTTATTCTTTAAAAAAAAGTTTTATTTTAAAAGCCTTCAAGTGGACAAAGTTAGTGCTTGGTGATTGCTTGTGTAGGAAGGAACTGCAGATGCTGGTTTACACCGAAGAGAGACACAAAATACTGGAGTAACTCAGCGAGTCTTACATCATCTCTGGAGAAAAGGAATAGGTGACGTTTCAGGTTGACACCCATCTTCAGACCGATAGTCTGGTTATATACCCAGTTTTATGGCTTGAATCAATTACCAGTGTTATGTCATTTTTAACAGGCACAAACGATTACAGTAACTCAGCCTTTACTAGGTGTAATTTGTGCTCTAACTGTGCTGCCTTTTCAACTGATTTAACAGAAGTGGGGAAACTCGCTGCGGACAACCCCCCCAGCCCCACCAGCATTAACTGTTAGTATTTGCACAATCATATTATTGGCTTCAGTACCAGCAACCAGTCTGGGAGACACACCAGCTCATTGACTTCAGCCAGGTGAGCGGAGCAGGATTCCAGGTCAGGCAAGGGGCTCGATCTACTGCATGGTGCCTCTTGCATGCCAGCTCGGGGGGCTATTTCTGTACACTTGCTAATCGAGGATGTGCTTGGGTATGGGAATATGATATTGGCTATGTGGAGTAGTACAAAAGTAGTCAATTAAATTCATTCTGGATAAGTAGACAGGATAGACGGTCTGAACCATTTTCCCAGGATGGAAATGTCAAACACTAGAGGGCATAGCTTTAAGGTGAGAGGGGCAAAGTTTAACGGAGATGTGCAGTGCAAGTTTTCTACACAAGAGGGTGGTGAGTGCCTGGAAGTGCCTGGTGAGTGCTGCCAGGGATTGTGGTGGAGGCAGAAAAGATAGTGGCATTTAAGAGACTTTTGGATAAGGACTTGGAGGAATATGGATCATGTGAAGACAGATAAGAGTTGATCTTAACATCATGCTCAGCACAGACATTGTGGACTGAGGGCCTGTTCCTGTGCTGTTCTGTGTTCTATGTAAGTGTGACGTAAAAGGAAAATAAGAGAAGGGTACATACTATAAATGGTGGGATACTATGAAGTGCAGAGAAACAGAGTGATAGAATGCAAATTCTTCAAGGCAGTTAGACACAGACCAGGTGGCTAAGAAGTCATGTGAGATTCTTGCTTTTATTGGTTGAAATAATGATTATAAGAGCAGAGAGATACTGAAACATTATAAGACATTTCAAGACATTACACTGTTAGGCCATTATTTGAGTTCTGTGTACTCCAAAGACGAACAGATTTGTAGAGTAATTGTTTTGGTAACATTGCAAATCGTCCCTAGTGTGTAGAATAGTGTTAGCGTGCAGGGTGATCGCTGGTCGGCGTGGACCCAATGGGCTAAAGGGCCTGTTTCCGCGCTGTACCTCTAAAGTCTAAAGTAAAATCTGAAGGTCTAGCCATCACAGCCGAGGGAGAATCATAAATCTAAATTAATTGATAAAATAATGTAATTAAAATATATTTGCACAAAAGAATAATGGGGGACTGGAACTCACAGTTGGAAAGGGTGGTGGAGAAAGAATCTCCAGTCCCATTAAAAAGTAATCAGAAGAGCACTCAAAAATCCAAACCGATTCGATGGGTTGACAGCTGGGAAGTGGAAGAGAATCAAGAGTGGTTTATCGTCATATGTCCTGAAACGGAACAATAAAATTCTTACTTGTAGCAGCAGCAGAACAGGTTTGTAAACACAATGCTCGATGGATAACACAACAAAGGAACAAAAACTAAATTAAATAAATAATGGACACAATGGGTTGA
Organism: Malacoraja senta; assembly: GCA_038087875.1. Classification (NCBI taxonomy): domain Eukaryota; kingdom Metazoa; phylum Chordata; class Chondrichthyes; order Rajiformes; family Rajidae; genus Malacoraja; species Malacoraja senta. Next base: position 12,750,236 of record CM075981.1, on the reverse strand, counting down.
ATGGTCCGCTTTCTAAGCTGCAACCTTCCATGAGTCAATGAAGTACTGTTGCAACTGTGGCGATGGGAATGATGCCGGTTTCGCAGTGAACCAGACACTCGCGATCGGGTGAACTCACGTGGTAGGTTTTATTTACAGTGACAGGACAGTTCAGGACTACATGGGGCTGTCCCTTGCTGTCAGAGCGCATGTGAGGTGGCGCTGGTGATTTCAGGCTTGTCCCAGCAGCTCAGTCCTGGTCTCGAAAGAGTCGTGGCGATCTCAGGCTTCTCCCTGCAGTTCACCCTTGCCTCAGAGGAGGTGCTGGCGGTCTCAGGTTTATCCTGGCAGCTCAGTCTTTCTCTATGTGTGTGGGTTCAGCCTTTGCCTCTGTATGTGGGTTCAGGCCCTCGTTGTCTATTTTCTCTCTCTCTCACCAATGGTTGATCAGGCAGGGTCATGAGGGGTGCATATTGACGGGGGAGAGAGAGACAGAGACAGAGAGAGCGATGGAGAAAGAGCAACGGAGAGAGAGCAACGGAGAGAGAAAGACAGGGACAGTTCTAAAAAGTTTCAGAAGTGATAAATCTGTCTGTAAAATTTTAAAATCGCCCATGGTTCTCAAGTGGGTTTTTACATACAAAAAGAAAACACATCTGAAGCAAAATTTACAGCCAGATTTATCACTTCTGAGACTTTTTAGATACCAAAGGAATCAAGCAAAACACAAATAATGCCTTCCTGTTGATGAAATGCAGTGAGCAAACGCGATAATTCCCAATATTTTCAATTTCGATATCTGCACGGCCAATGTTCGCCAAGCACTTTAGCTGTTGTTGTCCCTTCAGCTCTCGATTCTCTTTACCTTCATTTCGCTTCACTTTTGGAATTCTGAAGTTGGGTACATGTCTCTCATGCTTACCACGATTTCCACAATTTTTTACAGCGCAAAAAATCAACATTTGGTGGTTTTTAACAGGTAGGAAAGTACGCGTTTCGTGTATTAACAACGTATACTGGAAGCTGCAATGTATTCGATGGATTGAGCGGCTCTGTGCGTCACGCCCTATGACCCAGTGACCTTATGTGCATCGCCCCTATAAAATACCAAAGAGCACCTCATTTTACACTGGTATTGTTACAACCTGCTGATCCTGATCTGCATGTTGTTCCAGTCATGTAGGACTAGAAGGTACCATTCACCTTGGCAGTACCAAGTCCACAATGCAACGTTGATGGAATGAGCCTTGTGCTCCACAGTGCCACAGTAGTTGATGCTGCTGTTCACCATTCCAGGGACCTGGGTTTGATCCTCACCCCAGGAGGTGGTGTCTGTGCAGAGTTCTGCCAGGTGTTCCTGAACGGGACTGATGGGATTGTTCTGTGTGGGAGCTGGCAGAGACTTGATGGGCCCAATATCCTCTTTACAGGTCATAGACGAATGTGGTAAAGAAACAGGCCCTTCGGCCCAATGTCTGTGCTGACCAAGCACCTGTTCACACCTCCCCTACATTGTCTTTCCTCTGACTGGTTAGCACGCAGCAAAAGCGTTTCACTGTACCTCAGGACACGTAACAATAAACTAAACTAAACTAAAATGAATCCAATTATTTATTTTCCCTACATTCCCATCGATCCCCTCTAGATTCCACCACTCACGCACACGCTGGTAGCAATTCACAGGCTCCGTTTTTAACCTCCCAACCCACACTGCTTTCCTTCTCCTCAGTGCCAGACCCCTCCCAATCCCCTAATCTTTCAAAAATGTATCAACTTTGTATACTTTCAGCGGTATCTGGGGCAGAGAATTACATATACTAACCTCTGTGTGAAGAAATTTCTATGCACCTTAGTATAAAATGACTAGCCCTTTATTTTTAGAGATACAGCGTGGAAACAGACCCTCCCTGTTCGTGCCAACCAATGTTCACCCATTCACACAAGTTCTAACCTACACCCTAGGGACAATTTACAGAAGACAATTAACCTACAAATCTGCACGTGTTTGGAATGTGGGAGGAAACCAGAGCACGTGGAGAAAACCACGTGGTCACAGGGAGAACGTACAGTTTGTAGGTTAATTGGCCTCGGTAAATTGCTTCCTGGTGTGCAGGGAGTGGATGAGAAAACAGGATAACATAGGCCTAGTGTGAACGGCTGATCGATGGTCGGCATGGATGGTGAGCGTTTGGACCTGTTTCTATGCTGTATCTTTAGTTTCTGGACTCATTTTCGGGGGGAGTTGTAGGCCATATTAGGCATTCCCTGTGCCCAAACACACTGAATCTATTACTGAACGGGTGATCGATGGCCGGCGTGGAATCTGTAGGTCGAAGGGCCAGTTTCTAGGCTTAATTTATCCCTAAACTAAATTAATCTAATTTCCTGAAGTGCATCATCAGCACACCCAGTGGCCAATCATAATTTTTGGTACATTTGATAACATGCTGCACAAATCTTTTGTGCTGTTCAAATAAATCTCTGGGTCGTTATGTTTCTCTTGAATTGCTTTAGTCACGGGGCAGTGCACAGAACTCCATTACACACCTCACCAGAAATAGCCGGGTTGGTCAGGTGCTAACTCCATGTGACAGTCAGGGTTGCCCTTGGCGAGAGTGGAGCCTGCCAGAAGCATGTGAACTGGGGCAGGGTGAATGTGTCAGGCAGCTTCTCACAGCAACAGCAGGTCAATACAGAACGATCCAGTTCTGAAGAGGCTGCAGCTGAAAGATCTGCCTGTTGCAAATTCTAAACCACAAAATCCACTATGAAGATGAACTTTGAGGCAGAGCCTTAGTCAAGAAATATTTTAAAACCCTGGGCTGTCACTGTGCAAATGTCCATCAAGAAACCTCCAGGAGCCCAGCAATCAACTTAGCTAAATAGACACAAAATGCAGGAGTAACTCAGCAGGACAGGCAGCATCTCGGGAGAGAAGGAATGGGTGACATTTCGGATCGAGACCCTTCTTCAGACTGAGAGTCAGGAGAGAGGGAGACTAGAGATATGGAAGGGTAACTTCTTAAGCTAAATGTCTTAAAAAATCGGAAAACTGCAGATATTGGAATTCTGAAATCAGAACAGAAAATGCTCATCAGTGAAAAATGTTCTTGATATGAGAGGGGGGAGGGGGAGAGAGAGCGGAACTGCAAAGAGACCCTAGTGACAGCCTTGTCTATAATGGAAGAGGGGAACTCCTGTTTCCTAAAGAATGAGGACATCTTCAATGCCCTGGTATGAAAAACCTTGTCCTGGATGCAGATGGAGGAATTGGGAGTAGGGGATAGAGTCTTTACAAGAAGAAGAGTGGGAAGAAGTGTAGTCAAGATAGCTATGGGCTCCCTTTATCATGTTCATGTACACTGTGGATGACCCGATTGTAATCATGTATCGTCTTTCCGCTGAAGATAGAATGCTGGAGAAACTTAGCAGGACAGGCAGCATCTCTGGAATGAAGGAATGGGTTGGTATGCGACAAAAGCTTTTCACTGTACCCTGGTACACGTGACAATGAACTAAACTAAACCAAAATCTTCATAGTCATCCTCAGAGGAGGAGGATGATCCACTGTTCGATCCAGAGTCCATGTCCGCATATGCCATATGCATGAACATGTGGTGCTGCCAAGCAGCATGGATCATGTCTAGTGAGCCTCGGGGTGGGTGGAACCCATGTTGAGATGAGGACCACCCTAGCAATGACACATCCTCCGGCAGACAGCAAAGGAACCTCTCTGTCAGACTTGGTCACATTCAAGGCATCTGGAATCTACTCCTCTTGCCCAATGTGGACGATGAGACGGTGACTGGAGGATTTTTTATTTTTTTTTATTTTTTAATATTTTTTATTTTATTAGAAGCAATGTACATACATCTTAATCATAATATGCAACATATTACATTTCTTGTACAACTTCTTTTTTTTCCTTTTTTGTAAACTTTAGCCTATAATAGAAAAGGAGAAAAGAAAAAAGAGAAAGCAGAAACGAGTGAGGATAGTAGTGAAGTGTAGTCCGCGGTAATTGGCGTTAAGTGAATGATAATGGTTAAGTAGTCAGCGTGCTAGAAAATGTGAAAAGAAAAGAAGAAGAAAAAAAAGGGGGGCCTTAAGAAAAGAAAAAAAAAATCAGTAAGGAATCTAAAAAAGGTAAGGCTAAGCAAGAAGGAAAGGGAATGTGTCTAATTCCTGACGGTTCACACCCATCACCTAGTTCTAAATATTATTTTCCAGGGTTGTGTTGCACCATATTACACCCGTAACAAATCAATGAAAGGTGACCATATTCTTAAGAATTGCTCTTGTTTTCCTGCAAGAACAAGTCTCATTTCCTCAAGATGTAGTATTTCCGACATATTTGTAATCCACATTTTAAACATTGGGATAGGAGCGTCTTTCCAGAATTTTAAGTATAAGTTTTATTGCCGTTATCAAACCGTAGTTTAATAAACATCTTTGAAATGTAGTGAGTTCGGGACAGGCTTTCATTGTTCTGAAAATAATCAATTCTGTATTTGGGTCCAGTCTTAATTTAAATATTTTTGAAAAACTTTCAAAATGTCCTTCCAAATTTCTGGTTTTGCACAGGAGACAAATGAATGTGCTATTGTTGCCTCTTTAGTTAGGCACTTATCACAGATGGGAGAGACATTTGGAATTTTTTTATTTAATTTGTTTTGGAGTAATATAATCTGTGTACAATTTTAAATTAGATCAATATGTGTCTAACGTTGATTGAACATTTGTGTATATATAACAAATAGTCTTCCCATCTGTCCTTGGAGATTTCTATAGACAATTCTTGTTCCCATTCTTTCCTTATACCTTCTGTCGAAGGTATGTCTATATTTAAAATAGTATTATAAAAATACGATGTTAAGTGATCCAATTCTGCCTGTCTATTCATGCATTGTTCTAAAGGGTCCAACTTTAAATTTTGATAATCTTTTGAATGTTTTTTCAAATAATCTCGAGTTTGTAAATATCTAAAATATTGGTTACTTTCTAAGTTGTATTTAAGCTGTAAATCTTGGAATGGTAAAAAAATGTCCCGCTTCATACAAATCTTCCCAAGTCTTAATTCCTAATCGTTCCCAGAAAATAAATTGTTTTGTCAATAGCGATGGCTTAAACGTGGGGTTGTTAGCTATCAGTGAAAGAAGCGAAAGATTTCTTAGTTTAAGAGAGGATTTTATTTGTCTCCAAATTCGTATTGTACTGTGAATCATCGGGTTTCTATTGTATATTGTGTTTTTCAGTTTTATTGGTGAGAAAAGGATCGCTCCTATATTAAAAGGAGTGCAATCCTCCTTCTCCATTATTGTCCATTCTAACTGTTGTGTTGAACTGTCTACCAATACATTATATTTTTAATGTTCACTGCCCAATGGTAGTACATAAAGTTGGGAAGTGTAAGTCCACCGTATTCTTTGGGTTTACATAGTCTTCTTTGAATTCTATGGGATTTATTGTCCCATATGAAATTTGAAATGTATGAGTCAATTTTTTAAAGAAGTTTTTAGGTATGTATGTAGGTATTGATTGGAATAAATATAGTATTTGTGGAAGAAAAATCATTTTAATGGCATTAATTTCTGCCTATTAAGGACATCGGTAGTGTTTTCCAAAATTGGATCGACGTTTATATTTTAGTAAATAAGGGCAAGTAATTTGCGTTAAATAGTGATTTATGTTTTCTAGTGATTTGAATACCCAAATATTTAAATCTTTCTGTAGTAATTCTAAAGGGGTATTTTAAAAGATGTGTTGACTCTTGAGGTTTTATCGTCATTATTTCGCTTTTTTTTCCAATTTATTCTGTATCCTGAAAAGGAACCAAATTCTTCTATTAAATTTATAAATTTGGTATACTAATGTGTGATTTTGTAATGCATAGTAATACATCGTCTGCATATAATGATATTTTATTATTAGAGTTTTTAGTGTTATAACCATGAATATTAGGGTGCATTCTTATGTTCTGGAGGAATTTAATGGTGCTTTTATTGTCACATTTGCAAAGTGCAAATGCACAAAGAGATTATTTTCTTACCAACAGTCCAGTAGAGTATTGCCATACCTAAGCACATCCCCAATCAGCAAGTGTACAGTGAAAGTCAAGGCCAGGGTCAGGCACCACTCATAAGAACTAGAGTGTGGAATGGACTTTGAAAATGGCACCAAAAACATGGCATTTCTTGCATGCAGGTTTTGGTGCCATTCTCCAGTCCGCGCTCTAGTTCTTATGAGCGGTGCCTGATCCAGGCAAGTCCCAGGCTGCTGCTGGGCCTCCAGCCATCGCCTTCCTTGGACACCACGTCCCGCTCCTCGCCCATCGTGATCACCAGCCCCCTCCTCTGGTCTTCGGGGGTCTGCAGGGGCCGGCTTGGTGGACTCCCTCTCCCAGGCTGCGGTCCGCTTGGTCCGTCGAGCAGGGGCCGGCAGAGTGGCTTTCCCCCTGTGTTCAGCTGCGGGGGAGCAGCTCGGCTGCCGTGGAACACTGCTGGGTTTAAGGATTTCTGCTGGGATACCATCAGCTCCTCATGTCTTTCGGTTGTGGTCTGGCCTTTTGGCTTCTGGTTGACTGGGGTGGACAGGGAAATGGACACACCAAGGACAGATGGTGTTTTGTCCCCTTGTTTAGATGGAGTTTTCCAGCCCCTTCTGATATATTTAAATTGCATGTACTTAACTCTGTAGCTTTATATGGGGAAGCACGGTGGCACAGCGGGGCGGCACGGTGGCACAATGGTAGAGTTGCTGCCTTACGGCTCCAGAGACCCAGGTTCAATCCTGACCAAAGATGGTCCTGACTATGGGTGCTGTCTGTACGGAGTTTGTACGTTCTCCCTGGGACATGCGTAGGATTTCCCCGGGTGCTCCAGTTTCTGACATCTTCGGTTTCCTCCCGCACTCCAAAGACGTAGAGGTTTGTAAGTCAATTGGCTTCAGTAAAATTAAATTGTTCCTAGTGTGTGTAGGAGAATGTTATGCGCCTGTTCCACTTAGACGATTTTTCAGCGGACTGCCGACGACTGTCAAGTTGCCGGCAGTCGCCTGAAAAACCGGGAACTGGAACGGCGACTGTCAGAATGGAACACACAAACACATCGCAAAGGCGGGGGCCAGGGCAAGCGGGGGGAGCGCTGTCTCAAATTCACACGGTGCAAAGCCAAGGTGATAGACACACACCGCGATGAACAAGAAGGTTGGCGCTGTAATTAAGACGGCTAGCACAGTGTACAGTAAGTCCTTTAAAAGAGGGGGGGGGGGAAGAAGGGTGAAAAGGGGGGGAGAAGGAGTGGAGACAACTTTTAAGAAGCCAGACAACTTTTAATAAGCCAGAGCTACACAGCTGTGAAGTTTGGCGGACATTTAACATTACCGGTCGGTTATCCTTGGTTCTGAAAACTCCAGCTGACGTTTTTTCCCACCAATGAGCCAATGAAAATGCCCGGTCAGCAAAGGAGATTAACTAAAACTACCTACGACTACCTCGACTACCTCGACTACCTACAACTACATGGTGACCCCACTACAACTGCACCTTCGACTACAGGATTATTGAATATCTTCATGGCGACCAAAAATTTTCAACATGTTGAAAGATTTACGGCGACCATACTGAGGCCGCGACCAGTTCCCAGAATGCGGGAACTCCTCGCAACCATGTGGTGACCATGTGGTGAGCGCAGAGTCTCCTACACTCGCCTAAAAAGTCACCTAAGTGGGACAGGTGCATAAATGTGCGGGGATCGCTGGTCAACGCGGACTCGGTGGGCTGAAGGGCTTGTTTATGCACTGTATCTTGAAACTAAACTATACTAAACTTTACAAATCAATCCCCTCATAAAGGTATTTCAAAGTTACAGTCAACCAGCTCGATAATAAAAGCTAGTATCAAGCTGGTTTCGATTGGCCCAGCTTGATAGCAGAAAGCAAATCTTCACTGATAGCGCACTTCTCAGAAATATGAAAATGTTTCAACTGACATCTTATCCAGTCACTCCCAAAACTCCCTAACATTTTCATATAAAAATTGTTGTTATGCAGATAAACATGGGTGAAAGAGTCATAGGGCTATACAGCACAAAAACAGGCCCTTCAGCCCACCTTGTCCATGCTGATCAAGTTATCATATTGAGCTAATCCCCTCTGGCCCATACACCTCTAAACCCTTCATATCCATATATCTATCCAAATGTCTTTTAAAAGTTGTAATTGTACCCACTTTCGTAGCTTCCTCTGGCAGCTCATTGCAGATGCCGACTGCCCTCTGAGTGGAAAATGTTCCCCCTGAGGTTCCCTTAAAATTTCTCCCTTCTCACCTTAAGACAATGCCCTTTATTTCTAGAATCCTCTACTGTGGGAAAATGACTGTAAGCCTTCATTCTGTCTGTGCCCCTCATGATAGTGTACACCTCCATAAAGTCCCCCCTCAGACTCCTGTGCACCAAAGAAAAAAGTCCCAGCCTTAACTTAAACTTAACTAGTGATTACCCAGTGACAGTTTTACTGGTGAGAGTTTAAGTGGTAAAGAAGGAACTGCAGATGCTGGAAAATCGAAGGTACACAAAAATGCTGGAGAAACTCAGCGGGTGCAGCAGCATCTATGGAGCGAAGGAAATAGGCAACGTTTCGGGCCGAAACCCATCTTCAGAGGTATAAGTGGTAATGGTTTACCCACTCGTATTTTAACTGGTGACCGTCAAAACTGATAATTGTTTACTGATGCAGTTTATCTGGTAATAGTTACTACTTAAGAAATGATAGTTTCATTGATGATTATTTAACCTATGATAGTTTAACTAATGGGAGTTTAACCAGTGATAGTTTAACTGGTAACATTTTACCACTGACTTTTTAACTGGTGACAACACAAGTGGCAAACTGATTGTTTACTCTCTGACTCCATAGGTTCAGGTTTATTATTGTCACGTGCATCGAGGCACGGTGAGAAACATTCAATCACATCAGGTAATACTATACTTAAAAATAATCAAGCCAAACTCAAGTGCAATAGGTAGACATATTGAGTGAAAAAGTAAATGAATGGAATAAATAAACAATAAACTGAAATAAATGAACTAAATGTAATGGTGTTCATAGTTGAACTACAGCCCCAAGCACATTCCACCTGCCTCGTGCACTCTGATGTTGCCCTGTATCTTTAGAAAGAATGTGTTAGAGTACTGTGTGCAGTTCTGGCAACCCAGCTAGAGGAAGCATGTCATTAACTTGAAAAGAATGCAGAGAGATTCACCGGAATGTCCCCCCCCCCCCCCCCCCCCCCTTGAGTTATAGAGAGAGATTTCTCCCACACCTCAAAGACGTACAAGGCTTGTAGGTTAATTGGCTTTGTATATTTTAAAAAATCCCTAATGTAGGATGGTGTTAATGTGCAGGGATCGCCGGCCAGCATAGACTCGGTGGGCCGAAGGGCCTCTTTCCGCGCTGTATCTCTAAACTAAACTAAGATTGGTCGAGTGGTCCATTCACTGTGATCATGGCTGATCATCCACAATCAGTAACCCGTTCCTACCTTCTCCACATATCCCCTGACTCCACTATCTTTAAGAGCTCTAACTAACTCTTGAAATCTTCCAGAGAATTGGCCTCCACTGCCTTCTGAGGCAGAGAATTCCACAGATTCACAACCCTCTGTGTGAAAAAGTTTTTCCTCATCTCCATTTTAAATGGCTTACCCCTGATTCTTAAAGTGTGGCCACTGGTTCTGGACTCCCAACATCGGGAATAAGTTTCCTGCCTCTAGCGTGTCCAAACCCTTAATAATCTTATATGTTTCAATAAGATATCCTCTCATCCTTCTAAATTCTAGAGTATACAAGCCCAGCCGTTCCATTCTACACCATAGGAGGCTGAGGAGTGACCTTATTGAGGTGCACAAGATCATGAAGGAGATGGATAAAGTGAATGCTCACAGTCTTTTGCCCAGGGTAGAGGATTCTAAAACTAGAGACCATGGGTCTAGGATGAGAGGGAGAGATTTAAGAGGGAGCTCAGGGGCAATTTATTTTACTCAGAGGGTAGTCTGTATCTGGAATGAGCCTCCAGAAGAAGCCACGGTAGGAGATATAATTACTGTATGACATTTAAAAGACATTTTGGACAGATAGCAAAGGTTCAGAGGGCTTTGGTCAAATGGAGGCAAACAGGACTAGCCCAATATGCCAACTTGGTTGGCATGGACAAGGTGGGCCAAAGGGCCAGTTTCCTTGCTGTACAGCTCTATGGCTCTATGAGTGATGAACGTTGATTGGGACAGCCCTCCGCTTTTTTAGGAATCCAGCTATGAAACCTTTAATACCCACCTAAACCAGCAAACAAGACCTTAATCTAGCACCTGATCCACAAACACAGAATGGGCAGCACAGTGGCGCAGCGGTAGAGCTGCTGCCTCACAGTGCCAGAGATCCAAGTTTGATCCTGGCTATAGGTGCTGTCAGTATGAACTTTCTACATTCTCTCTTTGACCACATGGGTTATTTTCCAGGTATTCTGGTTTCTGCCCGCATTTCACAAACGTTCAGGTTTGTAGGTTAATTGGCTTCTGTATATTGTCCCTAGTGTGTTGGATGCAAAAATGGGATAGCATAGAAGTACTGTATGAGGAATCAATGGTTGGTGTGGACTGGTGGCCTGTTTCCATGCTGCAACTCTAGACTAAAGATAAACATAAACTGAACAGCACTTTGAGGCAGCAATTTGTCTGTGCTGTACGAGAGAAATACTGTAAGATCATCATCCTTCGGTTTCGGACTGAATCAGGCTCCCACTACTAATCAATCACCTTGTACTATAGAGTTAGTTTTGGGTTTAAAGAAATGCAGCAGAAGATGTTGGAAATGCTCAGTAGGTTAGGCAAAGTAGGTAGGTTCATAAAAGAGCACAAAACCAGTAAAAGTGTCCATTTTTTATGTTCCAGTTTTCAGTGACGTTCTGTTAAAAGTAAATTCAAATAAGTGCCGCAAAGCTTAGAGACAAAGTTACTAGGGCTTCTCGCTTTGCTTCCACACTACTATCATTAGGAACGTGATGACTGGAAACCAACGTGGAAATGTGAACTCTGCTTCTCTCTCTTTAATTGTGTGTTAGTATAGTTTAGAAATAGAGTGCGGAAACAGGTACACGAGTCCACACTGACCAGTGATCCCCGCACAAACAGTCTAATGGGTCTGTCCCACTTAGGCGATTTTTCAAGTTGCCGGCAGTCGCCTGAAAAACCGGGAACTGGAACCGCGACTGTCAGAGTGGACCACACACACACACAGACACACAGACACAGACAGACACACACACAGACACAGACACACACACACACACACACACACACACACACAGACACACA
>CM075981.1:12673892-12731392 GCA_038087875.1 Malacoraja senta | reverse complement strand
TTCAGCCTCAGGGGAATGAGAACAATGAAAAACCCCGGAAATGACAGCAAGGCAGCACTCGTTATTTTCCAGTCGTGAGAGAGGGTGCCGGTTAATCAATAGGAGCATCAACGTTGACAGACTTTAACACCTCGCTAAAATCACCAAAACTAGACCGCAGAGGATTGTTCGAAACTTTACTCGCGTTGCAATTAAGGTAAGTCCCATGTGGAATCTGTTTTCTCTTCCAATTCATGGACAGTATTTTGACCGAGGTGATTATAATAAGCAGCGACTGCCTGTTTGTCCTTCACTGGAGTGGCCACAAAGGCCAGATTCTTTCAGTACTAGATAAGAATAAGTGGCTTTCTAAATTAGACGTTTAGTGGCTTGGGAAGTTCAACCATTTGAATCTTTTTCTGGCTCATTCAATACAGTTGCGAGATTTGGAAGGAGCTGGGGGAGGGGATTGGCAATGTTTCAAAGGGTGTGTTAATCAGGCTTATTGAAAGCTTTGAAGGCAAGTTCATAGAGTGGAAATGTTTGTAGTTTCTAAGGTTTCCCATCCATGTTGCTAGAATAATACTGGGTCAGTCTCACACTGAACGCTTGTCGCAGTTCCTTTCAGTATTCAGTATCACTACTCAGTTAATAATTTACAGGGAAACAGATCACAGGAACTTGACTTTAGACTACAGATAGACCTATCATTAAATGAAAGTTAATACTTAGTGAGAAATAATTGTGTGTGTGAAAGCTGTTCTAGTGGTTTGAAGTCTGGAAATGTAACCGTTCCCATACAACTTTAGTTGAACCATTCTCTTTGGATTGTGTGAGTGGCGCAGCTGATAAAGCCGCTACCTCAGAGCACCAGAGACTGAGTTCGACCCTGACCTCCGTCCGGTGCTGTCCTTGTGGAGTTTGCATATTTTCCCTGTGACAATGTGGATTCCCTCCAGGTGCTCAAGTTTCCTCTCACATCCAACAAACGTGGGGTTTGCTAGGTTAATTAGCTATTCGAAATGGTCCTTAACGTGTAGGTACAATAGTCACATGTACCGAGGTACAGTGAAATTTATTTTTGTGTACAGTTCAGTACAAGTATCGCTATACATAAGCACTTAGATACATCTTAGAAAAGCATTCCACATACAGTACAAGTGTGTAGTAGTAGTATACAGAGTCACCAGTTGTTGGCGCAATTTTCAAGTCACTTTTGTTGTAAGTACAGAGTTCTTGACCTGACCTTGAAGGTCCGTTTTCCTGGCGGCGTTGCTGGGTCGGCCTGGCCAAGATTGGCTGTTGGTGTCCTCCACTGCTCCGGGCTGCTGTAGGTCATGCCTGGTCTACATGCTTGGCCTCTTGGAGCGGCGCCTGGTCCAGTCAAGCCTCAGGGTGTTGCAGGCCCTCCAGTATATATGAGAGCAAGTTAATGGGAATGTGAGAGAAATGTTTTTACAAAATCATATAAGGTTGGTGTAAATAAATGGGTGGTTGATGAATGGCACGGACCCAGTGGGCCAAAGAGCCAGTTTCCCCATTGCATCTCTCTGTGTTGTAAGCACATTGCACTTTAACCAGTGAACTATAGATCAATTTACAACCATGTAATGAGTGCAGTTAAATATCCATTCATTAAAACGTTTTTGTTAGAAGATTTTAAGCTCATTACTCGGTGTAATCTTTAGACGTCTGCTTATGCCCAGTTTGACTGATGGTCACACAGCAGCCTTGTGCTGACATCTTGGTTTTGAGTACGTGTACATGACAAGCAGTGTTCTTGGGAGCAGGTTGGACTTGTTCACTTGCACACACCCAGAGCAAGTAACAACATGATCAACAACTGTGAGCTACTGGGATTCCAATGGGCGGTAGTACCCTCAAAATATTTAAAGCCCATTGATTTTCTATTCATTTGGGCAAGGCAGTGGATTAACTTTACACACTGTGGAAAGGTCATTGTACTCTCTGCAGGCTACAATACGGATTTGTTTTGTAGTGAGGATCTGTAATGCTTTCACTGCTAAAACTTCTGCCAACTGTTTGAAAATTCTGTTTCTGTACAACATGTCACATACTTGGTTGCTTAAAAGGAAATTGTACTTTACACTTGCAAAATAATAACTGAATCAGAGTTATCACTTTAACTAATGAACTCATGAAAGAGGACAGTGTTTGCTTTGCTGCTGGTTTAGATTGATTCTAAAATAATGTATACAAATAATGCAAGTCCTAATGTAGGAAAATAACCGCAACTCTACCGCTGCGCCACCGTGCCGCCCTCGAATTGTACAGAGAGGATCTGCAGATACTCGTTTACACTGAAGATGACACACAATGCTGGAGTAACTCTCGATCTAAAGAAGGGTCTCGACCCAATGCGTCGAGAGATGATGCCTGACCCTGCTGAGTTACTCCGGTATTTTTTTGTATCTTCTGGATACAGAGGCTTGGCTCATCCCCTACCAACTTTATGATCTCTCACTGTGACTTCGAGCAATGTTGATGCAAAGTTCTGGACTCGTACAGCATGGAAACGGGTCATTTGCCCCAACTTGTCCATGCTGACCAAGATGCCCCATCTACATCTGTCCCACCTGTCCGTGTTTAGTCTATTTCACTCTAAACCTTACATGTATCAATGTATCTGTCCATGTGTCTGCTGTTTAGTACCTGCGTCAACTACCTCCTCTGGCAGTTCGTTCCATACACGCACCGCCCAGCTGAATGTGGGTGTATAAAGTTAAACATTTTTAACTGAAGGATCAGTAAACACTCTGTGGGGTGGGAGGTAAGAATGCAGACTGACTCCACCTTAGAACTATGAACCTGTCACCCCCAACCTCTCCCTCTTACATCCCAGCACATCTTACTCCATTGCTCTCACAAATTTGGGTTTTAGTAACCTCTAGTGACAAAGATGAATACAATCCACTAATCCTGGCCACATCTTGCTGAAGCAAAAAACAATGTTGTACCATTCTCTTGCTGATCAGCTTCTAGCCTGCTGGTTCTAATTGTAACTAGCTCCCAATTAATGCAAAATAATTATGCTCTAGAATTATGAACCCAAATTTTACTGCAACGCAAATATCTGAAGAAGGGTATAAGAAGGAACTGCTGATGATGGTTTAAACCGAAGATAGCCACAAATAGCTGGAGTAACTCAGTGGGACAGGCAGCTCCACTGAGAGAAGCTCCAGTCTCGACCCGAAACGTCACCCATTCCTTCTCTCCAGAGATGCTGCCTGTCCCGCTGAGTTACTCCAGCTTTTTGTGTCTATCTGAAGAAGGGTCTTGACCTGAAACCTCACTCATTTATTCTATCCAGAGGTGCTGCCTGTCCTGCTGAGTTACTCCAGCATTTTGGGTCTATCTTCCAAATTTCCCTGTGTTTTGAGATTTTCAAGGTAGCTTTCACGATTATCTCTGCATGGTATTGGTTAAAAGTTCTGTCTGGGTGAACTGTTATGGTTTTAAATGCAGTGCACATTGTAAGATACAAGTCATTGAAAATAAAACGTACAAAACATGTGATAACATAAAAGACAGGAGTGACGACTTTCACATGCACTCCACTTGGAACACATATAGAAAAAAACCAGGGAATCATTCCAACTTCAGTTCCATGGCAACAGTTGTTTAGCAACTGGGATTTAGGCCAACAAAGTAGTTAAGGTGTTAATTATTAATTCTGAGGATCCACATAAAGTTAAACAATGGAATACTGCTTACAAGAGAACACGACATCCGTTAAATATTTGGTCACTTCTATGGGGAACAATATCACATTAATAATTAACACACAATTCAACATCATGCGTGCAAAGGCAAGTCTTACAATATTCAGAAAAAAAGATCTGCCGATGCTGGTTTGTAACAAAGTTAGACGCAAAGTGCTGGAGTAACTCGGGCCGCAGCTCTGGAGAAAACTGATGCGTGACGTTTCGGGTCGGGACCCTACATCAGACTGAAAGTTGGAGGGGAGGGGGTGGTGGAACAACTGGAGGGAAGAAAAGACCAGGACAAATCAGGGCTGACAACAAATTGCCTCGGGCACGGTGGTTCAATGGTAGGCCAGTTGTTAGCTAGGGAAAGTATGATCTCAAGCGTGGTACATTATTGTGAACTGTACAAACTGGTTACATGACCAGGGTGGAGGAAGCGGTGGGGAGGGGGAGAGGGCTTACAACCCGGCAATATGAATGTACAATTCTATAATTTTGTAACTTTAACACTGCCCCCTCCATGCCCCCTCGCCGCCTGTCTTTCAGTCTGAAGACGTGTCCTGATGGGTGGCATGATGGCACAATGGTGGAGTTGCTGCCTTACAGCGCCAGAGTCCCGAGTTCAATCCTGCCTACGGGTGGTGTCGGTACGGAGTTTGTGACCTGCGTTGGTTTTCCCCGGGTGCTCCGGATTCCTCCCACACTCCAAAGACATACAGATTTGTAGGTTAATTAGCTGGTAACATTGTAAATGGTCCCTGGTGCGTGTAGGATAGTGTTAACTGTGTGGGGATCGCAGGGGTGAGGGTGAGAAGCAGCAGATTATTGGTGTTTTTCTCGAGGCAGGAACTCGACTGATAGATGGTTGGTTGATGCAGGTGGTTTGGATGGAAGACAGTGGTTGGATAGGCAGTAGACTAGTTGCTGGGGAATGCAAACAGGAGCAGCGCAAAGCCACAGGGAGAGTCTTGTGACTTATGAAGTGACCTATCGAGGGATCTCCAAGCATAGGACGGCATCTACTCCAGCATATCAATAAGATAGAAGATATCTGGCATGCACTGGAAGGCCTCATTCTGCAGGAGTGGGTCATGCTGCCCATGGATCCAAGAGGAAAAAGGTGGACTCTGTGGGAATATATTATGAGTGCATGGTTTTCCTTTGTGAATGACTTGTCATTAGAATGAAGTTGTTCAGTGCACCCAAATAGAGGGCTGTGTGATCTGATGCCGGGCAACAATCCTTGTTGTTCACCACTTTGATTTTTCAACTAAAAGGAAGACCATGGGGGTGTGGTGGGCAATGACCCCACTTAGACCCCCCCCCCCCCAGGCGGGCAATAACATTAGTTGAGGGACACCAGATAACACTGACAAGCAGAAAGCTAACGAGCTAGGATGTCCTTTCATGGCAATAGTCCCACATGTGTGGAAGAAGATTTCCTGAAGGTCTAAAGAAAAATAGAGATGGCAGATTGCTGCAAGCTAATCATGCAGTAATTGTACAAGCAAATACAACTCTGGAATTCTCTCAGCTGCTTGGGTTTCCCCTGTCTTTGTACCAGGCAGATGGGATGGGAACTCTCTGGTCTGACATTAACTATTAACAATTAGCGGCGGTATTTCCTCTGACTGTCTTGCTGGCGATATTAATCTTCGGTGAATCCCATCCCCAGAATCTTGTATCCAGATCCAGATTCTTATATTATTCACTTTTAAATCTGTTGGCTACAATAAAGGCCATTTCTATTTTTTTTTTCTGGGATTTCACTTTGACTTTTATAAAGGGTGTTCATCATTGGTGCTGTTGCATCATAGGTCCAGAGGCCCAAGTTTGATCCTGACTCTGGATTCTGTCTGTGCATCTTTGATATTCTGTTACTCCAGGTGCTCAGGTTTCATAAATTCATAAGTTGTAGAAGCAGAATTAGGCCATTCGGCCCATCAAGTCTAGTCTGCCATTCACCATAACCCCTGACACCAGTACTAATCAAACATCTTACAGATGTGCTGGTAGGTTAATTGGCTACCACAGACTATCACCTCGGGGTGGATTACCGGCAGAAAGAATCAAAGAGGAGTTGATGGATATCCATGAGGGCCAGAATAGTTGCGGGGTTGGAGGTCTTCTCCAAGTGTTCAACGCCAGACTTGGGTAAAGGCTGTACAGACAGGAGGGAGCGTTTGGGAGACCGGTGTGGTGGAGTATTTGGCTGCTGTGGGAATGTGGCGATCTTCTGCCAGGTGGCAACTCTGTTTGTGGCAATATCTGATGGGGTTGAGTTAAACACCCAGGTTTAACTACACATTATACTTGTTGGCCTGTGTCACAAGGCAGCCCCATCGCCAACCTGCGAACTGTTCGCGCTGTGAACAGAGCTCAGGAAGGAAGCCCTGTCGTAAGTGGGGGATGGACCAGAGGAGAGCAGTAAGGAGACTGGGAATGAACTGACGGGATTGCCCCCCAGGGAGCTACTAAAGGCCAAACATCCTCCTTCTGTGTACTCCAATGGCAAGATCTGATTGACAAAGAAGCTTGGGCATTTTGCTGCTGCTGCAAAATTTCCAGCAAAGAGTGAGTTCATAAATAAGAGTCCGGCCCCCAGTCATCGTGCCTGCTCTCTGGAACTCGCTGAATCCAAGTGACCCACACATTCCATCCATCATGGTTTGCCCAATTGTTCGGTCAGATTTGTTTGGTTTTAAAAGGGTTCAGTTTAGTGCAGAGGTTGAGCACGACATGCATAAAATCACTGAAAGGCATGTTTGACCGCGGCGGCGGACGGGGCAGCTCCGAGATTGAACCGCAAAGTTCAAAGGATAATTTCCCAGCTGAATGATAGAACAGTTACACAGCACAGGAAGAGGCCCTTCAGCCCAACTTGCCCAGTGTAGCTCACTAACCAGAGCAACTCCCCAGTTCCAATCTCCTCCTCCTCCCCTGTGTCTATCTTTAAGGAAAACGTTCCTCCACTCACGTTCTGTGCCTCTGTCGTCAAAGTTCAGATCTGTGTGTGGGTCTGCGATCTCAGAAAACGCAGGTAGTTGTCACAGCAATGAATTGCACTCTTTCCACAGTTACAAAGTCAGAGCTCCAGAAGTAAAGCTTCACTCCTGCTGATTCCATCCACTGTAGTTAACCACTAGAGAAGGGTCACGACCGAAACGTCACCTATTCCTTTTTTAAGAGATGCTCCAGCTTTTTTGTTTGTGTCTGTCTTCGGTTTAAACTAGCATCTGCAGTTCCTCCCCTACACACGCTGTAGTTAACGAGTCTGTTTAACAGCAATGTGGTCTGACCCCAAGTTTGAACCCACTGGGCAGTGTGGAGAGACTCCTCCCTCTGGTTTGCTTGTCCCAACACTTTCAACAACTTATCCCGCTGATCAAGTCCTGCGGGAGGTGAGACTGACCGCGGCGGCGGACGGGGCAGCTCCGAGATTTCTATCCCGAGTGAAGGTAAACTTGCTTTGAACGGCCGCTGTCCGACCCGCTGAGTTACTCGAGCAGTTAGCGTTTCAGTAAGAGACTGTCCTATCTATCCACACCCTCCACAGACGCTGCTCGACCCCCCTGTTCATCCAGCACTCTGTGTTTTGCTCAACAATCCAGCCTTGTGTCTGTATTCAACTCCGGTGGCTGAGACATAAAGCGGCTTCACGCCTGTTCGCGGCACCTTGCGCTGTGTCCGTGCCTCCCATCCACCCGGGTAGAGGGAAGTTGGAAAGCCCATGCAAGTGGTGAGCATTTCGCCCCGACTTCATGACTGTCTGAGCGAGGAGCTTGGTCATAGGATAGTAATCGGCTGCAGAACCCAAGTGACAGCTAGTGGGAGCGGAGTCTGCCAGCCGGGGACTTCGCCTTACTATTGGAAGTAGCTGCCCAGCCCATGTTGAACATTATTTTATTTTAGGGGAGATTTTTTTCCCCTCTCCTTCAACAAAAATAAGACAAGGTGAGCTCTTCCGAAGTTTAGGCAGACACGCAACGGATGAAGCAATTGATTAGTACTGTACTGTCGACATAAGCATAATAATAAGACATAATAATAATTTTTAGAGATACAGCAATGAAACAGGCCCTTGAGTCCACCGAGTCCACGCCGACCATTGATCTCCAGTCCACCCTAGTCTTCCCACTAAACACTGGGGACAATTTACAGAAGCCAATTAACCTACAGACCCACACGCCTTTGGGATGTGGGAAGGAAAATGGGGTACCCAGAGGAAACCCACATGGTCACAGGGAGAACATGCAAACTCCACACAGATAGCACCCGAGATCAGGATCAAACCTGGGTCTCTGGCGGTGTGAGTCAGCAGCTCTCCCAGCTGTGCTGAACTTGCTGAATGTTAGGAAGTGAGTGGTCACCACAGGCCAGGACTCACTACAGAATCAAGGCCAAAAGACTTGGTACATCATCTAACTAACCCCATAAAAGTTACCAAACTAATAACCTCTGCTCTCTCAGCCGCTTCCCAAGGCAGCATGAGGTGGACATGGATTCGATGAGGGGAGGCTGGTTTGTGCGATGGACTGGGCTACATCCACAACTGCAATTTCTTGTGGTTTTGGGCAGAGCTGTTGCCAAGCTGAACAAAGCTGTGATGCATCCCGATAGTCCATCAGTCAATGAAAGTAAGCATGCAGGTACAGCAGGCAGTGAACAAAGCGAATGGCATGTGGGCCTTCATAACAAGAGGAGTTGAGTATAGGAGCAAAGAGGTCCTTCTGCAGTTGCACAGGGCCCTAGTGAGACCACACCTGGAGTATTGTTTGCAGTTTTGGTCCCCTAATTTGAGGAAGGACATTCTTGCTATTGAGGGAGTGCAGCGTCGGTTTACAAGGTTAATTCCCGGGATGGCGCGACTGTCATATGCTGAGAGAATAGAGCGGCTGGGCTTGTATTTAGAAGGATGAGAGGACACCTTATTGAAACATATAAGATTATTAAGGGTTTGGACACGCTAGAGGCAGGAAACATGTTCCCGATGTCGGGGGAGTCCAGAACCAGGAGCCACAGTTTAAGAATAAGGGGTAAGCCATTTAGAACGTAGATGAGGAACACTTTTTCACACAGAGAGTTGTGAGTCTGTGGAATTCTCTGCCTCAGAGGGCGGTGGAAGCCGGTTCTCTGGATACTTTCAAGAGAGAGCTAGATAGGGCTCTTAAAGATAGCAGAGTCAGGGGATATGGGGAGAAGGCAGGAACGGGGTACTGATTGGGGCTGATCAGCCATGATCACATTGAATGGCGGTGCTGGCTCAAAGGGCCAAATGGCCTACTCCTGCACCTATTGTCTATTGATAACATGTTTTCTATGGTGCATCTGTAGAAGCTGGTAAGAGTCGTTGGAGATATGCTAAACTTCCTCAATCTTCCGAGGGAAGTAGAAATGCTGGTGTTTGGCTGACACGTTTGATAAACTCACTTATTTTACCACTTTGTGAAAAACAAGAATTGAGTTACCTTTGTTGCTAAAGGTGTGGTCTGGAGATTTACCAAGCAATGATCTCCCATGAGAAAGATGGAAGAAAATTGTATCCTAGTATTGCTCTCCAGAGTACAGCAGTCTGGAGCATCAGCCAGGGTGGTGCATGTCTACACGTAAAATTCAGTGAATATTTCATATCAACAGGAATTGCAGTGAACACTCAGTAGGTCCGGCTGCATCTGTGGAAGGCGAACAGAGTTAACTTTTCAGTTCAGGGACTCTTTCTCAGAATTTGAAAAGAGAGATTAAAAAGTAATTTTAAGGTGCAGAGAAGATGATGAGAGGAATGAACAAGTTAATGAAAAATCTGTGATGGGATGAGACCTGGCAATAGGACTGTTGCAGAGTGATTACACTTCTTTAGATGCAAGGATCTGCAAGTGCTGGTTTACAACAACAAAAAATCAGTGCTGGAGTAACAGTGGGTTAGGCAGCAATGAATGGTGGTGCTGGCTTGAAGGGCCGAATGGCCTCCTCCTGCACCTATTTTCTATGTTTCTATGTTTCTATCTCTGGAGAACATGGATAGGCGGCATTACGGATCGGAACCCTTCTTCAAATTGATCGTAGTAGGGGGGAGAAAGCTGTAAGAGAGGTCGGGGTGGGACAAAGTCATGTAAGTAATAGGTGGATACAGGGCTGTGTGTGTGTGTGTGGGGGGGGGGAGTTGCCAGATGGGTGGACAGCCAGAGATGGGAAGAAATGCAAAGGTTGTGAGAAAAGGAGAGAAGAGGCAAGAAATGTGAAGCCAGAAAAAGGGATATGGGCAAAAGGGGAAAGGGAGGCAGGATAGTGGGAGAAATGGATGTGCATCCAGGTGGTGGACAGGGAAGAGAGGGGAAAAAATAAAAGGGGAGTGGAATGTTGTTGGTTAGTTTCTTAAAATTGGAGAATATAATGTTCATACTGTTGGGTAGTAATATGAGGTCCTCTTCTTTATTAGTGTTGTTTGTTGCCAGTAGTGAGGCTTGTTTTTTGGAGGGATTTTAAGGATTTGTATTGTGATAAATATGGACAGATATTACACCAAGGAATTAATTATTTTGACCAATTCTCGTACTCTGTCATCTATTGGTCGGACCAGCAACAATGACTTGGGACATGGCCAGCAAGTGAGGCTGTGTTAATGGAGAGAAACACTGAGCAAAAGTCACAGATGGACGACTTACTGACTCAACATATACTTTCCTAGACAAGGGGCAAATGAAATACAGGCTCTTCTTGGCTCAGATTGCATTTTGTTGCAAAAGCCAATATGTCTGTGAACGTGTGAGGGGTTGATTGATGTTGTTGTTGGTGCTGTTTTGAAAGATATTTTCATATTAAGGTTGTTGATTAGTTTAGGCAGTTTCCTCCTCTTCCAAACACAGTTGAAAAACATTCTGTCAACTTAGCAGTGAGAATTGGTTTCACAACATTCTGGAGATATGCTAAACTTATCAACAAAATGAACAAAAGGGAAATTGCTTATTTGTGGAAATGGAACAGTGAGTGAAATTGTCTCAAAGCTTATCAAGATAACACCACCGCCAGCCGATTTGCATTGGATGCATTGGAACTGATTGAAGCTTAGACTTGGATAACCCGGTTTAAACTCTTCACTGACCTAATGACTGTCTCCTTCAGTTTTCTGCAGGGCCTTTGCAAATATAGTACTTTGTCTTAAAGTTTTACCATATCAATGCATATCAATAATTTATATATTGAGCACAGAACTGGGGCAGCAGGACAGGAAAACAAACCAGAAATCTCTTTGGTGTGGCATTGAGCAAAATAAGTTTGGGAGCGTTTGACTATTACATTACCAATTTTTTAATGAACTTTCACACGGGTTGGATGTTGAGAATTTGGTAAACAAAGAATTTCAGTGAAGTAGGGAAATGGATACTGTTTGGTAACAAAATTCATGCATGTAGAATTATACAAGAAAATAACAATCATGCAATTAAATGAACTGCTAAAACAACCACATTAAGCTACAACTTAGAAGACAAAGTAAATAATTTAAGTTAATTAACTTCAAGGTTATTAAGTAGGCTGTAAAGCTAAAAGTTGAATAATAACATTGTGAAAGTGGGAAGGTAAGGTTGTAAAAAAGGTAAAGTTCAATTAGGGTAAACAATCAATGATAAGCATATCTAAAAAGAGAAGATTTCTCAGAACATGGTTAGCAGCTGGACCACTTTGTCGATGATGCCAACACTCTGGAATTTCCAGACGTTCCCTGCAGGGTGTGACTGAAACGTCGAGCTCAAGGTCAGGATCTCCAAACCTGGAGCAGCTTTAATCAATCCAAAGCATTAGCAAAGCTGAGGGTTTCCTGCGTCCACTGCTCACTGAGGTGATCAACTCGTAACCAGAGGAATTTGTGGATAGTGAGTAGTTGATCATCTAGAAGGACAGGAAGAGATGGAAAGTCCTGAGCGACAGTGTGGAGATACCCTGGAGGACTGCAATCTGGGACTCTGAGATGAAGGTCTGCATGGGTTGTGGGGAGGTGGACACCAGAGAAGGGCAGAAGTGCAGTGGTCAGAGGTGATTCCAGAAATAGGGAGATGGACAGGCATTGCTATAATGAAATCCATGTGGTGCAGTCTCCCTGCTGCTAGGGTAAAATAGATCACAGCGTGCAGAACATTTTGTAGAGGAGTTTAGGGTGAGCCATTGGACATGATTCATGTCTGAACCAATAAAATAGGAAAGTGAGTACTGATGTCTTATTCAGACTTTTGGGAGCCAGGAGGAATGTTCAAAAAGTAAACCTATTAAGGTAGCAATCTTTGGATTACTGCCAAGTGTTACCGATAGCATGAAACAGAGGATATGGCAAGATAATGTGTGGCTAAAGAAATGGCATTGCATGGAGAGCTTCTGATTCTTGGAATTGGGGGTGGTTTTGAGACAGAAGATAGGCAGTTTGCATCTCAACAGGACTGAGACCAATGTCCTAGCTAGGTGATGCACTAGAATAGTTGGTAAATGTTTAAACCAAATTAGGAATGGATAAAATGCAGTGAATAAGATTGGAGAGTTTTTAGCCCAAGTAGATTTGTGTGAATATGATGTAGAGACAATAATTAAAGAAACAAGGACAAAGTCCACTTGATCAGTGTGGTTGTTACCCAAAAGAAAGCAGACACTATTGGAGTTATTCTATCGGCCTTCAAATAAAGAGAAATGAAGTGCATTGATAAAGAAATTGCAAGAACTGTGGAATGGTGATAATGGAGGGATACTAATCACCACAATGATGATTGGGATAATGTTAGATTAAAGGAACAAAACATGGACAAAATTCTGAAATGTGTTGAGAACTCCCTTGATCAGTTGGTTTACACCCAAATGATGAAGTCATTACTGGGTCTTGTTTCTGGGGAATACGATGGGGCTGATGTTAGGTGACTAACTTGTGAGGAACAGTGATCATTGTATCATGGCCACTAGGTTGGCAATGGAGATGAGCAATGCACAACCAAATGTTGAGCATTTTAACTAGAGGAGAAAGGTTCTGGCTAGGGTAAGTGGACTTGAGATGAATGGTAGACCTGCAACAGAATAATGGAAAACCTTTAAAGAGTTGCTGTAGGTAGAGAGTGGGTGCATTCCCTAAGGTCATGTGATAGGAGTAGAATTAGGCCCTTTGGCCCATCAAGTCTATTCCTCCATTCAATTATGGCTGATCTATTTCTCCCTCCTAACCCCATTCTCCTGCCTTCTCCCCATAACCTCTGACACCTGTACTAATCAAGCTATCTGTCTCTGCCTTAAAAAATATCCACTGACTTGGCCTCCACAGCCTTCTGTGGCAAGGAATTCCACAGATTCACCAACCTCTGACTAAATAAATTTCTCCTTGTCTCCTTCCTAAAAGAACATCTTTTAATTCTGAGGCAATGACCTCTAGTCCTAGACTCACCCACTAGTGAAAACATCCTCTCCACATCCACTCTATCCAAGCCTTTCACTATTCTGTATGTTTAAATGAGGACCCCCTCATTCTTCTAAACTCCAGCCAATAAAGGCCCAGTGCCGACAAACTGTCATCATAGGCAAAGAAAGGAAGGAACAAAATGGCAATGGTAGCAGAGAATAAGCAGAAACAAAAATGATGAATGTAAGATGCATGTCAAGTCGATAAAAAAAGACTAGATGTAAGAAAGTAAGATGGGAGATAGGAAAAAGTAAGATGGGCAGAGGGAATATGAGAATGGAATGATAGATTATATAAAAGGGAATCCAAAAAACCTTCTGAAGGATAATGTGTAAATTGAGAGAGGCTAGAATTTGTAATGAATAATTTTTATCAATCTTTACCAAGTTAGCGTAGTTTTCCTATTTAATATTGCAATGTCAGTGAGGAAGTGAAGAAAATGGTTGAGGAGAAACTTGATAAGGATGAGGTGCTAGACGGGATGATTCTGCTAACAGTCACCTTGTTCAGATGTGATGCATCCTTTGCTGTGGAAGGATGGAGATGAAGAATGCAGAAGATCTTGCCACAATCTTTCATGTGGTATTTTGTCACATGCACTTTGATTGTCCGTTTACACACTTTTTACAGTACTCCAATCAATCTGTTGCTTCATCAAAGAGCATGATTAAGTTCACCAAAATTGATTTGCCTTCAATAAATCTGTACTGAATTTAATTTACCCATTGTATTTTTGCAAACTATTCTTCCCTGGATTTCAATTTCTGAAAGTTTACCTGTTGTTATCAGATAGACACAAAATGCTGCAGTAACTCAATGGGACAGGCAGCATCTCTGGAGAGAAGGAATAATACTTTGGGTCGAGACCCTTCTTCAGA
Organism: Malacoraja senta; assembly: GCA_038087875.1. Lineage (NCBI taxonomy): Eukaryota > Metazoa > Chordata > Chondrichthyes > Rajiformes > Rajidae > Malacoraja > Malacoraja senta. Next base: position 12,717,383 of record CM075981.1, on the reverse strand, counting down.
CTCTGTATTACCTGTTATTATTGGATTTTGGGTGAACTGCAATTGTTATATTTTTCAAACATTAGTTACATTTAGCAATCCTTCAATTTCAGCCCAGACTTCCACATCACTAATAGATGGGTAGATGGAGACCAGGAGTTCTACAATTTTCATCCTATTCATTCTGAACCCAGACTGCTTCATATCGACGCCATGAGTTTCTTTTACTTTTAACCAACATGTCAACTCCCTCCTCTTTGCAATCTTTCACCTAACTAATAATGCCAGGATCCAGCAACCTGCATTTTAGTACAGACAGTTACAAAGTAGGCACAGCAACATCAGCCCTCTGCCAGCATTAGAGCGTCTTCCCTTATTGCCTCCATTCTCTCCTCGATTTATCTTTTTGATATTTGTATATTTGTGGGGAACAAATGCATGAGTTTCATTTTGCAGTCATGTGTAAGATTATCAATTCTTTGTATTTTACAGGAATAAACAAAGAAAGTTGCAAATTGCCATCCAATGTGCATAAAAAGCAGTGAAAAGAACATGCAGCTCAGAAACAGGCCTGTTGCATTTTACATTCTGTTCATTCTATTCAATGTCCTCTTGGGCACTAATGTAAATGCATCAAGCAAAATGGTCTCTGCCACTGCTAATTCCGATGGCAAAGTCAGCAATTCAACTGAAGGTCCTAAAGCAGCTACTATCAATAATACTTCCCTTGAACAAGGATCCAACCAGTCAGAGGTGACGTTGGTCCCGACATCCAAGCAAAACGCAAGTAACATCACGACCACTGTGGCCTCTGGGAGTACAGTTGCCATGTCAACCTCTGGGCCTAATGGTTCTCGGGTTTCTGTGACACCAATGGGTTCAGTTCAAACAACATTGCTGTCCAATGTTTCAAGCCACAGCATACCTGAGTTATCAGCAACTCCAACGCTTAGTTCAACAGCTACAGACAGCAACGTTACATCAACGCCTGTACCGAGGCCCACACAGACTGAATCCATGGTAACGAGCAGGGAGTCGAGCACCACTGATGTCACACAGCTGACCACAGACTCATTGTATTCAGTCACTACCACCTCGGCCTCAGGTAAGGTCTCACCTCTGACAGAAGCAAAATAAAATCAATGTATTCAAAAGACCAATTTGTCACATTTCAGCACTTTTGATCATTTTTGTTAAAAGCATGAATCCATTTAAGATAAACTGTGTGAGGGCGTCCCTAATCTAATACATGGAAAAAGGTAATTCAAGCATTTTATATCATCTCTGATCTCTCTTCTTGTGGTTTGCTTTATCAAACATATTTGAAGTTAGTGCCATATCAGGCAGTAATTGATTTTACTGCTAAGGTTAATAACCAAATAAGTCACATGACCTAAATTCAACAGATTGGGTGTCCATCAGGCCTTTGACTCCTTTATCCCGACAGACAGTGGGGATATGTTCTTCTGAAAGTAGACACAAAATGCTGGAGTAACTCAGCGGGACAGGCAGCATCTCTGGAGGGAAGGAATGGATGACGTTTCGGGTCGAGACCCTTCTTCAGACTGATCTTCAGAAGTACCATTTCAGAAAAAATAGTTGTGCTTTGTGTTTGACAATTTGTCACCCTACCACTGATGACTGAGCAGCCCATTATCAAATATCTTGGTTACATTTATTACTCGGGTGACATCCTCCAAATAACTTTTTTGGCAGTGATACTGTGAGTAGAGATGATTGGGGGACAGGAAGTCTGGTTATGCAGGTCTTGCTTTTGACTCATTTTAGTATTTGGAGACTGTTCCAACATCAATTTCAAGGTGCTGTGAAGGATGTGATCCTGATCTAAGCGAGTTCCTGCTGATTGTGCAGTGAATCAAAGTAATGCCTGGGTCTTGCTCTAAGCAGCTGAAACAGGGTGACTGATCCAGATACAGTAACGGGAAGAACGCAGATCTTTACTGACTTTCTTTCTTTCCCTCTTTCTCTTTCACTTTCTTTCTTTCCCTCTCTCTTACCCTTTCTCATTATTTTCCCTGCCCCAGTCTTTTCCTCTTACCTTCATGTTTTTGCTCCCACATCTAATTTTTTTCACTCATTTGCTTTGTTACAATCCCGCGGAACTCTAATCTTGAGGTAGGTTGTAATATGAAGCTAAATGCATATTTCCCTGTAATTTCTATTCCCTTTTCGGCTCTAGTAAATTGAAAGTTGTTTTGCCATGACTAAATCCTGATAACAACCGTATCTGGAAACATTGACTCAGCACTTCCTGTCATTTTCTAGCCTTGTCCAAATGACATTTTCACGCCAGGAACACAAGAAAAAATATTATCCACTTAAACTCCCCATGCAGTGTAAATTTGGAGCTCTGCAGGAAATGCGTTGCAGTGGGGACAATCATATTTTAAAAACAGTGGAGAGCTGGTCACTGGCTCTCTGGCTACCAGGATCGGACTCCTGCAGCATTTGCAAACGTAATAGAATTCTGGACAAAGTCTCCCCTGCATTATGAATACTCTCCCTCATCACCCCAATTTCCAGCTGTCATCAGTGTGCACCTCTGCCGACCTTCGATTTTCCCCTCACTCAATCTCGTAGACATTCAATAATGTTGTTAATGCGCACACACACACTCGTGCACCAAAACCTGGGGGTCAATATCTCTGATCTCTCTCCACATCGCACTCCTCCCTTCAAAACAAGTTATTTTGGTGTAACAAATCTCAGCAACACGGTGGCATAGCTGGTAGAGTTGTTGCCTCACAGTGCCAGAGACCTGGGTTTGATCCTGACCTCAGAAGCAGTCTGTGTAGCGTTTGCACATTTTCCCTGAGACTGCATGGGTTCCCAGTGGGGCTCCAGTTTCCTCCGATGTCCTAAAGATGTGCAAGCTTGCAGATTAATTGTCCTCTAAACAGCTACCAGTGTATAGGGAGTGGATAAGAAAGTGGGTTAACATAGCACTAGTCTGAATGGGTGATCAATGGTCAGCGTAGTCTCGGTGAGCCAAAGGACATGATTCCATGCTGTAAACTTAAACTAAACTCACTCCCACCCATTCTTTTCCAACCGGAATCGTGCTAATTGTCATAACTTTCTAAGAATAAAGACTGCTAATTCTCAGATCCCCTGGGACCTGCAATCCAGGTCATTCGCTCTTTGACCTCCCAGGATGACAAGTTTCACCCAGCCTCCCATCAGCAGAGCTCTGGTCCTCAGTCACAACTTAATGTTGAGGCAGGGAGGTAAATAAAAGAGTTGATGACCCTTCACATCGACATTGGGGTACTGGAATTTTTTGGCCTTTTGTTTCAATCGTGAACTCTGAAATATGATGTTTTCCAATTCCATTGCTGATTTCAATGGCAAAATATTCATTCATCAATGAATTTGCTGCTGAATCATAGCCTAGAGAAGGATCAGGTAACAATAGGTGGCGCAGCGGTAGAGTTGCTGCCTTACAGCGAATGCAGCCCCGGAGACCTGGGTTCGATCCTGACTACGGGTGCTGTCAGTACGGAGTTTGTACGTTCTCCCCGTGACCTGCATGGGTTTTCTCCAAGATCTTCGGTTTCCTCCCACACTCCAAAGACGTACAGGTATGTAGGTTAATTGGCTCGGTAAATGTAAAAATTGTCCCTAATGGGTATAGGATAGTGTTAATGTGCGGGGATCGCTGGTCGGCGCTGTGCCGAAAGGGTCTGTTTCCGCGCTGTATCTCTAGAAAAAAGACATACGATTTATTTTCACGAGAGAGAAATGTTATCATGGTGGATCTTTGGCCCACAGAGAATTATTTGGCTGCCTTCTGTGGCAGACAGGATTTGCAGCAAGTGTCTGTAGTATTGAAGGTGGAAAGAGTTTCAGACTTGTTGCAGTAATGGGAAATGGATAATTACCTTTTAAAGTGTTAATTTTATTATCTGTTAACTTATAGGCTTAATCACTATTTAATAGTGTGGGTGTTTCTTTGACCTACATATTGAATATCAGAGTCATGCCTGTCATTCTCATAGGGTTATATAGTATGGAAATGGTTTCTCCTGCTCAACTTGTCCATGCCAATCAAGGTGTCATCCTGAGCAAGCCCCACTTGCCTGCATTTGACCCATATCCCTCAAAGCCTTTTCTATTCATTAACCTGCCCAAATTTTATACGTAATTATACCTGGCTCTACAATTTACTCTGGCAGTTTATTGCAATACACACCGCCCTCTGTGTAGGGACAAAGTGCCTCTCAGGTCCCCTTATTAAATTGTTCGCCTCTCACCTTAAACCTTTGCCTTCTAGCTGTGACCATCACTCTATCTATGCCCCTCATTATATAAACATTTACCATGTTGCCTCCGCAACCTCTTCCATTCCAGGGAAAACAGTCAGAGTCAATCCAGGCTCTACTTGTAATTCAAATCCTAGGCAAAATCCTAGATTCATTTCTGCACCCTCACTAACTTAACCACATCCTTCCTATAGTATGGTATACTATAGTATGGTAACCAGAACAGCACACTATATTCCAGGTGTAGTCTCACCAGCATCTTGCACTATAACACGATGAGCTGACTCTTGTACTCAACGCTTTGTCTGATGAAAAAACAAGTGCCATATGCAGCCTTCACCATCTTGTCACCGAGGTAGACAGGTTGACGTGATTGCACTCACAAGAGTTCCTAAGATTCCTGTACCCATAAACGTCACCATCCACTCATACAATTCTTCAATCTGACCACATTTTGCAGGATGTGCTGTAAAGAGGATGGTCAGGATTGAAGGGCTGATGCAGCAGAACTCAAAGTACTGTGAGTGAGAGAGAACTCCATGTGAGTAAGCCAAACAAGATGTTGCAGATGCTGGAATCTGAAGCACAACCAAGCTGCCAGAGGATCTCGGCAGGCCAGGCAGCATCTGTAGGGGCAGTGGGATAGTTGATGTTTCAGGTTAAGACCCTGCATCAGAACTGAGAGTGGAAAGGGGAGGTGGCCAGTATGAAGAGGTGAGGGGGAATGCATGAGGTGGGATCTGGCAGATGATGGGTGGATCCAGGTGAGGAGGGTTTGACGTTCAGGTGGAACCACTAACAGGCTGAAAGATGATGAGAGAAGCTAACAAAGGGCTGCAGATTATGGAATCTGATAAGAAAGGGTAATGTGTGGATACTTTGCCAAAGCAATGCGTGATTTAATACATGTTATGCATTGGTAATGGAAATAAATTGATTGATTTGCACAAAGAGAAAAATAATAAAATGGTAATTGTTTTTTTTCCAGGTTCAGTTTTGCCTCTGAAAAAGGAAGAAGTAATTCTGACCATCTGTTTGAGCACTGTTCTTGGCCTGGTCATTCTAACTATTCTTGTGTATAATGTCAACAAGTGCAAACAAAGGAGGGCACAATATTTGCACCATCCTCTCTATGCCAACTCGCACGAAGAGCCAGGTGTGTACATTAACTGATATGTCTAATTACGTAAATTAGAAGTAGATACGTACACAGCAGTCCAAGCCATGCATTAAATGCAGAAAATGGTGGAAACACTCAGCAGCTTGAGCACCATCTGTGGAAAGCAAAACAGTTTACATTCCAGGCCCAAAATCCTTTGTCAGCCCTTTACCCCAAAATTCAGCCCTTTACACCAAAACTATGCAAAACGTCTAATAAAGCAGCAGTTACTGTCAGCTCACCAAAACATGACATCTTTATTTGACATGTTTGGTTACCCATTGTCCAGAATTCTCCAGCAGGAACTGGTGAGTAATCTGCAGGACTTTGCTGCAAACAAGCAGAAGGAATTAATTGAATTGAATACTTTATTGTCACATGTGACAAGTCACAGTGAAATTCTTTGCTTGCATGCCCAAGGTATGCAATAATCACCACATAAAGGGTGTTGACAAAGTTACAAAGTATCCCATGCCTGGTCCACCCTTGATCCCCTAGAACTTGCCAATGATGGCTCAGAGCAAGTACAGTTCAGCTTGGTCTTGGAAGTCCTTTTGTACATTTAAGAATCCAGATTACACATCTGCAGATTCCTGAAGCACCAGCTGCCAGGGCTACCCAGTCGCCAAACCTCGAAATTAAAGATTATTCTCTGAGCAAGGCAATAAACTACACTACAGGAGAAAAAAAAAGCACTTTTATTTTAAAGACCTGTTTTGAACAGTTTCATTTTGTAAATAATAATAATCAAATGTGTAAAGAACTTTAGGCTCTAAGGTTGGAGAACACATGAGAAATTTGTGTTACCAGAGTTGGCAACAAAGGGTCACGGATCTCTCTTGACCCTTTTTGAGGAAGTTACTATTAATGTTGATTTCAGAGAGCTGGTATTTCTTGCATATAACACAGCTCCTGATGTGTCAATGTTCATTTTCTCTTGTGTAGGTTTTCCAAATGACACTTTGGTGATATCAGGAGGTCTTTATGATGAATCACGTGTTTATAATCCCAACATGACGGTTGAAGAAGATGATGAGCTTCACGTTGAATATCCTGCATTTACCTCCAAGTATAGCCAATTCAAACTGGAATTTTTACCAGAGGAAAGAGAGGTCACAAATCAAGGATCTTCATTTGCCACATTTCAACCGGAAACATAATCTCATAATAAACTTGTGTGCGAACTCTACTGTTTGTTTATTCTATACTTTAACAATTTCACCAATTAAATAAATGAACCAAAGGTGTCTTTTTATACTTTGTGTCCTTAATGAGAACTTCCAAACTTCATCCAGCTGTCTCAACCTGAATATTTACATGTGTCACATGACAATGAAATAACAACAGTGAAAATTATTTTAAGCAACAAAATAGAAACAAATGTGACTGAGAAACACGCATTCAGTTGGAAAAGTGGAAACTCTCCAGAAATTGTTTCTGAAAAGGCTAAAGAACTTTCTTCCTCAAGCTGTGCTATTAACATAGTTAAATAAATCTTTTGGAGGAAACAATTTCATTCTTTTTTTTGCTGAAGTGTTCTGTATGCTATTGTATGATATTGCAAAAAGTGCACACACGAGAGAGTGCCAGGTACGTGCCTGTTTTGTAAATAATTTAAAGTCTTGCATTCAGAAATATTAGTTTTCGATATGTATGTAAAAACATTAAGTTATAATCCTTGCAATTTAGTTGCCTTGTGAATTATCTTACAATCCTTGACTTCCCTGGATTTTAAAGGGTAAAATGACAAAGTCTCAACTTTCACTGCAAATTTCATAATGAGTTTGATAATTATTCATTTCAAAGCATCAAAACATTTTTAGCTTGAATGACAGTAGGGAATTTCAATAATTATACAGTATTTCAAACCTATTTGCACCTTCAATAATCTTTACTGGAAATGTTGATTTACCTGAAAACAAGTCTAATCACTGAGGTTCATTTAGCCATGCACTGGTCAGAAAACAGTCAGAATGAGAAATAGCCACTTGGGAGTTTGAAACATATTTGGCAACATGTTTTCTGCACTAGCTAAAGCTTATCTCGAATGGCTTTGGGGCATGGCAGAGGGGCTTACCTTGGGAATATATGCCATTCGCACCTGGTCTATTGCCATAATGGTGATTAATTTATCTTTTGAAGAGTCATTTACCTGAAAACAAGGATTAATTTATTCTGAAACTCTAAGCAGATCCACATTATGAATCTAAGTGCTCAAGTGTAGACTTTACGTTGACATTAACTATATTAATCATGACAGATACCACTGGGTGAAAGGTAATTAGGTTATTATATTAATGCTATTAAAAGAATGCCATAATTTGTAATTATATATTTCAACACAATGTTTAAATATGTCTGGGATCTGAAATCCTATTACAATCAATTTTAGAATTATAGTTTTATTTTTATAAATAACTTTATGCCCAGACATGTTAGTAGGTTTCTCCTAAATGTTTGCTAAACGTAAAATGTTCACCTAATCTCACCTTTTCATATTAATAATTTTCTGTGATTTATCTTGAGCAATTGATATGTTTATACCAATGTACTAAAATATCACCTAACATTGCCCTGCAATAAACTTTTGCAAGCTTCTCTGGGTGTTGACTATACTTGTATTGTTACATTTAATGAAGGGCATGTCACTGTTTAAATTAAAAGATGTTGGTTGCAGATTTCATCTGTAGAGCATCTGTTTGCGTTCCAAACTGCTTCTAGTTTGGCATATGATGCACATTTTTTTGTTAATCAAGTCTGTTCCCATAATGGAAAGAGTATTAGATTAAGATGATAATATAAGGCATGATTAGTAAGTTTGCCAATGACACTAAAGTGGGTGGTTTCATCGGTAGTGAAGATGGTCATCAAAATTTACAGCTGGATCTTGATCAAGTGGGGTGAGGAATGGCAAATAGAGTTTAATGCAGGTAAGTGTGAGGTTTTGTATTTTGGGAAGTCAAACCAGGGCAACGTATGGGGTCAAGAAGGGTTTTGGTACAATGGCCTTCATCAGTCAGGGTACTGAGTACAGGAGTTGGGATAGAAACATAGACATAGAAAATAGGTGCAGGAGTAGGCCATTCGGTCCTTCGAGCCTGCACCGCCATTCAATATGATCATGGCTGATCATCCAACTCAGTATCCTGTACCTGCCTTCTCTCCATACCCCCTGATCCCTTTAGTCACAAGGGCCACATCTAACTCCCTCTTAAATATAGTCAATGAACTGGCCTCAACTACCTTCTGTGGCAGAGAATTCCACAGATTCACCACTCGCTTTGTAAAAAATGATTTTCTCATCTCGGTCCTAAAAGACTTCCCCCTTATCCTTAAACTGTGACTCCTTGTTCTGGACTTCCCCAACATCGGGAATAATCTTCCTGCATCTATACATCAAAGGAGTCCCAGTCATTTCTCAAGAAATCAAAGAAATCATCCATTCACGAGGTGCTGTTTTCTAACCTTCTCCCACCAACATGACCACGTTACCATTGCCTTAACAAAACCATTTGAATCTAGTTTGTGAATAAATTATATCATATGAAGTATACACTCAATTATCGACAGCATCCCCCTTCTTACCTTCTCTGTTACTTTGTATAATGTTTTTATTGTTGAGTGGGTGGAAAGAGAGGGTCTCTGGAGGATTTGTTTGATAGGACAAGGGAAACGTAATGGCCAGTTGTATATTTTGCAATTAAAATAACAGAAACATAGTTTAAATATTTATCATTTATTAACATCAATAATATCTTAGTACAGAACAAACACTCAAATATTTTAAGGACAAGAACAAATGCATCGTCAGTTTAATGTGTTTAGTTTTTACTGTTTGCTGCAAAGGTTTTTCAAATAGAATATTATCTCAGTAAGTTAAACTTACATTTGAATTTAATTGAATTGAAATATTGTGCTCTGTGGCAGAAACCTTCCATCAATGTAGAAAAGTGTGGCATGTAATTAATCTGTTTAATCACAAGCTAGTAATTAGTCAACCATCAATTATATTAATCCCTTTGACTTACCGCTTTGTTTTGTGACACACCTTTAGCAGGACTGACCTTCTACCTGCAACAAACATTTATCCCTTTTCCAAACTAAATTCCTGATTTGCAAAATTTTACTGGATTCTTCAGCTGTTAAAGTGAAGTCTGATTGATAAAAAGGATGAAAATTGACTGCCGCATTGAGGTCTGCCACAGCTTAACAATGCAGATGGCAATATCCTCACTTTTGTGAAGTTTAAATTTTACCAAAAAAAATGCATTTTATCATTTAGTGATAAACTGCATTGCTATTTAAGCTTAATGTCATTCCTAGCAACAAAGACATTTCTCTTGCCCAATGTAAAAATAATTTAAAAATGGATAACGTCCTCTGGGAAATCTAATAAACAAGAAAGGAATTAGGATGTGTCCTATCATTCCTCATCATCTGCAGCAGGAGACCCAAAGGTCAGTTGGAGATTTTGACTACAAATAAGAGAAAAATCCATTGCAATAATATGGATTTCTAAACAAGTTTGAGAACTTGCTCTTTTTTTAAAAATGAAGTTAAACAATAAACATTTATTAAATGGCCTGAGCCATGTTAAGATGTAATGTGGAGAAGTCCCATAACTTCTTATAGCAGTATATCTTTATTCAAATTAGAATAAATACCTTTTAAATTAGTGTTCTCCTATGTAAATACACCAATAGATTTGAAATAACTTACCATTAAAATTATATTTGAAGTTACAGAGAAACAATATATTTTTTCTGGAAGTCCAAGGAAATCTTAAGAAAAAAAACAATAATCTATATAAATTTAAAATATTTTCTCTGCTATTTTCATCCTTTTTTTTCTGCTTTCCTTTGTGACAGCTTCCCACCCTGCTTTTCGCATCTTCTTAACAGCATCCATTTTCAGAGCATTGCCATAGGTTTTGGGCTTTGCTGGACTGCACAACTGCAAAATGTAATTAAGGAAAATCTGATCAACATATTTAGATTAGTACAAGGTTTATAAAAAAAATACAAAGTAACAAACTGTAATGGAGCCAAGAGTCAAGAATTTCTGTGCAGATGGGAACACACTCATTCAGGTGATATCTGCAGTCAGAGTTAAAGTTGAAGAAAATACATGCAGTTTGAAGTTATGGTTATTTTTAACAGTTAAAACTGCAAGATTGTTAGATTGTAAAGATCATGTTAGTGCATGGTAGTTAGTAGTATTTTACATCACATAGCTATTTGTAGTTTCTCTGCCACACGGACCATTTTTTCCCCATTGATCCTTATCAAGTAATGAGGTCTTCTTCATGTCACAAATGCAAACAACTTCCAGCCCCTCTGTAATGACTTCTCAGCATCCAAGCTGTTCCACCCTCCACATTGCTGGAGAACATTTCCAAGATATAATTTTGTATGATGTGTCTTTTCTCAAAAAACAATTATGTGTGTCATGTCTATTTCTCAAGTATTTGTATTTATAACTTTAATTATGACATACCTGTTGGAATGGTTTTCCAAAGAGACCAGCAGCTTCTGAGTTTCCTTTATACAAATCTCTGAACATTTCAGATTCCGGAATCATGCTCTATTATATTATTTTGCAAAGAAAGAATATTCTAGATTACACAAAAGCAATAATAACTTCACATATTTCCTTTAACATAGTAGAATGAATCAAGTTATTTGTTTGGTGCAACTAAAGTTTAAATCCATGAGAAAATATAAAAAAAGAGAAAATACCTTGCATTTATCTACTATTTCAGATATATACAGTGGGATTTGGATCAGCGACAGAAATGGGAAGAGAAATGGCAGATAGACTTCAATCTGTGGGTGTCACATTTTGGGAGTTTGAATGTAATGGGAAGGTGTATGATTGATGGCAAGACATTTAACAGCACTGATGTGCAAAGGGATCTTCAAGATCAGGTCCATCGCTCTCTAAAAGTGGCAGCACAGGTAGAGTGCAAAGCATGGATTAGATGGTTTTACTGTAACTACAGGGAAAGGTTGGACGTACTGGAAGGTTTATCTACTGAGGCAATACTGGTAGAGCTCAAAAATAAGAAAAGTGCAATCCCTCTAATGAGATTATTCCATAGGCCTCCCAATAGCCAATGGGAGTTAGAAGAACACATTGTAGACAGATTACAGTATGAGGCAAAAATAACAAGATTCTTGTAGTGGCCGATTTTAACTATCCCAATATTGACTGGGATTGCATTAGTGCAAAAGGCTTATACAGGGCAGAATTTATTAGGTGTATCCAAGAGAGTTTCCCAAAACCAAGTGTGGATAGTCCAACTCGAGGAGGGACCATATTAGACCTCGTGCTGGGAAACGAACCAGGCCAGGTGACTGGTATTTCAGGTGAGTATTTTGGGACTAGTGATCACAATTCCATAAATTTTAAGATAATTTTGAATAAGGATATGTCCGGACCTTGTCGGAAGGAACTAAATTGGAGTCAGGCAGCTTTACAGCATTATTAGTCAGGAGCTATGGAGAGGAAATTGGAATCAGTTGTTATTGGATAAGGGAACCTTGGAGGACCAAAGAGGTTGTAAATTTGGTCAAAAAGGAAAAGGAAGCATATGTAAGGTTGTGAAAGATGAAATCGGATGCGCCAAAAGAAACCATGAAATGTCACTGGCTAGTCAGATTAAAGAAAATCCCATGCCTTTTAATACATACAATAAAAACAAGAGGGTAACTAAGGAGAAGGTAAGACCACTCAAGGATAAAGGAAATAATTTATGCTTGGAGTCAGAGGATACTAAATGAATACTTTGCATCTGTATTCATCAAGGGGAAGTACATGGAGGACAGTGAGGTCAGTGTGGGGAATACTAATAAGCTATGACAGTTTGAGATCTAGAAGGAGGTGGCTTCGGGGCTCTTGAAGAGCATTAAGGTGGTTAAATATCCAGGGCCTGATAGGATCCATCCCAGGTATTGAGAGGTAAGAAAAGAGATTGCAGAGACCTAGATGAAAATCTTCGTAAACTAATTAGGGACGGACAGTATGGCTTTGTCTGCAGTAAGTCATTTCTTGCAAACTTGATTTAGAGGTGGTGAAAAGATGATCGATATGGCTAAGGAAGTGTATGTTGTCCATATGGATCTTCAATTCTATGCAATAAAAGTCCATCACCAATGGTGTTAAATACACATATTCTGACTATTTCAGATATTCGATGATACTTGACAGCATTGATGCATACTTCTGAATGACAGCATCTAGGGCTCAGTGTCTCTGTCCTACTGTCAAGAGCTCAGAAAGAAGCGCATCACAGATTCTCTACAGATGTCTGTGCCATTGATGTTTGTTCATGCATATTTGGAAAGTGTGGCTCACCAAGTGAAATCCCAATTAGAGTCACATGGAACAGAAAAAGGTCCAACACATCAATGCTGTCCCATCTAAGAGAGTCCTATTTGCTTGCATTTGGGTCAATGGAACAGAAAAAGGTCCAACACATCAATGCTACACCTTTCCTATCCATGAACCTGTCCAAATGTCTTTTGATTGTTTTTATTGTACCGGCTGTAATTATTTCCTCTGGTTACTCATTCAATATACCCACAATTCACTGTGTGAATAAGTTGCACTCTTGTGCCTATTAAATCTTCCCCTTCTTACCTTAATCCTATGCACTCCATACCCAGGGAAAAAGCCTTGCTTCCAATTTCTTTGATTCCATACCCATGGAAAAAACCTCTGTACATTCTCCCAATCTAATCCCCTCATGATTTTATGCACCTCAAAAAGATCACTCTTAGCTGCCTGTATAACTGTATAAATGAAGTGAACAAAGCACATGTATTTGCATTGATACAAGGATGTGCATGTCTTGTGATGGTGCATCCTCATTAGGTCCTTGAAGAAATTGTTCTCATGAATGTCTATCAGCACATATTCTTTGTGTGAAGGCAAAATGAACACCTTTTAGTTATGGCAAAATCATAATCTGAACACTCATCATTCTCCATTGCAGTTTTAAAAAGTGGTCCTCCCTACATTTCTATTTTTGAATTTAATCTTTTGATTTGAATTTCACGGCAATTTACATACATACAATAATAACAGACAGTAATAATCAAGGCATAATTGTACAACAGTATGTAAGCGATCCTCAAAACCCTTACCCTTACCCACCTTCAACCCACCCAATTCAGGTCGGAGCCAAACGGGGACAAACAACACTCACATACGTACACATCCACACACAAATGGTAGAATAGACGAAACAAAATGTGCTATATAAAAATAAAAATAGAAAAAATAAAAAATAAAAAAATATATATATATACACATATATATCTAAATAAACAATTGTAGGGAGGGGGGGGATTAAGGGGAAAGCAGCTGCTGTAGAACAAAACGATGATGGAGAACACTCAGTCCTCTTCCGAGTCCGGGGACAAGGTAAGAGAGTTAACCAGTTCAAAGAAAGGGTTCCATGTATCTAGGAATGTCTTGGTAGAGCCTTTGAGAGAGAACCTAAGTTTTTCAAGTTTCAGATTGTAAAGCACCTCCTTAATCCAACGGGCGTGTGTCGGGGGACAGGTGAGCCTCCAACTAAGCAAGATCAATCTCCGGGCTAACAAGGTTGTAAAAGCTAGGACCCGTTTCACCGCAACAGAGAGGTTGGTATTGGGAGGGGTACCGAAAATGGCTGACATTGGATTTGGAAGAATAGTCTGGTCGTAAGCTCTGCTTATCAATTCAAAGGCACTCCTCCAAAAGGCTGCTAGCTTAGGGCAAGACCAAAACATGTGGCTATGGTTGGCAGGAGATTGACTACATCTGTTACAGGTGTCATTGACAGCTGGGTACATTCTAGCTAATCTTGCATTTGTATAGTGGACTTTGTAAAGGACTTTGCATTGGATTAGGCCATGACGAGCGCATATGGAAGAAGAGTGGATCAAATCCAAGACAGAGTCCCATTGCTGGTCTGTTAATTGCGTATTCAGCTCTCCCTCCCACGCAGCTTTTAATGAGGTATGAGGTTTCAATAAAACCGACCCTAGCAAATTATACAAAATAGAGATGCATTTCTTCCGATTGGGGTCTAAAGCAAAGATGATATCAGTCAGGGTTTCTGGAGGGCGATTTGGGAAGTAGGGAAATGTCTTCTTCACAAAATCCCTAATCTGGAAAAACCGAAAAAGGTGGGAGTTTGGGAGGTTGTAGTTAGACGAGAGCTCCGCGAAAGATGAGAAGATACCATCCTTATATAGGTTTTTAATACTACTGATGCCATTACTATGCCAGGTTTTAAATGCGTGGTCTATACTTGAAGGTTTAAAAATGTGATTTTTAAGCAGTGGGGTCAAGATGGAAGGACCCTGTAAACCGAGGTTTTTCCTAAATTGACTCCATATCTTGAGCGAAAGGGACACAATTGGGCCTGCACCCACAGATGTTATAGAAAGGGGGAGTTGGGAACATAGGACAGACCGCAATGGGAGACGTGAACTCGCCTTTTCCATGTATACCCAGATCGGTGGGTGCTCGCAATCATCATTCATCCAATACAGGAGTTTTTGCAAGTTAGCTGCCCAGTAGTATCGCCTAAAATCAGGGAGGGCCAAACCGCCATCACTCTTAGGCGACTGCAGTATCGCCTTTCGGATTCTGACCGGTTTGCTACCCCATAAGAATTTAGATATTGTCCTTTCTAATTTGTCAAAAAAAGATTTGGTGATAAGTATGGGGACATGCTGGAAAAGATACAGGAATTTGGGTGGGACAACCATCTTAACCAGATTTATCCGGCCCACGAGGGAAAGCGGTAAGACTGACCAGCGATCAAAATCTTTTTCGGCTTTCTCAACCAGAGGCAAAAAGTTTGTGCGGAACATATCAGATAAGGGTATTGTGATAAAAACGCCGAGATAGCAAAACCCATCCTCGGCCCTTTTGAATGAGGTTAAAGAGCGAGGGAGCTGCTTAGCCGGTAAGTTAATCGGTAATAGCTCACTCTTTTGGTAGTTAAGTTTATAACCAGAATATGCACCAAACCGTTCTAAAATATTCATAATCACAGGGAGAGAACTGACTGGGTTCGAGATGTACAGGAACAGGTCATCCGCACACAATGAGACTTTATGAGTTGTGTCAAACCGTGTAATACCTTTAAAGCCCTTCTCTGCGCGTAACCAGACCGCCAGGGGTTCTATCGCGACATCAAACAAGAGTGGAGATAACGGGCAACCCTGTCTGGTACCTCTCTGAAGTGTGAAGTGGGGCGACAGTATGTCGTTTGTTTGTACTGAGGCCACCGGGGACAAATATAATAGGCTCACCCAGAGAATAAAACTGTTACCGAGGCCAAACCTATCCATCGCTTCATATAGGTACCTCCACTCGACCCTGTCGAAGGCCTTTTCGGCATCGAGGGAGACCACCATCTCCGGGGTCTCATTACTCGAAGAGTGAATGATGTTAAGGAGACGCCTAGTATTATGGGAAGACTGTCGGCCAGGTATAAACCCTGTTTGATCCAACGAGATAATAGAGGGCATCAATCGCTGAAGACGAAGCGCGAGGGCTTTAGAAAGGATTTTGAGGTCCACATTCAGGAGTGAGATTGGTCTATAGCTACCACAAAGCAGGGGATCTTTCTCCTTTTTAAGAATTAGGGAGATGGTAGCCCACGACAAGGTGGGCGGTAGGCGACGATGTAAAAACGCCTCATTGTACATATCTCTCAGGACTGGTGCGAGGAGGTCAGAGAAAGCTTTGTAATATTCTACAGAGAAGCCGTCAGGGCCGGGTGACTTTCCGCTTTGCAGCGATGTGATGGCTGCTTGGACCTCAGCTACAGTTATGGGACCACCCAAGTCTCTCATGGCTTCTTCGTCAATTCGAGGAAGCGTCATACTACTGAACATGTCACCTGCAGTGGGGGGACAGTCGGAAGTGTATAGTTCAGTGTAGAATTTAGCAAATGCTTCATTAATTCTGAGAGGATCAGTATGAGTCTCCCCTGAGCTGGATCTAATGGCTGGAATTAGCCGTGAAGTCGCCTCTGTTCTGGCCTGATGGGCCAAAAGCTTTCCAGCTTTATCCCCAGATTCAAAAAAGTGTTGCCTAGATTTAAACAGTCGTAGTTTGGCTTTATTAATGGATATGAGGTCAAAGTCTGTTTGTAGCCTAAGGCGTTCTCTATAGAGATTAGGGTTTGGGTCAGATGCATATTTGTCATCAATGTCCTTTATTTTTTGTAACAGATCTGCCGTTTGGAACGTCTCGGTTCTTTTCAGGTTGGAGATAAAGGAAATGAGTTGCCCCTAATATAGGCTTTTGAAGCTTCCCAGAGTATACCTCTTTCTATGCCACTCATCATTCTCCATTGCAGTTTTAAAAAGTGGTCCTCCCTACATTTCTATTTTTGACTGAGGGGGGACATAGATAAACCGTTGATCATCAGGAGGTGGGGGGGGGGGGGGGGGGGAGGTAGAAGAAAGGAAGAGGAGAACAGTGCCCATTAGCTATTGTTCATGTTTATCATAGGCAGCAACTGATTGCAGGTAAATTATACAAACCATTTGTCACTACCATGATTTCAGTTTCAAAAGTGTTGTTTTATAACTCATTAGTAGGCCAGCAATTTGAAGCTAAAAAGTTAATTATCACAGTCCTATGGAGCCTGTGGTTAGAGACTAGAGATAGTATTCCTACCAGTCATAAGATTGCCAAGCTTTGGTATTTCTCGAGGTCATTTCATTCAATCAACATTTTCAATCCAATGATCACATTAAGTAATGGTATGGATTTTACAAGTATTATATAGCTTTATCTATTGCTTGTTCCTGCAGCAGGCACATTCCACTACATTAAATTTTATGGTACAAAGCATTCATTCTGCATACATTTTAATCTACTAAATGCAATGGTAAGTCATATAACTACTGTTGAAAGGATACAGAGTTTGAGCTATTAACTGTTCTGATAATACAATGTAAATTGAACATGGCATTGAACTTCATAGTTATTTTTTAGTTAGAAAAAGTTACTGTACACAAATTGCTCAATGTAATTATTTGTGTAATAAAATAATTTTACCAAAAGATCACTCTGTTCAGAGCTGTCTGAATGTGTATCCAAGTCTAAAACCACTTTTCTCTTTTTCTGCAGAGCTTCATCAGCTGGCGGTTTCATTATGCCCTTTAGAAATTGATTGTGAGCACCGAGGGGAGTTTTTATTGTGTACGTCTGAAAAGATTCAAAATACAACGCCATAATATATTCAAAATGTACTGTGCACAATTATTTATTTAAAGCAACACCCTTCCTTCTTGAGAATATTTAAAGATTGTTCACAACAAATGTTGGATGCTGATTCTTTAAAAAAGATTACATCAATTTTTAAAAATATGCATATCAAATATCAATGGAAATAGCTGCTCTACATCGGTGAGACCAAGCATAGGCTTGGTAATCGCTTCGCCCAACACCTTCGCTCAGTTCGCAATAACCAACCTGATCTCCCAATGGCTCAGCACTTCAGCTACCCCCATTCCGAATCCGACCTTTCTGTCCTGGGCCTCCTCCATGGCCAGAGTGAGTCCCACCGCAAATTAGAGGAGCAGCACCTCATACACCCCAGCGGTATGAGCATCAACTTCTCCAATTTCAAATAGTCCTTGCTTTCTACCTCTTTCCCCTCCCCTTCCCAGCTCTCCCACAGCCCACTGTCTCCACCTCTTCCTTTCTTCTTCCCGCCCCCACCACCCCCACATCAGTCTGAAGAAAGGTCTCAATCCGAAACGTCACCTATTCCTTCACTCCAAAGATGCTGCCTCACCCGCTGAGTTTCTCCAGCATTTTTATCTCCCTTCGATTTTTCCAGCATCTGCAGTTCCTTCTTAAACAATTTACTATGCCAGATGCTTTTATAAGAGCATATGTAAAAGTTAGGCCATAATGTACGAAAGTATAAGTGTAACACCGATATTGAAGTAGCCTGGTTAAAATGGAAAGATGTCCATTTCTTTTGATTAAAAGATCTAGACAGTTTAGTTTCAATGCTTTAACATCCAATATTCTAATATTAATTGTGTAATTTTCTATGTTTATGTTGCATAAGAAAAGTCATCAAGAAGTATGAATGGATGGTGTAAAACTTTTAATTCCTTAAAATTAACAAAAAATAATTCAATGAAAAGCACATTCCTGTCTTCTCAGTTTGTTTGGAAAGCACGTGAGCCCTCTTAAAGCTGCGCATATTTGGGAAATTAACTCATAAAAAGGCTTCAATAAAATGTTTGGCATTTAACCTGTTGTCACCTGTCAGCCTCTTTAACTGGCTTCAATAATCTCTGATAATCCTGGTAGATTCCAATTTCGGATATTCGCTCCAAATTAGATGTTAGGCCAAAAGTATTGGAAAGAATAATTCCACTACAGTAATAATTGTGAAAACCGTATCCCATACTCAATTGATCTCTCTGAAGTGAGAAACTATGCCATGCTGAGAGAAAGCAATGCATAAAACAGTACTGTGTAGGAAGGAACTGCAGATGCTGGTTTAAACCGAAGATACTGTAGACACAAAATGCTGGAGTACCTCAGCGGGACAGGCAGTATCTCTGGAGAGAAGGAATGGATGATGTTCTGGGTCAAGACCCTTCTTTGGACTAGAGTCAGGGGAAAGGGAAATGAGAGGTATAGACAATGATGTAGACAGATATAGAACAAATCAATGAAAGATGTGCAAAAAAGTCATAGAGTCGGAGAGCAGGAGGAATAAAACAGAGTGGTCTAATATACTCCCTTTAGTTTCAAATATTGTTAAAGTCTGTATAGACATCTACGGCTTTGCCCTTGTCAACCTTTTTGGTTACTTCTTCGAAAAACTCAATTAGATTGTAAGACACGATCTTGCATATACAAATCCATGCTGCCTCTCCAGTAAATTGCCTAGCACAGATGTTAGGCTCACAAGTCTATAGTTCTCAGGCTTTTCCTTGCAGCCCTTCTTTAATAAAGATACAACATTTGGAGACAAATAAAATAAAGAATTAAACAAATATTGTGCTTTGCTTGTGGCCCCTGATTTAAGTGGCTTACTGGCACATTCAGTAGCTGCCTGGAATTACATGGATTTTAAAGTTATTACATACGCTTGGAGTTACATATGGGCCAAATTGGGTAGGAATGATATCTACTTCTCTGAAGGATATGAGTGAACCTAATTTGAATTCTCCAACTGCTATGCTGAGATACAAACTCCTATTTTCTAATTAATCAGTCAAGGCTCTATAATCCAGGCTCTCTATTAATCCACTATAAACCACATTCATGAACAGTAGGGTACTATTTCAATCTGGATTAATCTGAATAGTAAAATACATTCTAAGGCTCTAAACAGTTGCAATATTTCAAAATACTTGCAATGACATTTTATGCAGAATTTTAAAGTAGTAATTTTAGGTTAATAATAAATATTAGATTGGCTATTTATAACAATGCATACCTGATGATTTGGGAAAACTTTAGCTTTTTCTGCTGGTGTCCAAGTATGAAAATGTTGAATAATTGAACTTCCTGACTGTTTAGGCAGTTCTGCTGATTTTGAGGCAGTAGATAAATTGTTTTTTCTGACAGGAGTCTTAGATACTTCACAATTTGATGCACTGTTATTTTTGTTCATCAAAATGGAATTTGATTCAACTTTCTAAAATGGAAAATATTTGCAAAAAGTTGACACTGATTTTCCTCCATATTATAGAGACAATAAAGTAGATCACAAAATGGACTGATATCAAGGAATAACAAAATAATATAAAGACCACTCAGCTCATCATGCCTGAACCTGTTCTTTGAAAGTCCTATCTCGAATTTCCTCATAACTGACTCATATTTTCCTTTAACATTAAAAAATATATATTTATCTACTTTTAACATTTATCTTCAATGTGTTTCTCACTCAAACAGTAGACTCTAGATCATGGTATCTTGTATCATTTCATCCCTTCATGTCACAGGTTTCGCAATTCATCTTAAATCTGAATTCACTGATCATCAAGCAAAAAACGAGTTGCTGGAACTCAGCAGGTCAGGCAGCTTCTGTGGAAGGAAATGGACCATCAACGTTTTGAGTCAAGATCTTTCATTTATATTTGTCCAGATGAAGATCCCTGACCTGAAAAGTCAACTGTCCATTTCCCTCCATGGATGCAGCCCCACCCAATTACTTTCTCTAGAGCTCGATTTTTGCTCCATTCCAACATTTGCTTTGTCTTATTCCTCTATTTGATTACAAATCTTTCCACCTTTGATACCAGTTTATCTAGATCTTCCTCTCCTTTAAACTCTTGTTTTTACACCTTACCCTTCCATATCACTTGTTTCCCTCTCCTCTGACTCTCAGTCAATGAAGGGTCTCGACCCTAAATGTCACCCATTCCTTCTATGCAGAGATGCTGCCTGTCCCACTGAGTTACTCCAACATTTTGGGTCTATCGTCACTCTAATCTTTGTGCCATTTTTAATAACCTGGGGGGCCAAATAGTTATTTCAGGTAAACCTACTGCTTGTGCTAAGACAGCCTTTATTTTGCATTGGGTCAGGCTATAGCATCAGACCAGATTAGGGGCCATACTGGAACAAACACTATTGAACATTTGGCTGATGGCTAGTGATTTGGGGCAATGGAAGCTCTGTCCTAACATTTCTTCATTGTTCATGGTAAACTGTTTCCTGATCTATATGATAATCAGAAAGCTTTCTTAACTATGTCACAATTTTACTTTATTTGAAATCTTTTCTTAGCTCTTATACTAAAGGTGTCAGAATTCTTTTTTATAACTATATGCAAGCTTAAAATGACTGCTTCTACAATAAAAAATCTTGGTTTTTAAGTCAGGTTACCTTTTTTATTTCATCTTTTAAAGATTTGACTGTGCCCTTCAATGCCTTAACTTGATTTTCAAAAGTTTCCTAGAAAGTATAAATATGATGGAACCAGACATAAACATACTATGTAGAAATGCTGAATATAAATACTTTACATTGATTCTTGAATCGGGAAGATAATTTTAAGCAGAAATATTATGTTAAATAGGTCTCTGTCAGAACTAACATGTGCAGTTGTGGTTATATTGTGATGCATATAGAGTGCAAAACTATGTTCTGATCAAATGCAAATGTTAAAATTATTCATATAACCATTTTTGATGCAACAAATCAAGTTATTGCTTAAACATCAATATTTCAAACTCATTCACCAGTAAAGAAGAATAGCAAGATTAAACGAGAACTTACCTAAGTTTGAAGTTTGATCTTTATTTTATGAGGAGTTACGTAGGTGATTACGTGAAGAACCCCGCCAGTGCGCCTGCGCGTCAATCTTCAAAGCAGCGGTGAAATCACAAAAAACAACAACCGAAGGAATATAGTCTCATAATAAAACGAGTAATACAAGAACTTCCATCTGACCTTTATGATAGAGGGTAGGGTCGTGGCAGGCACGTAATCACCTACGTAACTCCTCATAAAATAAAGATCAAACTTCAAACTTAGCTAAGTTCTCGTTTAATCTTACTATTTTACTTCGGAGTCACGTGAGTGACTACGTGAAGATTTTAATGCTTTGTGATTTCATGCCGTGGATCAATCCCGGCTTCTCACTGCATTGATTGACTCGGAACGAGAAATAATCAATCATGCATTCATAATAACATTTGTACCACAAATGCAGTAATTCATTTCAATAATGACATTAATCAGATCCCCTTTAAACCAGAGGAATTTACACAGAACTTAAAATAGTATCTGCAAACAATCCCGCATTAACAATAGGCCGATAGTAAAAATGTTGAAACATCAACTCATTGGACCACCCGGCGGCTGCGAGGATATGGTCGACGGGGATGTCTTTTGCCCAGGCCGGCGACGTTTCTGCTGCCCTAGTCGAGTGAGATGTAAAAACATAAGTGTTAATACCAGCAGCTGTTAAGACTTATTTTATCCATCTGGAAATAGTCTGTATTGAAACTCTCTTGTGTGGTTTCTTGTGTGTGATCAACAACCCAGTTTCCGTATTTCTCAAATTCTTTGTGACCTCAATGTATTGTAACAAATATGTCTTAATAGAGACAAGGATCATTTGGATATACTGCTAGTATAATTTTAAATCCTGTCACACCTGGCCTAATTTACTTTAGTAGGTCATAGATATAGAATGTAACCTTATCTTCAGTTACTTCCATACTGTCTATTTGTAATTTTCCAAGTGTTTGCACTCGTTGTGCTGTCACTCATGCCATAAGCATTAATACTTTCATACTGAGCTTGGCCAAAGGTAAAGACACACTTGATGACCATTCACGAAGTAGTTTCAGTACCACACTTACATCCCAGATTGTCATGTACCTAGGTTTCGGTGGTTTGGAATTAAAGATTCCTTTCATTAGTCTGGAAACAATTGGGTGTGACCCAATTGGGTTTCTTTCTGAATCCAGAACCAAATATGAGGACAATGCACTTCTGGCTGAATTAATTGCACTACAACTCAGACCTTCATCATAATAAAGTTTTGACAGAAATTCTAAACATTTGAAATATCTGCAGTACTTTATTGCACATTCTTTTGTACACAGAACTCTTCCCATTTCTTAATATAAAACAGGTACTGTTTTTGAGTGCTCTTCCTCCAGGCTGCCGTAAGCATGTCCACAGTACACTCAGACAGTCCTCGTCCCAGAAAAGGCATTCTTAAAACCTGCAAATCAACAAATCCAAACGATCATATAATGGATGTTGTTACCCTGTTACAGGGTGCAGCAATAAATTACTCCTTTTTGGGACTTTCATCAACATTTGTGTTGTTAATTCTAATATCAACGGATACCATGGCTGTGTAGGCCAATCTGGTACAACCAAAACCCTTGAAGCAGCATCTTGCCTGATTTTAAGCAAACATTGGCTTATGAGGAAGAAAGGTGGAAATATATATGAAAACATACCACCCCAATGTAGCGAGAAAGCATCAATCGCCACTGCTCCTGGATCTGGTTTCCATGAGACATATCTCGATAGCTGATGATTCAAGTCGATGTCGGGCATTCCAAATCTGATTACTATATCATTGAATACCTCTTGATTCAACATCCATTCTTTATTATCATGGAACTTTCGTGACCTGGTGTCTGCTATCGTGTTCATTCTACCTGGTAGATAGATAGCTGAAATCCAAATGTTCTTTTCAATACACCAAGACCAAAGTTGATTTAACCATTTTGTCACATGACACCGACTTAATTCCACCCATATCATTAATATAGGCAACTGCTGTTGTGTTTATTAATTTGAACTTGAACCTTCCTTTTAGTTGTGTTAGAACCATAAGCTTGGAGTCCATAGAAACCTCCTAAAAGCTCCAAATAGGCAATTCCCCATGTCTGCAGTAACACTAACTCTTCCTGATTCCATCTGCCTCCGCAGCTAGATGTTGTCAGTTGCACCCCATCCTAGTGCACTGGCATCAGTTTGTAATATCATGGAAGGTTGTTCAATCAGCACTTTGCCTGAACTGCTTGAGACATGTAGAATCCACCACTGCAGATTAGAAACAGCATTTGTTGTTACTTGCATGGTTCTATCAAAATGACCAGCATTTACTCTCAGTGCCTGTTCTTTGATTCTCTGCAGCTGTTGATAATGTAATGGTCCATACTGGACTGCTGGGAATCTACTAATTTTCCCAGTACTCAAGCCACCTGTCTGATTAGAGGTTTTTGCTCGTTTAACAGATTACTGCAATCTTTAATCAACTCCACCCTTTTTTCACTGGGCAAAGTAATTTGCATTTGGGCTGAATCAATTGTGAACCCCAAATAATCAATCGAGGTACATGTTTTTAACCTTGATTTCTTTGGATGAATTTAGAAGCCCCCAAACTTTCAAAAGTTTGATTTCATAACTGCAACCGATGCTTCTGTTGACTGTTTTGTCCTTCCTATAATCAGGACATCATCCAGGTATGCCATTAGTACATGCCCCTGGCTCTCAGCAACCCCAGAATTGATTTTAACAATTTTATGAATATTCTGGGAGCGAACGTTAACCCATTAGGCAGAGCTTTGAACTGCCCTAATTGGTTCATCCATGTAAATTTAAGATACTTCATATCTTGCAAGTGAACAGACACTGAATAAAAGGATTCAGACTTGTCAAGTCTATAATAATCCTACATCCTCCATCCTTTTTTGATCGAGGGAATATATTTGACCCAAATTGGTGAATTTGGTAGACTGATTCTTCAATAACACCTTTTATATATAGGGTTTTGAAGCGCAGCTTGAACCTCCATTACTTCGCAAAGTGGAGAGTTCTGCTAGGAACATGCTGGACAGGCAAATCATAATTTGGATTGAATTCAATTCGAAATCCTTGTATATTATTCAGAATTACCACATCTGAAGTAATCTTCCAATGTTTATAGAAGAGACGTAATCTGCCTCCAACTTTTGGACTTAATCCAGTTAGTATGCTCCCATGAGAACCAGGTCCACCTACCTCTTGAGTCATTTGAGTATTCTGAGATCCCTGGATTCTCCCGGAAGCACCACCACTGGTTCTTACTCCCGCTGCAGGCCGCCAGCTACGTCCCTGCGTTGATGAGTGACTTGGACCTGGTCTAGGATCCGTATGACGTCTGTACTTCCTCTTTACAGACTTTGCAACCATTGATGTTTTTATCAATCCTGTTTTCGCTTCATCTTCCAACTCTTTAATACGTCTCCCGAGATCCTTTCCAAAGAGTAAGTTGGGTAATTGTATATTACTTGGTTTGCAGAGTGCTGCGAATTTCGGATTCATAGTAGGCCGTATAGCACCTTCCTCAGATAATTGATCTCGAAGGGGGTGCTGCATAGCAACCCCAGTGCTTCCTGATGCAACTTCGTCATCTCTTGGCTGTTATCTGCTATTCTGGTAAAAGCAGTTATTCCAGAACCCAGCAGCTTTAATATTCTCTGCAACTGATTCCAGATAATTTGGTTCACTGCTGCTGCTTTCAGCAACCCACAGTTACTTGGGGTCTCCTGCTTTCTTGCAGTCTCATCCATCTCCTGCTGTTCCAGCTGATGGTAAACCAAGTAATTTATTAAGGAGGCCAGTTCTTCTCCTAATGGCTCTCCTGACCCTGACGGGGCAGCGAATCCTACTGCCAGGGGTGGAACATCTGGCAGCTGCCGTTCATCGCCTTGTACAGCCTCACCGTCAGAGTCGGGGTCTGAAATCTCATGACCCGTAGCACGCTCCTCATCCCTGAGGGTGCATTCCATCAGCCCTGTGCCAGGTGCTGTTGAGCTGCTTCCAGCAGCTTGGATTTCAGTACACTCCTTCCTGAGTGAACTTTGCTCCAAGAGCCTATGTAAAAGGCTTTCTATTTGGGCAATACGCTCGAAAGCAGTATCTAGCCCTGTACCAGGAGCTGTTGAGCTGCTTCCAGCAGCTTGGATTTCAGTACACTCCTCCCTGAGTGAACTTTGCTCCAACAGCCTATGTAAAAGGCTTTCTATTTGAGCAATACGCTCGAAAGCAGTATCTAGCCCTGGAGCTACTTCCATTGCCTGGGACTCCCTCCGTGGGCCGTTGGGATTTAAACTTCGTCTTTTGCCTGACAGGCGCTGACTGTGTTTTCACCAGCCCCAGGTCCATAGTCGCTATGCTCACAGCTGGCGACTGTACCGTGGTTTAGAGGCGGTTGGTCTCTAACCGCGGACTCCCGACTTTCCCGACTTTCTGTCGGCTGTGTCGCTCGCCTCTTTCCCCTGTCCGTGTTTTCCCATGGCGTCTGTGGAAAAAATCCCCATAGACCCACAGTAAACGGACCTGGAAAACATGAAAAAAGTTTCTACTTACCTTGTAGTTGAAAAACTACAAACCACTGGAGGAGCTCTGCTCCTCACGTCCGTTTGCGTCAAGGCGTCTGACGTAATGACGCGCAGGCGCACTGGTGGGGTTCTTCACGTAGTCACTCACGCGACTCCGAAGTAAAACAGAATACTTCTGATGTGGTGATGAATCAGGTAAATACATTCTAAGGATAGGAAAAGAAGGGGACGAAAAGCTGGAATATACTTCACAAGTAAAGCTCAAGAAGATACAATGAAATGAGAAACGAAAGCTGACAGCAATTCCAACATCATGCATTGAATATATAAAGTATAGAAGCGAATTACAGAAGTAAAAGACAAATGAAAAAGTATGAGAAAAGACATAACATAAAATGGTACTGAACTCAATTTAAAAAAATGAATAAATATTGAAATAGTAAACGAGTATAAGGAAGGATGGGACGAATGGGGAAATTTTAAAAAATGACTGAAAGTAGAGGGCAACCCTAAATTAGATGATGTAGTCAAGAGAACAATAAGGAAGGCAGCAGATATATTACATTGGGCAAAAATAAGTAAAGAACATAATTACATATGTTCTTCCAAGTAGAAAGTCACCTGGTTGGAAAAGAATACACCTTGCATTGAGTGAAATAAGGGTGTAAATTGCAGTTATTTCTCCACAACATTTTAATCTTCCTTGGATATGAAAGCAATGGGAGAGAAATGGTGTAGTGCAAGTGTTCCAAAGTGATTTTAATAAAATCATAAAGGGATAAATCTTGCAAATACAAGCTAATCATGTCTAATGGCAATGGGAGAGAAATTTCAGAGTTTATAATCTGTAACAAATTTAAATAACAAATGGACAATCATGGATTAATAAATGAAGGGTAGTATGAATTTATTAAAAACACATCAATTTGACTAAGTTAATAAAGTTATCAGACAAAGTGATGGAGAAGATTGATCCCTCATGGCAAGGATAGTGCAGATTATCTCTAAAGGGCATTTGGCAAAATACTGTACAACAGATTGTTTTGATATCTGTCTGCTTATAAAATAAGTAAACAAGTACATAATATACAGCGAAATATGGCTGCACACACACTCATGTTGGAATCAAAAACAGGAATGATTTATTTCCAAGTCAAAGGTCACTGACTGATTTACTGAGCATGTGCGAGAATGAGCACAGATCATATGCATAAATTACATGGATATTGTCACACAGATGTTAGCAAATTTGAAGTCCATGAGATTTAAGGAAAGAAAGCAATGTAAAAATGTGGATAACTGTGGCAAGAAGGCAGGTTTTTATCTGAATGGTGTCAGATTAGGAAAAGGGGAGATGCAATGAGACCTGTGTGCCCTTGTACATCAGTCAGTGAGGAAACCAAATGGCATGTTGGTTCTCATAGCGAGAGAATTGAGTATAGGAGCAAGGAGGTCCTACTGCAGTTGTACAAGTCCACACCTGGAGTATTGTGTGCAGTTTTGGTCTCCTAATTTGAGGAAGGACATTCTTGCTTTTGAGGGAGTGCATGTAGGTTCACCAGGTTAATTCTCGGGATGACGGGACTGACATATGAGGAAAGAATGGATCGACTAAGGTTATATTCACTGGAATTTAGAAGGATGAGAAGGGATCTTATAGAAACATAACATTCTTAAGGGATTGGACAGACTAGAAGCAGAAAAAATGTTCCCAATGTTGGGGGAGTCCAGAACCAGGGGTTACAGTTTAAGAATAAGGGGTAGGCCATTTAGGACTGAGATGAGGAAATACCCTTTCATCCAGAGAGTTGTGAATCTGTGGAATTCTCTGGCACAGAAGGCAGTGGAGGCCAATTCACTGGATGTTTTCAAGAGAGAGTTAGATATAGCTCTTTGGGCTAATGGAATCAAGGGATATGGGGAGAAGGCAGGAACGGGGCACTGATTTTGGATGATCAGATCATATTGAATGGCTCGAGGGGCCGAATGGCCTACTCCTGCACCTATTTTCTATGTTTCTATGTTGACGGTGCTGCTCTCTCACTAGTAACCCTCATGATATTAATTTATGTATGAAATGCTTTGGGATTCTCTTTAATCCTCCTCATTGAGGAAAATGTCATAGCCCCTTTTAACCCTCCTGATTCCCTGTTTAAGTTAATGTTACTTTGTATTGCATCAATCATCCATACTCAAAGTAAGTTAAGCATTGGGATAAGTGATGCCCACTAACATAGTTTTTAATTTTTAGGATCACATGCTCTTCTGTAGTCATATATTAACATAAGATCCATTGATCAACTACAGCCCACAATGAATAGGCTATTATATTCTCAAAACAAGACAATTGATGTCTGGAAAGACCTGGTGATGCTTTGTAATACAAGTCTGAAAGATGGATAAATATTGCAACAGTTATTAGTATGCAACAAATTAGACGAAAAGGAAGTAATTATCGAAGGAGGCCATATTATGATAAGGGAGAGAACTGGGAAAACTGTAAAGCAGTAGAGATGTAAAATTTCTTTAACCATAAATCTTCAATAACAAAAACAGGTGGTTATGTTTTTGTCTATTACAAAAAAAAAGTATCAGTCTATTACAAAAGTCTATTACAAAAAAAACAATCAGCAAAGTGAATGATGATTACAACCCCTAATGCTCCAAGAAAGTGTGTATGTATATGGCTGGAGCCAGCACAAGTTAATTATTCTGTTGGAGTGAAGAATAGGCTCAATGCAGACAAACCTTTTCACCAGTCACTTCTTTAAGTTGTTGTTTTACACCCGAAAGGTCACTTTTGAGAGATGTTAGCTCTTCCTCCTGGAAAAAGTATGAATAAGATTAAACTGAGCAATTTCAGGTACATTAAAAAATGTAAGCACAAAGGTAGACTAACATTTCTGGAGCACTAATGGATGACGCAGAAATCCAAGCTGCGTTCTTAGATGCACAATAAAAAAACTAATTGAAAAGCAGTTGAGTAGTATAACAGAGAAGAATTTGAGCACCACTTCATCACATTACTTTGCTGTAGCAAATTGGCTGATGCATTTCTGACATTACAATAATCACATAATTAAGCACTTAACTTAGTCCAAATTGCACCGCAACAATGTAAAGGATATGACAATCTCTGACATAAAAATTATCCAATTATTTCCAAACCTGGAGAAAAATATCCAATTTGTATTTTTTAAATGTTGTGTCATAATGAATACACTGTACAAAGTTGCATCCAAAACCACCTCCATTAAACCAGAAATGTCCACATTGGGAACCTTGAATAAGAAAGACAGGGTTTATCTGTGCTGGGTATCCATGATCAAGTCTGGAGTCAATGAGGAAGGATGAATGGAATTTTGATCACCAATGGAAGAAATGTCATTGATGGAATCAGATGGATTACATATGCACCCCGGTGATCTGAGTGAGTTAAGATGTAACAGTCATCTTCAAGGCATCTTCTGCTTCCCTCAAACACTTTATGAACTTTTGGAATGACTGGGATCAATAATCCTGCTTTGCCTGTGACTGGCTTAGGTAAAGGAACTCACCAATTCCTGGAGGAAACCCCCAAAAACTGCAGCAACACAGAAAGGCACATTTTGCACCCAGTATTTCTGTTGATTTTCCCTCGTGTTCAGTTACGACCTATGCAACTTTCCAGAAAAATATCTGACCCCTAGTGAGCTGATGATGCATTAACAATTACTGAATAGATTTTCTTCAGACTCTTACCAAAGGTTTTTTACATAGGTTGATATTTCGTTGTTTTTCTTTCCAGCATTTCAATTCTGCATCTTTTTCATCAACCATTTTATCATACTGATGCTGTAAGAATTGTTTAAAAAGAGAGAATATGTTAAACGAGCTTTTCTGTCAAGGTGCTTTTAAAAAAATCAATTAACTGAATTGGTGTTACAAGTGACTCTTACAATATGCTGTTCCTAACCAGTAGATTATTTTCCATGGCAAAACATTTATCATGATGTTATATACTAATTAATATGACACAGAAGGAATCCATTAGATCCAGTGGGTTCATGCTAACTCGGAAGAGCAATCCCATCAGTCCCATTCCCAAGTCAAGTCAAGTCAAGTCTATTCGTCACATACACATACGAGATGTGCAGTGAAATGAAAAGTGGCAATGCTCGCGATTGTGCAAAAAAACAAACAAACAAACTACAAACAGAATGGAACAGAATCACATATTCACATATTACATAATTGTGGGAGGGAAGAAAAAGGAAAAAAACAACAATTTTAAAAAGACAGTCCTAATGGCCTCTGGGAAGAAACTCCTTCTCATCCTCTCCGTTCTCACAGCGTGGCAACGGAGGCGTTTGCCTGACCGTAGCAGCTGGAACAGTCCGTTGCAGGGGTGGAAGGGGTCTCCCATGATCTTGTTGGCTCTGGAGTTGCACCTTCTGATAGTTCCTGCAGGGGGGGAGAGTGTAGTTCCCATAGTGCGTCCGGCCGAACGCACTTCTCTCTGCAGAGCCTTCTTATCCTGGTCAGAGCAGTTCCCAAGCCAAATCGGGATATTTCCGGACAAGATGCCATTTTCCTATAAAACTGTGCACTCCCAAATGTCAATCAACTTCTCCATGATTCTCCTCAATATTCTGCATTCCATTATTTTTCCTTTACCATCAATACAATAGATAACCTAAATGTTTTCCTCTGTTTCTTGCTCCTGGACAACCTTGTTCAAACCAGGTACATTGATTTATGGATAAAATCATTTGTTGATCACAGTCTTATACTAATAACATTCTCGTATTAGCCAGATTACATAAGTGAAAGTGGACCTTACAAGATACTATAGCTACATATTAACATTTTTGTAGCTATATTGTGATGATGCCTTTTGGTCCTTCTTCTTAGCCAGTCTGTCAGGATTGAGCTTTAGAGCCTTCAATAAACTCCATTAAAGAATGCAATGTCAATGATAAAGCACCTAAATTATAAAGGAATATCCCTTTCCTGGATGAGGACTGTCCGTCATACACAAAAACATTTCTTCTGGCTGAGATGCTTGCCTCTTGACAATGTAACACAGGAAAACAAATTGATACTGCATTTCATCCTCTTCACCAATCCCAACATTATTCATTGGTGTCTTTGTAAGGGGTGACAAAATTTCTGCCCCACGCAAGTTTCAATAGGAAATCCCAATTTAAAGTACGACTATGCATATTAAGGTACCAGATTCTTTCTTGTCAGTTTTACTGAACACCTGTTGAAATATGGCAACAATTTATTTGGACAGTTATGGAAATGTAAAGAACATTTTGGGACAAAAGTATCAGGCCTGCAAATACTTCTCAACCTTTGAAGGACAGTTAAATGGGTATCTTTCTTTTACGGCACTTGTTTATTGACCAATCAGGAATTAATGTTTTTCTTCTTTCTTTCATATCTCCTCCTCATTAGTCTTGTCAGGCTTTCTGTTTTGTATGGTTTGTGGAGGAATTGATATTAAATCTGAATGCTAATTTACTTATCCCTACACAATCTATTACAGAAAAAGTTAGCAAAGTCCCCAAAAATGAACATTGAAAATGCTTCTTGCCTTGTGTTTTTCCATAAGCGTAACCATTTCAGTAATCTTGTTCTGGCACATAATCTCAGTTTCTCTCTGTGCCTGAAGAGTTGTTTCTGCTGTGAATTTGAATGATTTTACCTAAAATATAAACAGAACATTAATGCTTCAGAAATACTTACAAATGGTAAGGTGGGAATACATCTACAGTCAAAAGGTTGTAAATTTGAGGTAGGACTTGAACCCACCTTTGAGATAGTACTTACAGAACAGTGCATGCATAGATTATTTTATTTTACCTAATTGAGATAAAGTGACTCATTTGAAAAGAAATGAGGTGCACCAGTTTCAGTGTTTTACCAACATTTCTTTCTAAACTAACGTCAACAAAAATGTAAAAATGTAAAAATGTCTATTCATTTAATTGTTGCTTCTAGGGCATTGCTAGTTTGAAATGCCTGAAACATATAACTATATGACTACAAAAAAATTAATTATATGAAGTGCTCAGTATCTTATGAACAGCGTACAAATGATAGCGTTATTTATATTTTGCTTTTGTTAATCATGGTTTTGCATTGGATAGGGCCAAAAAGTAACAACAGCAAATCTCTTTAATTGGCCTGTCCCTTCAGATTGATGATGACTTACTTATATTGCAGTTACCTGGGTTCTAAAATGGCTGATGAGATCAATATGGGTCCCATAGACTGCCATGACACAGTTGAACAGGAGGGTATGTAGATGCTTGGGAGATGTGAGATCTTCCACCATTTACACTGGGCTTCTGCTCTAAAAAAATTAACTATAGGTTCCCAATTCCATTCGAATGCCCTTTCTTCATTGTCGAACATGTCGAAGTTCACTGGGGATGTGGGGAATGGGGAGAGGGTGGTCTCTGGGCCAAAAAAGCTAAAGATTACTTAGTAATAAAATATTTGGCCTAAGGTGGTAATGCAAAAGTAGGAAGGAAATGGTAAGAGAAATAGATGGGTGAACAAAAACAAGAATGAGGATGCTGGGAAGAGATGGGAATATGAAATTAAATGAAAGACAGTGGAAACATGCAAGATCAGAACAGAGAGAAGTGGTAGAAAATAAACTTCTCTGTACTCTCTCTAACGCACAGATCCGGAGTGGCGGCGCGGCCTTGGTTGCAGCGGCTCATCGGCAGTCCCGTTTGTTTGTGTTTTTTGTGTTGTTTATTTTGTTTTGGTTAGTCTAGTTTTTGGTTCTTAGTTTGTGTTTTGGGGGGTGGGGGGTTGAAACGGGGTTTGCAGTCTCTCCCTGCGGGGGAATGCAACTTTTTTGTCGTATTCCCCTTCTCTGCCTCCGTCTGCGCTGAGGCCTAATGGAGCTGATGACCTCGAGGCTCCGGAGGCAGAGCCCGTCAGGACTCGCCCTGAGCTCGCTCCCGTGAGGGTGGTCCGGCTCAGGGCTGGGAACAGTACTCCCGTGAGAGGTTGTGGACAGCGCTCTCGTGAAGGCGGGTGGGCGGCCAGCCCAAGGGTGGAACAAGGCTCCCATTGGAGCGGCCGAGCTCGGGGAGGTGCGGCGCTCGCAGCCCGAGGGAGGTTCGGCGCCCATGTCAGGGTGGCCCGGCCGGAGGGAGAAGCGACGCCCAAGTTGGGGTGGCCCGGCCCGGGGGGAGAAGTGACGCCCAAGTCGGGGCAGCCCGGCCAGAGGGAGAAGCGACGCCCAAGTTGGGGCGGCCCGGCCCGGGGGGAGAAGCGACGCCCATGTCGGGGCGGCCCGGCCCGGGGGAGGTTCGGCCGCGGGCCGAAGCTGAAGACGGCACGGTACTCACGTGAGGGTGGCTGGGACGGTGTTCTGGCGGTGGGGGCCTGAGTCCGGGGTTCGGCCGCGGGCCTGCAGGACTGGTGCTCAAACACCCCGGGCTGCGGTGTTTGAGCCGCGGGACTGATTTAACATCGCCCGGGGGGTATCGCCTCAGCACAGAGGGAGAAGAGGAGGGAAGAGACTGCAGACCTAAGAATTTTGCCTCCATCACAGTGAGGAGATGCTGGGTGGACTCACGGTGGTGGATGTTAATATGTGTTTATTGTTGTTTTTATTGTATTATATGTATGACTGCTACAATTTCGTCCAGACTTCGGTCTGAATGACAATAAAGGCATATCTATCTATCTATCTATATGATACCATAAACATGAAGACCAAGCCACACATATAACTCAAGTCATGGTCTCACCAGCCCACTGTACAGTAATATTTTTAAAATCCTTCTTTTAAGCTCCATTTCTTTGTCAATATCCTTGCCAACTTTCCATCAACTTTCCTAATTACTTGCTGTAACAACAAGTCAACCAATTGTTTCATATACTATAAACTCTTGCAAAACAATTTGCTTTTTCATTCATCCTTCCAAAATGGATAACCTCACACTTTGGCAATTTTTTGCCCACCTTCGTAACATACTGATGGTTCTTTGCTGGCTCTCCATTGTCCTTACAAATTGATAACCTACTTATTTTTGTATTGTCAGCAAATTTTAGCTGGAATGCATTTGGTCTGTTCATTTAAGTCATTAATGTATATTGTAAATAGTTGTGGTCCAAGCACTGATCCCTGCGGTACCCTGCTGGTTACTGATTGCCGGTTCAAAAACAACAAATTTATCCCAACTCTGTTTTTTTGGTACTTAGCCAATTCTTTAACCATAGCGGTATATTACCCCCAAACCTGCAAATTCTTACATTGTGCAGTAACTTTATATGAGACACAATATAGAACGTCTTGTGGAAATCCTATTGCAATGTCTCTACGTGTTCACAGGGAGAATGTACAAACCCCACACAGATAGCACCCGTAGTCAGGATTGAACCCGGGTTTCTGGCCCCGTGAGGCAGCAACTGTACTACTGAGCCACTGTGATGTCCCAAAGCCATTTAAACATATGAGAGGTCCTCTCCAACCTGCTCTGGCTTCATCATATTGCCCTCCAATATTAACTTTCACAAGATGTTGAAAAACATAGATCACTTCCCATACCTTAGACAAAGGCAGGCATACAATGAAATTCACCATCACTTGATAGCCTTTGGTCAATTGAAGGTTAAGATCCTTGGCCTGGCACAAAAATCATGATCTACCAGCTTGCCATGATTCCTGCCCTACTATACAATTCTAAGACCTGTTACTATGTACATCTAAGAAAATAGAAACAAAAGTAGATCATCTGGCATTTCAAACCTCTGTGGCATGTACAGTAATGGTTAAAGTAATATGAATACCTCTTCAGTTAACTTTTTGTTTTCAAGCTTCAGTTCTTCAATTTCCTTTTGAAGACCCTGAATGGTTTCTTCATTTTGCTTACTGAGACTTGTCAATTCCAAATGCAACAAATTCAATTCATTTCTCTTAAAAATAATAAATAAATATATCAAAATATGTTCTTGTTAAATAATTATTTGCTGTTTTACACATTCTACCAACACTTATATATACCCACACTCCAGGCACGTGCCGTGAGTAATTACTCAGGGTAGGCAGTCAGTCGGCTTTTTTAAAATCTTAAACCGCGCATGCACAGATTGTTCTCTCATAAGCTGTCAGTCGACTTTTATATAGTCTTCAAAAGCCAAATCTCTTAATAAAGTACCATATTTCCCGGCAATGAAAACGCATCCCCATTTTGAGTTGCTAAATTTTGAAAGAAGGCTGGTGGGACATAGAATTTCTCACACTCAAAAAAATAAAAATAAAGAAAGCAATTTGCCCAAGGCTTCCAAATCAACTTCATTCCGAATTACTGAATGGGTGGGGGGTGGAGGGTGATGGCAGGTGGAGAGATGGTGGGAAAATCGGGAGCACATCGGGACAAGTTGAATCAGTTGTGATCTTATTGAATGACAATACTTGTTCAAGGGACCAATTGGGGGGAGAGTTCCTTTCACACATGTGGAGAGTCTGGCCAGGGGTAAAGTTGCGGGGAGGGCTGGAGCATTGAGAAGGAGGGGGTCGGGGATAATGCCAATAACTCACTTACTCACCACTGCCCAATGCTTCGGGCACGGAGCCACCGCATTGTGGCCGGGGAGGGAAGCAGCTAGAGTGGCTGCAAGCGGCCTCGGGATCGGACAGCGGAACTGGACACCACCTCAGCGCCTTCTGCCAGCCCGCTCACCTCTGGCAGTGCTCTCCGTCTGAACATCTCTTACCTGCCGCTCGCCGGCTTCGCTCTTGTCAGCCGCTTCCCGCAAATCCTTAAATTCCAACAGCCGAGTAACCTCAATTGGTCCCTTGATCGCGCTGTCGGAATTTAAGGATTTCCGGGGAGCGGCTGACATGAGTGAGGCCGGCGAGCAGCAGGAGAGAGGTTTTGAGACGGAGAGCACTGCCAGAGGTGAGCGGGGACCGGCAGAAGGAGCTGAGGTGGCGGCCGGTTCCGCTGTCCGGTCCCAGCGGCCGCTCGCAACCACCCGAGCTACTTCTCCCCCTGGCCACAATGCGGTGGCTCCGCGCCCGGATTGTCGGGGCAAGTGAGTTGCTGGCATGATCCCCGACCCCCTCCTTCTCAACACTCCTGTCCTCCGAACAACTTTACCCCGGGCCAGACTCCCCACATGCTGTGAAAGGAACTCTCCCCTCCTCAGCATCGCTGTCCTTTTACAGCCGCTTCCCATCAGCTGCCAGCAATGAGGGATAGACTTGGCTATCCCTCAGTACAACAACATCGTTCTTAATGTTGCTGTATTGAGGGATAGCCCAAGTCTATCTTTCTTGGCTAACAACCTTCCAACTTCGGCTTCCTAGACACGTAAATTTTCGTGCCTTATTTTTTGGGAAAAAATAGCGTCTTCATTGCCGTGAAATACGGTATTTAAAAACATATAGCACCAAGAAATTTACTTACCACATCATTTGTATATGAACTCCATTCTTCTCTCTTTGTTTCTTAAGAAACTCTTAAGGTAATGGCAATCCATGTTTGAAAAACCCACCAAGAAACTTGCGCTGCGCATGTGCAGTATGCTCCTGCGCATGCGCAGTACTGCAAAGGCAGAATTTCAGCTGCCTTCAGTACCCTGGAAATTGACGGCTTGAAGCAGCGTCGATGGCACGTCAGCTGCACAGACTTTCGCGTGTTACATGTACTGCAGATGAAAGGCATGGAGAATTATGCCTACCTAAGAGATCGATCTCTTAGGTAGGCATTATTCTCCCATGCCTTTACTATTTATATTTAATAATTACCATTTTATAATTTTAGTCAGGGTAGGCAGTGCCTACCTTGCCTACCCTGACGGCACACACAATATAATTGACAGTGAAAACATTTACCTATTTTTACTAATTATTAGTTTTCATAATATTTCATTGCAAAAGATGTGAACTGTAGACACTATTTTTAATGTCACTACAGATGATAGAACTCTAGGTTATTAAGCTCATACTTCCAGGAGTTGCTGAACTTTCTACCATTCTTTATTCCTTTAAAAATGTTTTTTAAATCTCTGCTCATGTTACCTGAACTCTTCATTTTTAACATCTATTTCCCAAAGCTTCTTCTGTGAATCTTTTAACATTAGAGTCACAAGTAAAGATATACTTTAATTACAAGGAACCATCCATATTTTATTTAATCAAATGGTATCTCAATCCAATGTTTGCTTTGCTTAAAACTCTGGCTTCTAAATCGGAGCTGAGATGATTCACAGTTGACTTCAAACTTATCTTATTTTCTAAATTCTGTAGTTTACATGATACAAAATCAGGTGGTTTCTGCAATATGAGGCAATTGGAAGTTTAATTTTCTCTATTCCAATGTGGGAATGGCATTTTTTACATTTACTAAACTAGCCCAAGTTTCCAAATGATCGTCCTCACATATTTTGGGAGACGAGAAATTCAGCCATGCATTGCTGTTCCTTTCTATATACATTAAATTACTTCTCTCGCCATACATATAAAATTATGAGGGGTTTAAATAGGGTGCCCACTGGTCATTGGACCAAAAAGCCTGTTCCCTGCCATACAATTTTATTACTCTAACTCTGAGTAATAAAATTGTATGGCAGGGAAACAGGCCATTCGGTCCAATGACCAGTGGGCATTCATCCATATTAATTCCATCTCCCAGCAATTGGTCCATAGTCTTCTATGCCTAGATGATTCAAGTGCTCATCAAGACGCATTTTAAATGCTGAAAATGACCCAGCTTCAACCACACTCTCAGGCAGTACATTTCAGGTTACCACACTTTGGCTGAAGAAGGTCCCATTAAGATCCCCTCTAAATCACTTCCCCTTTACCCTAAATCTATATCCTTTTGTTTCATATATCTCTGAAACTTTTCACTCTGTCTATCCTATCTATACCCCTCATAATTCTATATATCTTAGTCCTATCCCCTCTTAACCGCTCTCTTCTCTCCTCATAACTCAAATGCTCCAATCCAGGCCACAATATGGTGAATGTCCTTTGCCCCCCCTTTTAACATTATCACATCCTTCCCTTAACAGAATGGTCAGAACTACATGGAGTACTCTAGCTAAGAACTGACTTAGGTTTTATATAGTTGGAGTGTAACATCCGGTATTAAATGCCCCAACTAATGAAAACTGGTAACCCATATGCCTTCTAAGCCACTTTATTTATCTGTGTAGCCACCTTCAAGGATCTATGGACTTGTATTCCAAGAACCCTCTGCTCCTCAATACTCACTAAGTCCTACTGTTAATGCTGTACGTCCTAGCCTCAGTACTCCCAAAATGCATTACCTCACATGTCAGGAATGAACTCCATCTGCCATTTTTCAACCAATTTCCCAAGAAACCCAAGACTATCTTCCACCAGATCAATCTTTGTATCATCAGCAGACTTACTGATTATGCCTTCCATATCCAAGGCATTCATATCTATTCTAAGCAACAAATTTCCCAGTATTGATCCTAGTGAGACACATCAATCATAGGCAATCCATCACAGAAACAACCACCTACCATAACACTCTGCCTCCTATTGCTATGTAAATGTTGGATCTGGTTTGCTAATTTGCCCTGGATCCCATGAGCACTAACCTTTTGAACCAGTCTTCCATGTGAATTTCCTGTCCTTCTATTGTACACAAACAGTAGGTTAAACATAATTGGGGTTAGGTGAAATGCCAGCTTTGGATTGTGCAGAACAATGCAGTGTACAATAAGTGGGAATGATTATTGAAGGCAGGATAATCTGCATCCTGTTTCCTATTTTCTTTAAACATACAAAGACTCCCTTTCCAAGCATGGAACTTGCATGAGAAACCATTACACCACATTAGGCTTTACATAACATAGCTTTTTCATTCTTTATCTTAGATAGTTGCACAGCCAATGACAATCAAGCTTGCATTAATCAGGGATTCATGTCAGCTAATTGAAACATGCTGTGAAAAGGACACTTGGTTGCTATATATTATTTTAAATGCATCAAACAGCTAATTTGAGATGATTTGAACTCAAGTCATCAAGCAATTCATAAATGACATGGGGAACTGGCAGGTTTGATTGACACCTTGTTTTGCAAGGCAAAGGGCATTAGTCAGTGGTGACTTTTCATGACTGGAGGTTACGTACAGTGAGATTTCACTTGGCTCAATATCAGGTCTCGTGCTTTATCTGGACTTAAAGATAGGGATCATAAGTAAGGAGTTTCCCATTAATATCATATTTACCAGAGTGGTTGACAGTGAGCTGCAGCAAGTAATCAATGGACCAGATAGATAAGCACAAAATGACAACTGGAACTCATTTTAGTTAAGTGTGAGGTAATGAAATTGGTGAGAGTTATTAAGACAAAGGAATACACAATAAATGTTATGTGGCATGGGGGAATGACGCCATAGGGACAATGGCTACACCAACACACTCGTAGTAGGGTGAACTCACGTGAAAAGGTTTATTTACAGTAAAGGGCTATGGTGATAAGAAGGTCCAGGTCCATGTGAGGGCACAGTTGCTCGTAATCTGTGGACGTGAGGAGGCGATGATGATGTTGGGCTTCTTCTGGCAGCTCAGTCTTGCTCACCAGGTTTGGGCAGAGTCCCTCATTGTCTGTGGGTTGCTGAGGGAGTGCTGACAGTCTCGGCTTGTGCTAGAGACTCAATCATGTTTCAAGAGGAGGGGTTGGCAGTGTTGGGTTTGTCTCGGCAGCTTAGTCTTGCTCTCCATGTGGGGGTTGCAGTCCTTTGTCGCCTGTGGGCAGGTGAGGAAGCACTGGTGGTCCCAGACTTTTCCCAATGGTTCAGTGTTGCTCGAAGAGGAGGTGTTGGTAGTTTCAAGTTTGGTCTGATGGCTCAGTCTTGGCCTCGAAGAGGAGGCACTGACCATCTTGTGCTGGTCCTGGAGCTTAGTTTTGGACTGGAAGTAGAGGCTCATGCCTGTCCTGGTGGTTCAGACTTGGCCTCAAAGTGGAGGTACAGGTGGTCTCAAACTTCTCCCAAGTGGCTCAGTCTTGCTGCAAGAGAATGTGCAGTACCTCGTCATATGTGAGCAGATGAGGAGATACTGGCAGTCTCGGGCTTGTCCCATTGGCTCAGTCTTGTCTCAAGTCTGCAAAGGGAAGCACAGCTGGTAGGGAGGCACCTCACTTTCTTTTCCCGGCTGGCTGATATTACCTCAGTTTTAAGGAGTGAGGTTGATGAGATGCAGGTGAGTTAATCCAATCCCAGCTAATTGGATGCAAACAATTTACAGCAAGTAATTTACTTCCCCGCTTTCTAAAGACATTCCATCATCTACAAGCACAAATCATAAGAGTATGAGGGAATACTCGCCCTTTGCCTGGATAAGTGTAGCCCCAACTGGCCCTTATCCCGGACAAAGCAGCTCACTCTGTTGGTACCCCATTACCACAAACATTCATTTCCTCCACTACCAGTACACATGAGCTGTAGTGTGTATCATCTACAAAATGCACATTTGTAGATGGTACACACTGTAGTTCCTTGCCTAGGCTATTCCAACTGTATTTCCCAAGAAGGACATGATCATCACAGGCATGAGAATACCACTATCTGCAGATATTTTCCAAATTGCATTCT
Organism: Malacoraja senta; assembly: GCA_038087875.1. Taxonomy (NCBI): domain Eukaryota; kingdom Metazoa; phylum Chordata; class Chondrichthyes; order Rajiformes; family Rajidae; genus Malacoraja; species Malacoraja senta. The sequence continues at coordinate 12,676,510 of CM075981.1, read as the reverse complement.
GATTTGATTTGAAAATATCTTCCTGATCCTTCATCATAGCAGGTTTAATTCCTGGAATTCCCTATTTAATTGTATTGTGAGAGTATCTTAACCAGAAGAACTGTGGCAGTTGAAGAAGCAGTTCACCACCCTCTTAAAAGCAATCAGAGATGGCACAGGTATTGATTTATTATTGTCACACACATCAAGGCACAGTGAAAAACTTTGTTTGCATGTTATCCAGTCAAATTAAACCATACAAATACAAACCAAGTCATACACACGTTCACCAGGTGATACAAAGATAAAAATATCAGTGTGCACAATATAGTGTTACAGCATTACAGCAACAGAAATAGTGCAGCTAAAAAAAAAGTGCAAAGGCTGCAAATGATTAGGCTGGGAGATCAGGATTACACCCTCAGTTTATGAGAGGACCATTCAGTAGTCTGATAACAGTGAGGAAGAAGTTGTTCCTGAATCTGGTGGTACATGATTTCAAGCTTTTGTATCTTCTTCCTAATGGAAGAGGGGAGAAGAGGGAATGACCGGGTTGTAAATTGTCCATGATTATGTTGGCTGCTTTCCCGGGACAATGTGAAGTGTAGATGGAGTAAGCTGGTTTGTGGTTTGACAACTAATCCACAACAAATTTCAATCGACAACTTTCTGCAATTTCTTGTGGTCGTGGACATGGCTGTACCACGACCACAAGATGTGGGTTTCGGCCCGAAACGTTGCCTATTTCCTTTGCTCCATAGATGCTGCCGCACCCTCTGAGTTTCTCCAGCACTTTTGTCTACCTGTGATGTTGATAGGATGCTTTCTGCAGTGCATTTGTTGAAGATGGTAAAAGTCATTGGAGAAATGTCAGACTTCCTTAGTCGTTGTGTTTCCTTGGCCGTATGCGGTTGGTGCAGAACATACCATTGATGATATTTACGCCTGCGAACTTGAAGTTCTTGACTATCTCCACTTTGACATCATTGATGCTGACCTGGGCATGTACCTCGTATTCTTGAAGTCAATGACTAGCTCTCTCCACTTGCTGACATTGAGAGACATGTTGTTTTCTTGAAACCATGTTACTAAGCTCTCTATTTCTTTTCTGCACTCCATCTCATCATTGTTTGAGATCTGGCCTAAAATGGTGGTGTCATCTGCAAACATGTAAATGGAGTTCGAGCAGAATTTGGTTGCACAGTCACAAGAGTATAGGGAGTATAGTAAGGGGCTGAGAAATCAACCTTGCGGGATGCCGGCATTAAGTATTATCATGGAGTATGTTTTGTCGCTTATCCTCACTGATTGTGGTCTGTGGGTCAGGAAGGTGAAGATCCATTTACAGAGGGTAGCTGACCTCTAGGTCCAGGAGTTTGGAGATGAGTTTGGTTATAATTATGGTGCTGACGGCTCCATATATGGCTAATAAATGCCAACATTGTTAGTAATACTCATATCCTGAAAAAACAAGTTTTAATCCATTACTTCCTGCATGGTTTCTATAAATGGCATAGAAATTGTCTGATAATCTTTGGGTGGTAATTCTAAGGAAGTCCCCTTAGTAAACAGCTACCATAATGTTAATGGACAATGCTCAGACTTCTGCCATGTTTACCCTAAATAACTATGAAAAGTCCCTTTTATTCTTTTGAACAGCAGATGAAGGAAGAAGATGAAGACCACAAATGTATTGTTATGGGTTACCTAATTATCTTAAATTCAGCCGAGCTCCCTATTTCCTAGATTCATGTTCCAACAAGGAGGCATTCCTTACCCACATGCAGGAAGTTTTGACAACAATCATTCTTGGGATGAAAAGGGGCAAATTACCATCATACCATGCAAGTGCCTGCCAATGACCATCTGCAATTGTTCAATCATTTCCCCAGGATAACCAGTGGCAATACTTTTGCCTGGGACTAGAGGAACAATGTGAACTGTGAGGAGGAATCTTAGCTTGGCAATTTTGTTCAAGTTCATTCCACTTTTTCCTGGAAGATTTCTTAGAGGTATTCAATATTAAGGGAGTTTTGATGGAGAGGATTAGTTTCCATTGACAAAACAAACCGGTGGCCACAGTTTTCAGATGATAATAAAAAGAACCAATGGCGTGACAAGGAGAATTTTCTGTACATCAAACCATCATGATTTGGAATCTCTGATCTTCCAGGTCATTGGGAGCAGATTTAAATGCCACATTTTAAAAGAAATTGAATAAATACCTGAAGATTGAGGAGGATGGGTGTGGGGTGGGGGAATACCGAGTGGAGAAAATGTTATGCTGTGGTTTGCTCTAAATAACTATGAGAGGTGCCTTATCATACATTAAAGGGACCAATAAAAAGTTTTATAGGACGAAAGGATAGTTACAGATATTCGTTGTAGACTTTTGATTCATACATACCTCGGTTTTATAAATGTTGGACTGCCGAGTTTCTTCAATAAACTTTTTTTTCAAGCTCTTATTCTATTGAGATGAATGAATAAAATCATATATATGAATAAGCAGCAAAATAAAACATCTAATATGGTGAACCAAAGGTTCTTGATAGATGTACTCTTGTAGGCGAAGTAAAGGTGTGCAGAGAGCAATTTCCATTTGCCCATGAACTATATCAGTTAGATACTCGTGCACT
>CM075981.1:12602159-12673692 GCA_038087875.1 Malacoraja senta | reverse complement strand
CGTCCTCAGCCCCCTATTGTACTCCCTGTGCACACATGACTGTGTGGCTAGGTTCAGCTCCAACTCGATAATCAAGTTTGGTGATGACACTGTGGTGGTGGGCCTGATCTCAGACAACGATGAGAAGGCCTACCGGGAGGAGGTGGCTGATCTGGCACTCTGGTGTCAGGACAACAGCCTCCTCTTGAACATCAAAAAACTAAGGAGCTGATCGTGGACTTTAGGAGGGCACATCATCCGAGGACGTACACACCATTGAGGATAAATGGGGATACTGTGGATAGGGTGAGCTGTTTTAAATACCTGGGAGTCCACATCTCTGAGGATATGACATGGACATCACACGCTGCAACACTCGTGAGTAAGGCAAGACAAGGCAGCGCCTTTACCACCTCAGGCAATTGAGGAAATTCAGAGTGTCTCCGAGGATCCTCCAGTGCTTCTACTCAGCGGCTGTGGAAAGCATCTTGTCCGGAAATATCACAATCTGGTTTGGGAATTGCTCTGCCCAGGACAAGAAGGCTCTGCAGAGAGTAGTGCGTTCGGCCGAACTCACTATGGGAACTTCACTCGCCCCTCTGCAGGAACTATACATCAGGACGTGCAACTCCAGAGCCAATAAGATCATGGGAGACCCCTTCCACCCCTGCAACGGACTGTTCCAGCTGCTACGGTCAGGCAAACGCCTCCGTTGCCATGCTGTGAGAACGGAAAGGTTGAGAAGGAGTTTCTTCCCAGAGGCCATTAGGACTGTAAACTCCTATCTCACCAGGGACTAACTTTACTGTATCATTCTACAGGTTTTTTTTAAATTGCTGTTTTTTTTTCCCTTTTTCCTTCCGCCCACAATATTTAATATGTAAAAGAATATGTGATTCTGTTCCATTCTGTTTGTAGTTTGTTTGTTTGTTTGTTTGCTTTTTGCACAAGTCCACGAGCATTGCCTCTTTTCATTTCACTGCACATCTCGTATGTGTGTGTGACGAATAAACTTAACGACTTGAAAATAGCGGAGTCAGGGGATATGGGGAGAAGGCAGGAACGGGGTACTGATTGGGGATGATCAACCATGACCATGGGGCGGGGGGGTGGGGTGGGGGAAACTTTTAAAATCTTTTCCCTGCACGGGAGAACCGACCTTTTCCCTGTCGGGTCTCCATTGTCGTTGGGGCCTAGCACCGTGGAGCGGCGTCCAACGGAACGACCTGGGGCTCCAGTCGCGGAGCCGGCGGACTTACTCACCTTCGCGGAGCTGGCCGAGTTCGGAACGGGAGGAGCTGTGGTGGCGTGCTGCTGCGGCCCCACCCTGGAGATTCGGAGGCTCCAGCCGCCGGCCCGGTGGACGGTGACATCGGGAGCTCGCGGGTCCCTGGTAGGAGACCGCTTTTCGGAGCTCCCGCAACGGCAACTTCTCCCGCTCGAGTTGCGGGGTTGAAGATGACCTGGAGCGGGGCCTTACATCACCCGGCGCTGCTTTAAATGGCCGCGGGACTTGCTAGCGCCTGCCGGGGGCTCCAACAGCAAGACCCGGAGCGCGGCCTTGCATCGCCCGGCGCGGCCATGATTGCCGCGGGACTTATTTACCATCACCCGCCGGGGGCTTTGACTTTGACATCGGGAGGAGAATGGGGAGTGCAGGGGAGAGACAAGACTTTGCCTTCCATCACAGTGAGGAGGAGATTCACTGTGATGGATGTTTGTGTAAATTGTGTTGTGTCTTGGTTCTTTTTACTTGTTTGTATGACTGCAGAAACCAAATTTCGTTTGAACTTAGGTTCAAATGACAACAAATAAATTGTATCATTGTATCATTGTATTGTATCAAATTCCTGGGCGTGCACATCTCTGAAGATCTTTCCTGGTCCTGGTCAGATGCCATTATTAAGAAAACACATCAGCGCCTCTACTTCCTGAGAAGATTACGGAGAGTCGGTTTGTCAAGGAGGACTCTCTCTAACTTCTACAGGTGCACAGTAGAGTGCATGCTGACCGGTTGCATCGTGGCTTGGTTCGGCAACTTGAGCGCCCTGGAGAGGAAAAGACTACAAAAAGTAGTAAACACTGCCCAGTCCATCATCGGCTCTGACCTCCCTTCCATCGAGGGGATCTATCGCAGTCGCTGCCTTAAAAAGGCTGGCAGTATCATCAAGGACCCACACCATCCTGGCCACACACTCATCTCCCTACTACCTTCAGGTAGAAGGTACAGGAGCCTGAAGACTGCAACGACCAGGTTCAGGAATAGCTACTTCCCGACAGCCATCAGGCTATTAAACCTGGCTCGGACAAAACTATGAACTTTAATAGCCCATTTTACTTCGTAGTCACGTGAGTGACTACGTGAAGAAGAGCCCGTCCAGCAGAGCTCCTCCAAACCGGTAAGTAAAAAGCCTGAAGGTAAGTGTTTACTTACGTTTTTCAGGTCGCTTTCTTCAGATGTTTACAAATACACAGGACTAGATGTTAAAAGTCCATAGTGCCAAATATCAATTTACTCCCGATGGTGATGGGAGCCTTCTGCACTCAACTATGCTCCTCCGATGTTGAGAAAGGCTAGGCAGACACATCATTGGCTACTCCGCTCTGCCACCCGTGATGTTTCTTTGATGGCCTGGCGTAGGGCTTGTCCGCTGAACCCCAGGTCCTTCATCAGTCTTAAGGTAGATGTTGCCACGAATCCTCGACATCCAACTTCTACCGGGCAGATCTTAGCTCTCCAGCCCCGCTGTTCTGCCTCCGCTGCAAGCTCTGTATATCGCAGTTTCTTTCTTTCGAAGACTTCCTGCACAGCATCCTCCCAAGGGACTGTGAGCTATACAAAATACACCATGTGCTGAGAGTTCGACCAGAGCACAAGATCAGGCCTAAGAAAGCACATCAGCGCCTTTCAGGTCGCTTTATGTTTTTCAGGTCGCTTTCTTCAGAGAACTTGTAGTTGGAACAACACAAGAGAATGGAGAAAGGAGGTTAGAGGCGTACCGCAGGTAAACTCGAGAAAGACCGCAGGTCTGCGAGTAGCGGGCGCCCTTTTGAGGAGTCGGTGGTAGCAAGGCCATCGACTTTTAAATACGGTTTAAAAATATACCGTTGTAGCGCCATTAGGCGCAAGAAACAAAAGGCCGGGTGGCCAGCAGACTCTGAGGAGTCAGACCGGAGGATCCCCGACTCAGGCAGACATTTTGTCTATTCGGGTCCGCGTTGGGAGAGCCAGCGCAGGGAATGCCTGGGGAAGGTCCGGCTTAGCGTTGGCCTACAGGAGAGCCAGCGCAGGGAGTGCCTGGGGAAGGTCCGGGCTTAGCGTTGGCCTATAGGAGAGCCAGCGCATGGAGTGCTTTGGAAGGTCCGGCTCAGTGTTGGCCTAAGGGAGAGCCAGCGCAGGGAGTACTTGGGAAGGTCCGGCTCAGTGCTTGCCTACAGGAGAGCCAGCGTGAGCAATGCCTGGATAAGGGCATTTTTATGCGTTGGCCTACAGGAGAGTCAGCGCCAACTATGTCTGGAGAAAGACAGTTTAAGCGTTGGACTACAGGTGAGCCAGCGCCAGCAGCACCTGAAAGAGGGCTGCCTTATGCATGGGCCTACAGGAGAGCCCGCGCGGCGAGCACCTGGGAAAGGGTTTACTATGCGTAGGCCTATGGGAGAGCCAGCGCTAGAAACACCTGAAGCAGGATGCCAATTCGCCCCCTCCATGAGGAGGATTATTTTACGCAAAGATTCAGAGACGAATCATATGAGTACCAGAGCCCAATAACAGAGCCTAAAGGACCAGGTTTGGCACAAATTGTGTGGTTCCAAAACTATCAGGGGAACCATTGGGCGATAAATTAGCAATGTCAATAAATTACTTGCTCTCCCAGCAGCTCCAGGTTCTGACCATGCATGAGCTGTCAAAAAATATGAAACCCGCAGAATTGAGCACTGCAAACAGTCTCGGCGGTGAAAAAATAAAAAAAATTTAAAAATGACAGAGGGTGTTGAAATTGCTGGTCAGACATTATGGCTTTGGCCAGAGGTTTGGATGGAGAGCACGTATCTGTATCACAACAAGGTTGACTTAGCACTCATGTGTAGTGCGCACTTTGAAATAAACTGTATTTATAAAAGTGCTATAAGGCCTAACATATACCCTAAGTTTGCGGGCCTCTGTAAACCATCTAATATTCAATTGCCAAAAATCTGTTTTTGGAAAGAATCTAGCCAAAAAAGGGTAAAAGACCTCGATGAAGCCGTCGTTGATTGGCAGATCAAATCGAAGGCAGTTTTCCCTACCAACGTGTGGTGACTGGGGACAGTGAAGGATCAAATCGGTCTTTCCCATATTTGCGTTATTGGCGCACTCCTCCTGAGGTACGTGGAGGTTACAATATTCCCACTAAGATCAGGGGACAACAATTGCCATAGGCAAACCCTGAGGTAGGGGGTCTGGTTCTGTAAGAGACATATTAATGTTTTACACTTACAAGTTGGGGAAGATTACAATTCTTCCTAAAAGAATGGCAATCTGATGTATTTATACTGTACAGTATTGTGGGGTTTAGAATTTAATTCTACCCATATTTGGATTCTCCTACTCAGCATATTTCAAACCGGACACATATTTCTCAAAATAAGAGAATATGCAGATTCAGGCAGAACTTGAAATATTGTGTAAAAAGGATAATTAAGAAGTCAGTTCACCATCACCAACAATTTGTGCCAAGTGTTTTATTAGAGCAAATAAGGATGGTGGGTGTAGAATTATTCTAGATCTGACAAGTCTTAACCGTTTTTTGTACAGTATAAAAAACAATTTTGGAGACATTTGCCAATACTATACAGCCAATTTCAAGAAAATGCTATATGGCTAGCATAGATCTTAAAAATGCATATTACTGTGTGGCTGTATATGGTAATAATCATAGGTATTTAAAATTTATCTGGATGAGTCAATTATGGCAATTTAAAGCATTGTATTAAGGTTTAGCCTCAGCTCTGAGACTATTTGCCAGGTTGTTGGAACCAATCTTGGCACTACTAAGAGCTCAGGGCCATTTGGTAATGGCCTATTTGGATATATTCTGATTGTGGCTACAACAGAACTATCAGTGTCAAGAATCAAGCTCACTTTGGAGAGGCTGCGATTTATTATGCATCCAGATAAATCCAAACTATTACCAAGCACAGTAATTGATTACTTGGGTTTCATTATTAAATCAGAACACATGGTAGTGATTCCGCCCAAGGACAAAGGCTGCATTTAATTGGAAGTTGTATTAAGCTCATTACACAGCACCAACCCTCAATTAGGCAGGTAGCAAGCCTGCTTTGCAAACTAATTGCTCATTTCCGGCTGTACAATTTAGAGCGCTGCATTATTAGCATTTACAGCAATCATAGGTACAGGCATAGGTATAGGTACATTCGGGGCATTTTTCCAGGCCCATGTAATTGCCAGTTGCAGTTATTACTGGAATACTATGGTGGATCATGAGTGTCTCAAATGCTTCCAGAGAGATCCTGGTTGAAACACCTTCCATTATTCTACAGACCAATTTTAGTGCTCTAGGTTGGGGTGCTACATACTATTTCCAGCTGTGGAGGTAGATGGAATGTGGAGAAAGTACCTTTGATCCAATAACAAGGGATCATTTAATGAGAGTTTTTAGGAACATTTTATGGGCCTAAAGCTTATTGCTCTAATATGCAAAGTTTGCATGTTTTAGGTACAGATTGACAACACTACGGAATAGAAACGTATGTTAATCAGTTGAGTGGTATTAATTCAGAATCTTGTGATAGATTGGCTAACGTGATCTGGACCTGGTGTTTTTACCAGAAATATTTGGTTTCGGCAATCTACCTACCAGGTAGATTCAAAATAGTTGCAGACTTAAGGTCACGTAAATTTAATGACAATACAGAATGGATGTTGGATCGTGACAAATTTAATAATATTGTTGCACGTTTGGGGATGCCAAAGATTGACTTGTTTGCATCCAGACTTAATCACCAATTACCTAAATATGTGTCATGAGAACCTGATCCTGGGGCAGTAGCGGTGGATGTTTCTCGCTGCATTGGGGTAAAATGTTTTTATATGCATTTCTCCATTTTTGCCTCATTTAGTCAGTGTATACAGAAGATCAAACTTCGCTTGTTTGACTCCGCTTCGGGAGTATTGGTGGTACCAAAATTGGACCTACACAACCATGGTACCCTCTGGTGTTAAAAATGATCACAAAGCCTCTTATGATTTTCCCAAACAGAATTAACCCGTTTGTGCACCCTATAACTGATGATTCACATCCTTTACATAATCATATTGGTTTGTTGGTTTGCAGATTCTAAGGAGTGCCATATCTCGGAAGAGGACTATCAGATCGTACTGTGGATGTTATTGCGGAAACCTGGAGGGATAGTACCCAGAAGCAGTACATTTCTTACATAAGGAAATGGGAGATGTTTTTGCTTAAGGCAGAATATTACATATCACACTGCAGACATCTCAGACGTGTTAGAGTTTCTGTCAACTCTTTATTTTGATTGGCAGTTAAGCTATAGTGCTATCAATACTGCAAGGAGTGCCCTCTCTGCATATCTATCGAGGCAATCAGAACAAAATCTTGCAGGGTCACACCCTTTGGGCTGTAGATGTATGAAGGGAATTTTCAATTCTAAGCCTCCTAGACACAGGTATACAGAAATCTGGAATGTAAGAGATGTGCTAATGCTCTTTCGTCAATGGACTCCTATTGCAGCGCTGTCCTTGGCCGAAATTACCATGAAGATAGTCATACTCAGGGCACTGGTTTCAGCACAGAGAGTGCAAACATTGCAGAAACTACGAATAGACATGATGGAAATAGCAACAGATGCTATTACGTTCTATGTCTATGATTTGCTTAAACAGAGTAGACCTGGAGTCACAGGATGTAAGTTGGGGTTTTCAGCATATCCTACAGATCCACGTCTACGTGTAGTATCACATTTACAATGTTACTTTAAAGCCACCAGAACCTTAAGAGGTGCAGTATCAGCATTCTTCATCAGCCATAAATAACTGCATAAGAAAGTGTCGGTTCAGACTATTTCAAGATGGCTGAAGCAGGTGTTGCTTGATGCAGGTATTAATACTGACAAATTTAAATCTCATTCCACCAGGGCGCCATCAAAATCGGCGGCCAAGAATTTGGATGTTCCAATAGAACATATCCTCGCGGCCGCAGGACAAAGTGAAAGGATGTTTCATAAGTATTACCATAAGGAGATTACAGTACCTGTGGTTATTTGGTGGTGCTGTTTTGGATTCAGTATTAAGTTTCCCCTTGTGATAAAGGGGTTACTATTGTGGTGATAAATAAACCATTAACTGGTTGCATCCATGTTGTGGTTATGCATTGTTGATTGCTTTAATTATTTAGAGTCAATCAATGCAGTGAGACGCCTGGATTTGAATCTACGGCGTGAAATCACAGAGCTTTGAAATCTTCACGTAGTCACTCACGTGACTCCGAAGTAAAATAGTAAGATTAAACGAGAACTTACCAGTTTGAAGTTTGATCTTTATTTTATGAGGAGTTACGATGAGGGATTACGTGCCCTCCGCTCCCAACCCTCATAAAGATCGAGCTGGTAGTTCTAGTCTTTACGTATCTTACTATCATACTTCAGTAATTGCTGTCTGTGATTTCACACCGCTGCTTTGAAGATTGACGCGTGTGCGGCTGGACGGGCTCTTCTTCACGTAGTCCCTCATCGTAACTCCTCATAAAATAAAGATCAAACTTCAAACTGGTAAGTTCTCGTTTAATCTTACTATTGACTGTTATTTGCACTTCATCAGTTTATTTATTCATGTGTGTATATATTTATAGAATGGTATATGGACACACTGATCTGTTTTGTAGTCAATGCCTACTATGTTCTGTTGTGCTGAAGCAAAGCAAGAATTTCATTATCCTATCAGGGACATATGACAATAAACTCACTTGGACTTGAACTTGAACTCATTACAAGTAAAAAATCAGGAAATTCAGTGTATCAGCGCCACCTACCGTATTTTAGAAATAATTTAATTAGCTTCATTGGTACTCGATGGAAAAATCATGGGAAAGGCCAAATTGAGATTGTGAGTTTCAGCATGTTCTGTTGCCAGTGAAAAGATTTTGTATGAGTTTCCAAGATTTAGTTAGAGGTTATTTGCCTTGATTTTAGGATTTAGAGAAGCAAGGTTAAAACTTTCACAACTATGAAATGTTTCTGTCTACTTGATTATTTAATGTTTTTTTCTTAACTACAAACCATCTAAGATTAAAAAAAACTTTTTTTTTCTTTTACCTTATTCTCCATTGTCTTCAGCATTTTTTCCTTTTTCTTAACTTCATTTTGAAAAGTTTTGGACTGTGGAAAAATATTTGCAATATATTGATGCCATCATGTCAATCAAATTGAAGATTTTTTCTTACGTCTTTTTATTTCACCAGTCTAAGTTATGTTAGCAATCTCATATATTTTGAACAATGTTAAATCTTTTTAACAAACTCAAACTCTTCGTAATGAATGCAAATTATAAACACAATTAGAATATGCCATCTGTTGATTGTTGTTCATGAACATTTTTGACTGGATGCCTTGTAACTTTCTAATGGATCCAGCAATTAAAGCCACATACTTTACTATCTTATACATACCAACAACTGATATTCTGACATTTGTCACAGTGTAGTACAATGAAGAGATGGTATACAAACAAGACAGCACCCTGGGTATATTAAATAAACAAAATACCCCTTCTGTGATTAATAACATCTAAGGATTGATCAATCCCTTTAATTTTCTCTTAATAAATACCCGTGGCTTGCATTCTGATGTTCTTATGATTATGTGTATATTGTGACTATGCCCAGCAGATGAGGCCAGCAGACTCTGCTATAAAGCTATGGGCTCTCCTATTTGATTGCTGAAGTCATTGTAAATTTGATATACTGCTCTCCCTGTCAAAGAAGCTATTGCTCATTACTCCTCCATGGAAGTTGCTCTTGGCTGTAGACTATATGCATTATTTTTGTCCACTTATTTACACCCATCCCCATCTGAGAGAATCAACTGTTAATGACGATATTGGTGTTGAAGGGGCTGTACCTTCTTTAGGTGTGGCTCCATCAAAATGAACCATGAAAACATTTAGATGTGTTTTTAATCTATCCCATAGATCTGACAGGATTAGAACTTGCCTTTAAATGAGAGATAGAAGTGAAGAACCTTGAAACCTCATCAAACAGAAATGTATTCAACCTAAATTGTTAACTGTTTCTCATTCCACAGATGTTTCCAGCATTTTCCTTTGATTTACTGAGTATTGTTTTTTTCTTGGCCCCTCTAGAATGGTCGCATTCATGTCTTTCACATCTATCGTTACATTTATAACTGCAGTTTTGATGTTTATGGCTCACTGAACTTCTTCATAGAACATATATAGAAAATAGAACAGAACACAGAACAGTACAGCACAAGATAATGCACAAGATCATGCAGCCAATCCAATCTAAACCCAACTCCCTGCACATGGTCTATACCCCTCTATTCCCTGTCTGTTCAAATGTCTGTCCAATTGCCTCTTAAAAGTTTATATGCACCTGATTCTACCAGTTCATTTGGCAGTACGTTCCGGGCACCTATAATTCTCCGAGTAAGAAACTAGCCTCCTAAATCTCCTTTACACATTCTCCCTCATACCTTACAGCTCTTGTATTTCTGGTGATTATTGGCTCTACTTGGGCCCCCACTGTCATCCCCACTGCACTGAATGACACCCAAATTCCCAAGGTAGTGGCCCTTGGCACAAACTCATTCTCACCAACTGTTTCACCAATTATCCTCCTCTGACCAAGCTCCAATCTTAGTCCTCTTACAATTTACAGATCCCAATCATAATTTTGACATTCATCCCCCAAATTCTGAACCAATGTCTAATATCCATCAGAACTCAAATGAACTTTGAATCAGCCCATCCTAGGCCCCATTCAGCAACTGACCTATGATTAAAATGGTTGGTCGAATGTCTTGCAATGATCATTTACTAACGCTGCATATGAACTCAATATCTATACCCTAACAATTATGTTGTTGTATTTATGAATAACAATTCCATAAATACTGGCACTGATTTTTGCCTCATCCAAATGTTCATGTGTGAACCTTGAAAATAAATGCTAAGAGCTTTAAAGATATAACAAGAGGTTAAAATGAATGATGCTTACATTTTCTTCCTTTTCTCCAAGTTTTCTCACAGTTAATTGATCCTGTTGTTTCAATGTGTTCTCTAGTGCTTTCATTTCTTCCCTATATATAAAAAAGGTTACAAATGTAGAATTTCTACTTCAGAATCTCTTACAATAGAAATCTTACCAGCCTCTTATTTTGCAAGCTTGGATGAATGTTTTTCATCAGAAAAGCAGGTTTAACTTTTTGAATTTCCACGATGTGATATAAACCCTTGAGCACTTAATAATATTTAATTAAATATACATTTAAAAAAGTTAAACTTTTAATTATTCCAACGGGATCTCACTTTTGTTGATGATTTTGTTCCTGAAGTTCTTCTATCTCTTTCTTTGTGGATTCTTCTTTATATTCAAAGTTCTAATGCCAAAAAATAATATGCAGAACATGTGCAAAATACAAAGTAACATGAATGCAGCTTTCAGTAATCATGTATATATTAACCAATGTAAAGTGGCAAGCATTTACATAAATATAAGGGACCTAGTATAGTATAGTATAGTTGGAGTTTCCACATACGGTTTCGAGAACCCCTCTTGTATACTCTTAATAAATTCTGCTCCATCTAACCCTCTTGTACAGAGTAAGTCCGATTCAATATCGTGGAAGTTGAAGTCACCCACTATGACAATCTTGTTGTTTTTGCATCTTTCCATAATCTGTCTACTTATCTGTTCCTAGATGTCCCACTAGCTTTTGGGAGACCAATAATACAATCCTATTAGAGTGATTGCACCTTTATTTTTCAGTTCTACCTATATTGCCTCAGTGGACAAATCCTCCAATATGTCCACTGAGTGCCACCGTGATATTCTCCCTGAATAGTATAGCAAGTCCTACATTGTCTGAAGCTGCTATGGTATGAATATTACTGACCAGTTATCAGTTCATGTCTGAATGTTGTCTAGATCTTCTACACGTTGCTTCTTTTGCTAAGGAATTGCCAATGGAATTGAATATTGGGCAAGTGTGAGGTGTTTTTGGAGTTAAAAGTATGGGGAAAGTATATAGTCAATGGTAGGTCCCTTAACTGCATTAAATTACAGAGAGATCTTGGGGTCAAGTTCACAGCTCCCTGAAAGTAACAACAGAAGTAGATAGAGTGGTAAAAAGGCATATAATATCCTTACCTTCATCAGTTAGTGCTTTGAATATAAGAGTCAGAAAGTCATGTTGTAGCTTTATAAAACGTTGCTTAAGCCGCGTATGGAGTATTGTGTGTGATTCTGGTCATCTCATTACAGGAAGGACGTAGAGGCATTGGAGAGGGCGCAGAAAAGGTTTACCAGAATGCTGCCTAGATTAGAGGGCTATAAGGAGAGGTTGGACAAACTTGGATTGTTTTCTCTGGTGTATTGGTGGTTGAGGGGAGACCTGATTGAAGTACAATGCATTCAGAAAGTATTCAGACACCTTCACTTTTTTCACATTTTGTTATGTTACAGTCTTATTCTAAAATGGATTAAATTCTTTTTTTTTATCAACAATCTACACACAATAACCCCATAATAAAAAAGCAAAAACAGGTGTTTAGAAATTTTTGCAAAGTAATTAAAAATAAATAATTGAAATATCACATTTACATAAGTATTCAGAACCTTTGCTATGACACTCAAAATTAAGCTTAGGTTCATCCTGTTTCCATTGATTATCCGTGAGATGATTCTACAATTTTGCTTGGAGTCTACCAGTGGTAAATTAAATTGATTGGACTTGATTTGGAAAGGCACTAACCTGTCTATATAAGGTCCCACAGTTAACAGTGCATGTCAGAGCAAAAACCAAGCCATGAAGACAAAGAAATTGTCCGTAGACCTCTGAGACAGGACACAAATCTGGGGAAGGGTATAAAACAATTTCTGCAGCATTGCAGGTCCCGAAGAGCACAGTGGCCTAGTTCATTCTTAAATGGAAGAACTTTGTTACCACCAGGACTCTTCATAGAGCTGGCTGACCGGCCGAACTGAGCAATTGGGGGAGAAGGGCCTTGGTCAGGGAGGTGACCAAGAACCCGATGGTCACTCTGACAGATCTCCAGAGTTCCTCTGTGGAGATGGGAGAACCTTCCAGAAGGACAACTATATCTGCAGCACTCCACCAATCAGGCCTTTATGATGGAGTGGCCAGACGGAAGCCACTCCTCAGTAAAAGGCACATGACAGCCCGCTTGGAGTTTGCCAAAAGGCCCCTAAAGGACCCTCTGGTCTGATGAAACCAAGAATGAACTCTTTAGCGGCAAGCCTGAATGCCATTGTCACGTATGGAGGAAACCAGGCACCGCTCATCACCTGACCAATACCATACCTATGTGAAGCATGGTGGTGGCAGCATCATGCTGTGAGGATGTTTTTCAGCGGCAGGAATGGGAGATTAGTCAGGATCGAGGGAAAGATGAACGGAGCAAAGTACAGAGAGATCCTTGATGAAAACCTATTCCAGAGCGTCTGGACCTCAGACTGGGACAGAGGTTCACTTTCCAACAGGACAACAACCCTATACACAGTCAATACAATGCAGGAGTGGCTTCATGCCAAGTCTGTGAATGTCTTTGAGTGGCCCAGCCAGAGCCCGGACTTGAACCCGATTGAACATCTCTGGATGGACCTGAAAATAGTTGTGCATCAACGCTCCCCATCCAACCTGGCAGAGCTTGAGAGGATCTGCAGAGAAGAATGGGAGAAATTACCCAATACAGGTGTGCCAAGCTTGTAGTGTCACACCCAAGAAGACTTGAGGCTGTAATTGTTGCCAAAGGTGCCTCAAAGTACTGAGTAAAGGGTCTGAATACTTATGTAAATGTGATATTGCAGTTATTTCTTTTTAATTACTTTGCAAAGATTCTAAACACCTGTTTTCGCTTTTTTATTATGGGGTATTGTGTGTAGATTGATGATAAAAGAAATATATATATATATATATATATATATATATTTTTTAATTTTATTTTTATTTTTTATTTTTTATTTATTAGAAGTATATTACATTACAACCAATTACATTAGTACTCGTCACGTATATCTTATTACAATTAATGTACTCCATCATTTTTACACTAATAAAGGGAAAGGATGAGATTGAGAGAAAGGAGAAAGTGAAGGAAAAAAGTGAAAGTGTAAAAAACGTGACAACAAAAAAGAACAAAGACCCTATAAGAAAGAAATTTTAAAAAAAGTTAAGAAATAGACCCTAAAAAAGAAGAAAAAAGAGAAAGAGGGAAAAGAGAAAAACAGATACTTTGTTGTAAGCATCACGCAAATGGGATATACCAACTCTCCAGCTTTCATCCCCCCTTACCTGACCTCAGTTTTTTTTTAAAGTACTTTTGCACCCTATACTTGTAATAATTCTATAAATGCAGACCATGTCAGGTGGAAGTGATCTGGTTTACCTGCCAGGAGGAGTCTTATCTCTTCTAGGTGCAATGTTTCGAACATATTTGAAATCCACATGTTTATAGTTGGTATTGGAGCGTTTTTCCAGAATTTTAGGATTAACTTTTTTCCAGTTATTAACCCATAGTCTATTAATTTCTTTTGGAACACATTTAGTTCTGGACTATCTTCCGTTGTTCCGAAGCTAATCCATTCTGCTTTGGGTATCAGTTTTATTTAAAATAATTTTGTAAAGATTTAAAAAATTTCAATCCATAATTTTTGAATTTTTGTACAGAAAACAAATGAGTGCGCTATAGTAGCTTGTTGAGATTGACATTTATCACAAATGGATGATACATTTGGGAAAATTTTATTAATTTTAGTTTTGGAATAATATAATCTATGTAAAATTTTAAATTGTATTAAAGTGTGTCTTACATTAATCGAACATTTATGCACGTTTAATAAATGTTCATTCCACCTTTGCTTTGATATTTTAATAGCTAATTCTTGTTCCCAGATATGATATTTAATATGATATTAAGTTTGCTGATTCAGCTTTTATCTGCATTGCTTCATCCAATACATCTGCTGGGCTATTATAATGATCTTTTGTATATTTTTTCAAATAGTCACATATTTGAAAATATTTAAAATATTGATTATTTCCCAGTTTATATTTTATTTGTAATTGTTGTAATGATAGTAATTTTCCAGTTTCATACAAGTCACCGAACATTTTAATTCCTAGTCTATCCCATTGTATAAAAGATTTGTCTGTTATAGAGGGATTAAACGAAGGGTTATTAACTATTGGAGATAAAAGCGATAGATTTCTTAATTTTAAATTTTGTTTTATTTGTTTCCAAGTTCTGATTGTACTATGTATAATTGGGTGTTTGTTATAATTTATGTTATTCAGTTTCATTGGTGAGAGGAGGATCGCTCCAATGTTTCCAGAGGAGCAGTCCTCTCTCTCCATTACAATCCAGTCCACTTGCTGGGCAGAGTTGTCCATCAGTTGAATCATATTTTTAATATTTACTGACCAATAATAATACATGAAGTTAGGGAGTGCTAAGCCCCCTAATACTTTAGCTTTGTTCAAGTGTGTTCTTTGTATTCTATGTGATTTATAGTCCCATATAAAATTAGTAATGTCTGAATCCAGTTTTTTTTTAAACTTCTTTGGTAGGTATATAGGAATCGATTGAAATAGGTATAAAATTTGTGGTAAGAAGATCATTTTTATTGCATTTATTCAGCCTATTAAAGACATCGGGAGCGTTTTCTAAAATTTAATTAATGTATTTAATTTATTAAGTAAAGGATCAAAATTTGCTTTAAACATGCCTTGATATGTTCTAGTGATTTCGATACCCAAGTATTTAAATTTTTCTAGGCTATTTTAAAAGGGAATTTTAAAAGATGTGTTGAGTCTTTCAGTTTTATTGACATAATTTCACTTTTATTCCAATTTATTCTGTATCCAGAAAAAGATCCAAAGTCCTCAATTAAATTTAATATATGTGGTATAGTAATTTGAGGTTTTGTAATGTACAATAATATATCATCCGCGTATAAAGATATTTTATTATTTGAATATTTAGTATTATACCCATGGATATCTGGATGTGTTCTCATTTTTTCTGCTAACGGTTCAATTATGAGAGCAAACAACTGTGGTGATGAGCATCCTTGTCTATTTCCCCTTGATAGTTGAAATTTCGAGGATAATATGTTATTAGTTAATATTCTAGCTGTAGGTTTATTATATAATAGTTTAATCCATAAAATAAAATTCTCTCCCAGTTGGAATTTTTGTAATACTTTATCCATATAATTCCATTCTACTTGGTCAAATGCTTTTTTAGCGTCCAGCGAAATAATTGATAATTCTTGTTCTTCAAATTTATGTGAGTGCATTATATTGAGTAGACGTCTCATATTATTAGATAAATATCTCTTAGGGATAAACCCCGTCTGATCTGGGTTTATTAGTTTACTAATATATTTACTTAATCTTCTAGCTAATGTTTTCGCTAATATTTTTTGATCTGTATTTAACAATGCTATAGCTCTATATGAACCCGGTTCTTCTATATCTTTGTCTTTTTTAAGTATTAGTGTGATCGTTGATTCAGCTAATGTATCAGGTAATATTTGTTTTTTTAAAGCATATTGGTACATTTTTTGTAATCGTGGTATAATTTTGTCATAGAAGCTTTTATAAAATTCATTAGTAAATCCATCAGGACCTGGTGTTTTTCCATTCTTTAATGAGTTTATTGTATCTTCTAATTCCTTAATTGAGATTTGTGCACCCAATTCCTCTTGTTCCTTCAACTCTAACTTTGGAAGATTACAATTATCCAAGAACTCTGTAATTTTATTGCAGTTGTCGTTTTTGATGTATACAAATTCTCATAAAATTGCGCAAATCTTTTATTAATATCCTTCGGTATGGTTAATAATTCCCCTCTATCTGATTTAATCTTTGGGATCGTATGTTCTTTTTCTCGTTTTTTTAGCTGGCGAGCCAAAAGTTTATGCGGTTTATCCCCAAATTCAAAGTACTCCTGTTTTGTAATTTGGAAAAGTCTTATAAGTTTGGCTGATAATAGTTTATTTAATTTAAATTTCAAAATTATTATTTTATTATGTTTATCTATTGATAGATCTTTAGCATTATCTATATCCATTTGTCTAATAAGTTCTTCTAACTGTCTTTGTTCATTCTTATTCTTTTTATTTTTAAAAGCTTGATATGCAATTATAATACCTCTAATGTATGCTTTAAAAGATTCCCATAATACAGTAGGCGCTATATCTGGAGTGTCATTTATTTCAAAAAAGGCGTCCATTTGTTCTTTTAAATATATACTCGCTTGCGGATCTTTTAGGATTTGAGAATTAAATCTCCAAAACGGTTTATTCTTAGACATTCCTTCCAGTTTTAAAAAGAAAGTTAGTGGTGAATGGTCTGAAATCGAATTTGTATGGTATGTTGGGTTCAAAGTATGAGGGATTAATTTTGTATCCACCAGGAAATAATCTATACGTGAGTATGTTTTATGTACCATTGAATAAAACGAGTATTCCCTGCCAGTTGGATTAGCAATTCTCCAAACATCTGCTATATTAGTATTGTTTATATAAGTATTTAAACGTTCACCGGTTTTAGATTTCGTATTCCCTCTCTGTTTTTGGCTTGATTTGTCTAAATACGGATCTAAAACACAGTTAAAGTCTCCTCCTATTATGACATTTTGATAATTAAACTCTGCGATTATGTTCAGAATTTTATTGAAAAAATGAGGGTTGTCAAAGTTAGGCGCGTATATATTTACCAAAGTAATTGGAGTATCATGAATTTCTCCATTAACTATTAAATATCTCCCTTCAATGTCTGTTATGGTATTCTTTGCTTTGAATGGTATACCTTTTCTAATAATTTAATCCATTTTAGAATAATGCTGTAATGTAACAATATGTGGAAAAAGTGAAGGAGTCCAAATACTTTCTGAATGCACTGTATATAAAATTATGAGAGACGTAGACAAGATAGACAGTTGGAACCTTTCCCCCAGGGTGGAAATGACAAAGACCAGAGGACATAGCTTTCAGGTCAAAGGGGGAATGTTTAAGGGCGATGTGTGGAACAGGTTGTTTTTTTAAACACAGATTATGGTAGATGCCTGGTACTCACTGCCATTAAGAGGCTTTTAGATAGGTAAATGGATATGCAGGGAATGGAGGTTATGGATCAAATGCAGACAAAAGGGATTAGTTTAAGTTTGCATTGTGTTCGGCTGAGACATTGTGGGCCGAAAAGGTTATTCCTCTGTTGTACTGTTATATGTTCTAGTCCTCAGTGAACATCCCCTCTTCTAATCCGATGATGGAAGGTTATTTATGAAGTAGTTAAAGATGGTTGGATCTAAAATACTGCCCTGAGGAATTCTTGCAAATAGCCCTAAATTTCAGCTTTTCTTTCAAATCTCCAACTTAAATACATCCAATGATCTGCCTTCCACCACCACAGGGGCAAAGAATTACAGAGATTCACTATCCTCTGAGAGAAGAAATAGCAATTTTAAAAGGAAGATAGATACAAAGTGCTGGTGTAACTCATTCGTCAGGCAGCATCTCAGGAGAAAAAGAACAGGTGACATTTCAGGTCGAGACCCTTCATCAGACCAGTTTTAAATGACTGGCCCTTTATTTTGCAGCTATGCCCCCTTGTTTGTGACTCTACCATCTCAACATCAATCCTGTCAACCTTGTTAGTTTTTCATGCATCATTCTTTCAAACTCCAAGAAATACAGACCTAAATTATAAGCCCAGATTCCAGTTAGTCAGCCCTTGCAGGCAGCACTCCATATTGAACTATAGACGATTCATTACTTGAGAGCACCAGAGTGAGCAGGTAGGTGTTCCAAATTCCCAGCACCCAGGTTCCTAGCACAGCAGCTCGCAGCAATAAAGAGAGCAGCAGTTCATGCCAGATTGTTGGCACGTTAATCTTGTTAGTAATGCATCGCCCGCTCTCTCTCGCTCCAACATTATGATGACCTCTGTTGGCATTGATTCCATTAGCATTTTCATTCTTGGGAACACATCTGGGTGCTAAGTGAGGTACCAGTGTAAATGAAGCTCATTATTTCTCAAGCTCTAATGTTACTTACATCAAGTTTCTTTTGGAGGTCTTTTATTTTTGCATTGCCATTACTTAGGTTTTGTGAAATTGTTTCTTTCACTGTTAACAGAATGTTGTAATCCGAATAGAGTTTATTGTGCTTTTTTCTGGAAAAAAAAGAAACATGTTTCTGAACTGCAAATTTACCTAGATGATGACTTGGAATCCTCAATAGAAGTCATCATCTAGCAAAAATTAAAATGATCAACAACAAAAAATGGGGGAATAAAGAGGACTGAGGTAGGTGGATGGGTTTTTCTATCATTGACAAAGCATAAATCAGAAGCACGATGAATCACCCTTCACTTGCCTCAATGAGTGCAGGTTCAACAAGATTCAAGAGGCTTGACGCTATCCAGGACAAAGCAGCCCATGTAAAGACATAGAGTCATATAACACAAAAATAGGCCCTATGGCCCACTATGTACATGCCAACTATCAAATACATATCTAGAAGGTAATAGAAAGACTAGCTGCATTAAAACAAGATAAGCTACTTCCTCTCTCTGGAGGAAGTGGTTGAGGCAGGTACGATAACATATTTAAAATTTGGATAGGTACATGAATAAGAACGGTTTAGAGGGATATGCATCAAATGAAGGAAAATTGGACTATCTGGCATGAACTGCTGCTCTCTTTATTGCCTCCATGTCCTTCTCCTTGCAAAGTACTCATTTAGTACCACACCTGCCTGTACAGTGCATTCAGAAGGTATTAAGACACCTTCACTTTTTCCACATTTTGTTACGTTACAGCCTTATTCTAAAATGGATTAAATTCTTCTTTTTTTTTAAATCATCAATCTACACACAATACCGCATAATAAAAAAGCGAAAACAGGTTTAGAAATTTTTGCAAAGTAATTAAAAAAGAAATAACTGAAATATCACATTTACATAAATATTCAGACCCTTCATGGGCCTGAATACTTGCGCAATTTTTTCAGTGACTGTCACAGTCGTAGCAGGTCACCGAAAAACCGGCAACTGGACCCCCCTACGACAATGTCTACAACAACCTACCACCTAGTCGACGTCAAGTTACGGCAATCTACTGACAACCAGCGACCCATTAGGATGTCTACCTACGACCACACCTACGACAACCTACGTCCACCCGCGACAAGGTAAGACAATTCAGTCGCCGGTACCTGTTGCTGGTTGACGTAGGTAGTCGCCAATGGAATTCACCAAAGTCAGCACCGGCGACAACCTACGTCATCTGGCGCCAACCTACGACAGCACCTACATCAGGAGAAGTCAAGCTACGCTCATTGGCGTCAAGCCAACAGTCGCCAAAAAGTTTTGAACATTTCAAAATCCAGCGGCGACCAGAAAATCGCTACGATTCTTTGTGCGACTGAGAAGACTACTCACGACCATACAGGCGGCAACCCGGCGACCATGTGGCGACAGCCTAGTCGCCTGTAGATGCCTAAAAAATCGCCTAAGTGGGACAGGCCCTTTACTCAGTACTTTGTTGAGGCACCATTGGCAGCGACTACAGCCTCAAGTCTTCTTGGGTATGACGCTACAAGCTTGGCACACCTGTATTTGGGTAATTTCTCCCATTCTTCTCTGCAGATCCTCTCAAGCTCTGTCAGGTTGGATTAGGAGCATCGATGCACAGCTATTTTCAAGTCCCTCCAGAGATATTCGATTGGGTTCAAGTCCGGGCTCTGGCTGGGCCACTCAAGGACATTCACAGTTGTCATGAAGCCACTCCTATGTTGTCTTGGCTGTGTGCTTAGGGTCGTTGTCCTGTTGCAAGGTGAACCTCTGCCCCAGTCGGAGGTCCAGAACGCCCTGGAGCAGGTTTTCATCAAGGATCTCTCTGTACTTTGCCCCGTTCATCTTTCCCTCGATCCTGACTAGTCTCCCAGTTCCTGCCGCTGAAAAACATCCCCACAGCATGATGCTGCCACCACCATGCTTCACATAGGCATGGTATTGGCCAGGTAATGAGCGGTGCCTGGTTTCCTCCAGACATGACGCTTGGCATTCAGGCCAAAGAGTTTAATCTTGGTTTCATCAGACCAGTGAATCCTTTAGGTGCCTTTTGGCAAACTCCAAGCAGGCTGTCATGTGCCTTTTACTGAGGAGTGGCTTTCCTCTGGCCACTCTACCATAAAGGCCTGATTGGTGGAGTGCTGCAGATATAGTTGTCCTTCTGGAAGGTTCTCCCATCCCCACAGAGGAACTCTGGAGCTCTGTCAGAGTGACCATCAGGTTCTTGGTCACCTCCCTGACCAAGGCTCTTCTCCCCCGATTGCTCAGTTTGGCCAGGCGGCCAGCTCTATGAAGAGTCCTGGTGGTTCCAAAGTTCTTCCATTTAAGAATGACGGAGGCCACTTCGGGACCTGCAATGCTGCAGAAATTGTTTTATACCATTTTCCAGATTTGTGACGCGACACAATCCTGTCTCAGAGGTCTGCAGACAATTCCTTCGTCCTCATGGCTTGGTTTTTGCCTTGACATGCACTGTCAACTGTGGGACATTATATAGACAGGTGTGTGCCTTTCCAAATCAAGTCCAATCAATTTAATTTACCACTGGTGGACTCCAATCAAGTTGTAGAAATATCTCAAGGACAATCGATGGAAACAGGATGAACCTAAGCTCAATTTTGAGTGTCTGAATATTTATGTAAATGTGATATATCAGTTATTTATTTTTAATTACTTTGCAAAAATTTCTAAATAACTGTTTTCACTTCTTCATTCTGGGGTATTGTGTGTGGATTGATGATAAAAAAAAAAGAATTTAATCCATTTTAAAATAAGGCTGTAACATAACAAAATGTGGAAAAAGTGAAGGGGTCTTAATACTTTCCGAATGTACTGTATATCCTCTGATTCCAAGCACAAATTCCCTCCTTTATCGAGTGTCCTACCTTCTCCATTACCCTTTTTGTACTGTAGGTACACAAAGCCTTGGGAGATTCTTTAATCCGACTTGAAAGTGTCATTTAATAGACCCTTTTGGCCCATCTAATTTGCTGTTGGAGTTCTTTCCTACTTGCTTTATATTCTTCAAAGAACGTGTCTGATTTCATTTATAAGCCATTTTTCTTTTTGCACAAGTTTACAATATTTTTGTGTCATCCAAGATTCCCTTACCTTGCCATCCTTATCCTCATCTTTACTGGAACAAGCCAGTTCTCAACCACGATCAATTGGTCCTTAAACGACTTCCACATGTCAGACGTAGACTTACCCAATAACGACTGCTCCTAATTCTCCCACTACCTCCAAATTGGAATCTTCAAAATTAGTTATTTCACAATTATCGCTACTACCTTTCTGTATTTCTTACTTCAGTATTTCCTTTTTGTTTCTTAGCTTGTCCCCTTAACACCTGTTTTGCTTTGCATCACTATTTCTCATTTAAAATGTTGTCTATACCCAGCAAATATTAAATGAACGTCAATATTTATTTTGTTCTTTTTTCTCTACCTACTTTATATGCTACCTACAACATACTTTACAATTATTAACACTGTCGTTGTTGGCCCAAAACATGAACTACATGCAAGCAGCCTGATCTGCTAAGTACTTCCAAAGTTTTGGGATGAGGCAGCATCTGTGGAGGCAGAGGGATAGTCTAAGTTTCAGGTGGAGATCCTGCATCAACTCGTTAACTATCCCTCTGTTCCGCAGATGCTGCCTGACCCTGCTGAGTTCCTGCAGCAGTTTGCTTATTGTTCCAGATTACAAAATTTGAAGTTTCTTGTCACTTCCAGAATTTTTGTTTTACTTACTTTTCCTCTTCAAGTTCAGTCTTCAAGATGTTTATTTTTTCAAAACAATCCTTTTCTTTTGCAAGTGCATTAGCTATCTCTCTTTGAAGTTCAGAATGTATATTCTATTAAAATAAATGGAATAATCTTTTTTTTTACAAACTTTAGTAATTGTGAATACTGTATACATTGCTAAAATATTATTGTTTCCACACGGTCCAGATCTAGTAACACATTGAGAAGATCTTAACTTCAGGTCTATATTAAGGATCAACTTGTTGAATTATATAATTTCCAGATAAGCAATATTATAAATATTTATTAAATATATGGTGAATTGAAAAAATATACAGAGAAATCAACAAGCCACTGTGCAAGCATTCAAAGTGATCAAACAATTGGATGCAAGGTGGTTGTTGAGAAGATATTTAAATGAAAAGTATTCAGGGGATGTTAGGGGGGAATTCCAGAGAGCAAGGCTGAGTCACTAAGATCCACCCTCATTATATAGAATGGTGAAACCTGCAGAGAGAGGAAATGGAGAAGCTTTCAACATATTAAAGGCAAGCACAAAACAAAAAGTTAGAATATAGGAATTAATACGGCAATTTCATTTCAAACCAGTTAGGAAATTATGAAAGAATGGTGGACAGAAGATAGCAAAAAGGATTAGAACCATAGGATTGCATACCGGGCCAATAGATCAGTGGATGACACAGTCAACCTAGGCCTGCACTTCATCCTCCAGCATCTAGACTGCCAGGGGACCTATGCAAGGATTTTGTTTGTGGATTTTAGCTCTGCATTCAACACCATTGTGCCAGAGCCACTACACTCCAAACTCTCCCAGTTGACTGTGCCTGAAACACTCTGTCAATGGATCACCAACTTCCTGACAGATAGAAAGCAGCATGTGAGGCTGGGAAAGTACATCTCGGTCCCACTGACCCTCAGCATAGGAGCACCGCAAGGCTGCCTACTCTCCTCTCTTCTTTACTCTCTCTACACCAACGACTGCACCTCCACAGACACAACTGTCAAGCTTCTCAAGTTTGCGGACAACACAACCCTGATTGGACTGATCCAGGATGGGGAGGAATCTGCCTACAGACAGGAAGTGACACAGTTGGCGTCCTGGTGCCATCGCAACAACCTGAAGCTCAATACTCTTAAGACAGTGGAATTGATTGTAGACTTTAGGAGTGTTCACCCTCCCCTCCCCCCACTCACCATCAACAACACCACAGTCACATCTGTGGAGTAATTTAAGTTCCTTGGAACCATCATCTCCAGCGACCTAAAATGGGAGGCCACCATCGACTCCACAGTCGAAAAGGCCCAACAGGATGTACTTCCTTGGCAGCTGAGAAAACACAATCTGCCACAGGCAATGATGGTCCAGTTTTATACTGCCATCATAGAGTCTGTCCTCACCTTCTCCATCATGGTCTGGTTTGGCTCAGCCACCAAGCATGGCATCCAGAGGCTGCAGCGCATCGTTCGATCAGCTGAGAAGGTTGTTAGCGGCAACCTTCCCCCCCATTGACAAACTGTACACTGCAAGGGCCAGGAAGCGAGTGGGTAAGATCATCTCTGACCCCTCTCACCCTGGCCACAAACTCTTTGAAGTACTTCCCTCTGGAAGGCGACTCCGGACTGTCAAAGCTGCAACAGCCAGACATAAAAACAGCTTATTTCCACGAGCAGTAGCTCTACTCGGCAGCCAAAAGTCTGTAGCCTCCTGTTGCTCTGGAATTTTATTCTTCACATGTTTAAATTATAATGTTTTATTTTTAATTGTCTACTCTGATTGTCGTGTTGGTATCCTTGCGAGCAAAGCACCAAGGCAAATTCCTTGTATGTATACATACTTGGCTAATAAAAATTTTCAATTCAATATTGTTTATTTGTGACACAAAAGTAGTACGGTTTCAGAGTTAGTAGAACTGAAACTTTTCTCTAACTAGAATAGATATGTAACAAAGATGCAAATAAGTACATTTGATAATACTGACAGTGTTGTATTTGATATTCAGATGTGTGTATAAATATATTGGTTCAGTTTGAGCATGTGCTGGGATTTCAATCTTCCACAGATGAACCAAGAAGATAACCTCAGTTTTCTTGTAATTCAATCAGAATTAAATTTTAACTCAACTTTAACTTTATGAGCAAAAATGGGAATTGAATGAAACTGGTAGTTATTTAAAATAAAAAAACAAACAGAAATTGCTGGAAGTGCTCAGCAGGTCAGACAGCATCTTTGGAAAGAGAAACAGTTATTAAAAATTGGCAGACAGGAGATCGAAAGAAAATTAGAAGCTTAGATGAAGTTCAGAAGAATTACGTTTCTTTAGATTTTCATTTGTGGTTATTTGAACAGCATGTTCAATGTAAAGTAAAAAGACAGTTTGCACAATGAACAAATCATTGTCTCATCAAATAATCATTAACAACCTGCCCACCACTCATGTTCCCTCCCTTACTCCAATAATCAACAACCCACTCCCCAGCTGTCTAATAATAGTGTAAGATGAAACCAGTCGCCAAATAAATCCTCTTTTGTTCCGTCACAAATGCTAATTTAATATTAGCTGCCTTGAACTGCTTTTTTATGTCCCTTTTAACATTTCCCCATTTGAGTTACAACATTTTATTTCTGTTCTATAATTCTGAGCTGAAAATTTACTGCAAATTCTATCACATATGAGTATGAGTACTACATATTTAAGCAGATTATGGAAAAATATAAAAGCAAAAGGATGGTTGTATTGGGTGACGTTAGTTTTCCGATATTGATTGGGACACCTTTAGTGCCAGAGGCTGAGATGAGGCAGAATATGTGAGGTGCATAGAGGAGGATTTCTTGACATTGTCTGTGGGTAATCCAACCACGAAGGGGCCATATGAGATCTTGTGTTGAAAATGAGCCTGGTCAGATGTTTCAATGATATTCAAAGAGCATTTTTGGAATGGTGATCATAACTTTAAGATTGTAGATAGTTATGGTTAAGGATAACACAGGGCTGTGGGGGAAAGTGTAAATTAGGAAAAGGTTAATTATAACTGTATTAGCCAGGAACTGAGGAGAGTAGATTGTGAGTGGCTATTATTCAATTAGTCTACAAATTCAGAATTTAGGACCAGCATGTCCTGTGAGGAAGGCAGACAGGGATAGCAAGGTTTACAAACATTGGATAATGAGAGATGTTGCAAATTTGGGCAAGAGGAAGCTTATATTAGAATTGGGAAGCTGAAATCAGACAGAGCCATTGAAGAATAGAAAGGAAGCAGGAGGCAACCTCAACAATGACTTCCATTTTGTGTTCCTATTGCAGGCTAAAGTTTGCAGTTTTCTGCCTTCTTTTGAGCTTTAGTGCGACTGAATAGATTAATGGACTATTATTGGATCTATTTTGATATAGGTCTACAGAAGAGCATATGTTCCAAAGAAATAAAATCCAAATGAGAGGGTATCATTATTTTAATACTTGGGAATGGATGACTGATATAACAAAAAACATCATGAACTTGAGGGGGGGGGGGGGCTAAGACAGGAGGGCTAAAAGGGGCTTTAAAATGTCTTTGGTAAGTAGGTTTAAAGAGAATCCCTACACATTTTGTACATACATTAAAAACAAGGGTTACCGAAGAGAGGGTAAAGTTAGTCAAGGAGCCAGAAAAGTAGGTGTGGTACGAAACCAGTATTTCACATCGGTATTCACCAAGGAGAGGGACATGGAGAAAGGCAAGACCAAGGAAGGGTATGTTAATATTCTATGATATGCTGATATCAAGAAGAGGTGGTGATGGGGCCCTTGAAGAACATTGAGGTGGATATATCCCGAGGGCCTGTTGAAATCTATCCCATTGGGAGAGGCAAGAAAGGAGATTGATAGTGCTTTGACAAAGATCTTTGTATCCTCTTTAGTCACAGGCAAGATCCTAGAGGAATGGTAAATTGCCAACATTGTTATGTGTTTAAGTCAGATAATAAAAAATTCCAGGAACTTATAAGATGGTGAGCCTTACATCTGTGGCAGGGAAATTACTGGAGAAGATTCTTAGGGT
Source organism: Malacoraja senta (assembly GCA_038087875.1). Lineage (NCBI taxonomy): Eukaryota > Metazoa > Chordata > Chondrichthyes > Rajiformes > Rajidae > Malacoraja > Malacoraja senta. The sequence continues at coordinate 12,647,551 of CM075981.1, read as the reverse complement.
GGAATCTGCTTGCATCTGGATAAGCATAGTCTTACTTGGGATAGTCAGCATGGCTTTGTGTGAGGAGCTCTTTAGCACGGGCATACCTGACCGAGTGCTAAGCACCTGTTTGGACCAACTGGCTGGAGTATTCAAGAACATCTTCAACCTCTCACTTCTGCGGTAGAAATGTTCCCACCTGCTTTAAAAGGATTTATGTTGTATCATGCCCATGAAGAGCATGGTATTCTGCCTCAATGACAGCCGTCTGGTAGCACTTCAGACTGAAGAAGGGTCTTAACCCAAAACGTCACCCATTTCTTCTCTCCAGAGATGCTGCTTATCCTGCTGAGTTACTCCAGCATTTTGTATCTATCTTCCATATATATATGGCACACTTGTCTTCATTGGTGCTTGGGACTATGATGTTGTGGTATAAGAAGGTTTCTTGAAAGAGTATGTGGATAGTCTAACCTGAGAAGGATACATACTGGACCATGTGTTGGGAAACAAGCCTGGTTAGTGACTGGTAATACAGTGGAAGAGCATTTTGGAGATAATGATCAAATCTCCATAACCTTTAAGACTATTTTGAAGACAACGATATTAGGCAGGAGCTCAGGAAGGTACACTAGGAGCAGTTGTTATTAGGTAAGTCCACATCTGACATGTGGGAATTGTTTAAAGGCCAGTTCATCAAAGTTCAGAACCGGCATGTTCTGGTAAAGAGGAGGGACAAGGATGGGAAAGTAAGGGAACAGTGGATGATCAGAGATTGTAAATTTGTTGTAAAAGAAAAAGGAAACACATTTAAGAGGAATCAGACAGGGCCTTTGAGGGATGTAAAGAAAGAAGGAAATAACTCGTGGGCGATTATGGCCTAAAAGGGCTATGGCGAGTCCGATAAAAGAAAATCTCAAAGCTTTTAATAACTACATTAGAAAAGAGGATAACCATGGAAAAGGTAGGACTGCTCAAAGATAAAAGAAGGATTTTGTGCTTGGAGTCTGGGAATGTAGGTAAAGTACTAAAGGAGTACTTTGCACCTGTTTTCACCAAGGAGAAGTACATGGAAGACAGTGAGATTAGTATGGAGAATACTAATATGCAAGGGCAGTTTGAGATTAAGGAAGGGGAGCTGATGGAGCTCTTGAAGTGCATTAAGGTGGATAATTCTACAGGACCTGATGGGATTTATCCCAGGTTATTGAGGCAAGAGGGCAGGTTGGGAAGCCTGGACGAAGAATTTTGTGTTTACTTGAGCTACCCAGAAAACTGGAGAGTAGCTAATGTTGTTCGTTTATTTTAAGAAAGGGAGTAGAGAATCCAGGAAATTATAGAGCAGTGAGCCTCACATCAGTGGCAGGGAAGCTATTGGAGAGGATTTATTGGCATAGGATTTACTCCCATTTGGAAGAGAATGGGAGTAATTACGGACAGTCAGCATGGCTTTGTACATAGCAGGTTGTGTCTTACAAACTTGATTACGTTTTTTAAGGAGGTGACAAAGGTTATTGATAAGGGTAGGGCAGTGGATGGTATCTGCATGGATTTTAGTAAGGCATTTGATAAAGTTCCACATGGTAGGCTGATCCAGAAGATTAAGGAGCAAAGGATTAACAGTGACTTGTTTGTATGGATTCAGACCTTGCTTACTGATAGAAGACAGATTGTGGTAGTAAGACAATATTTAGGCTGGAGGTCTGTGACTAGTGGAGTTCCCCAGGGATTTGTGCAGGGACCTCTGTTGTTTGTGATATATATAAATGACTTGGACATTAATGTAGATGGGTTGTTTAGTAAGTTTGCAAATAACACCAAGATTGCTGGGGTCGCAGACTTTGAGGAAGGCTGTCAAAGTATACAGCAGGATATAGATCAGCTGCAGGCATGGACGCAGAAATGGTAGATAGATTTTAATCCGAGCAAGTGAGTAATTGCGCTTTAGGAGGTCAAACAGAAGGGAGCAATATACAATTAATGACATGACCCTTAACAGCATTGATGCACAGAGGGATCTTGAGGTCCAAGTCCAAAACTCCCTGAAAGTGGCAACAAAAGTAGATAAACTTGTAATAAAGGCATAGGGTATGCTTCCTTTCATAGGTCAGGGCAAAAAGTACATCATGGGCATTATGTACTTAACGTCAGGAAGTCATGATAGAAACATAGAAAATAGGTGCAGGAGTAGGCCATTCGGCCCTTCGAGCCAGCACCGCCATTCAATATGATCTGGATGATCATCCAAAATCAGTACATGTTCCTGCTTTTTCCCCATATCCCTTGATTCCTTTATCCTTAAGAGCTAACTCTCTCTTGAAAAGGCATATGCAACTTTATAGGAGTTTGGTTAAGTCGCTTTTGGAGTATTGCATGTAAGTCTGGTCACCCCATTACAGAAATAATGTAGAGGGTTTGGAACGGGTGCAGAGGAGGTTTACCAGAATGATGCCTGGATTGAGAGGTATTAGCTACAGGGAATTATAGACCGGTGAGCCTCACACCAATGGCAGGGAAGCTATTAGAGAGGATTTTTCAGCTGGGAGTGGTGAGACTAGCTTGGTTTGTTTTCTCTGGAATGCCAGAGATTGCTGCAAGACATTCTCCTGCCACCCAGTGGACTGGAGAATAGGGTGGGGTTTGTGGGGGATGTGGGGGATGTGGGGGTGTGGGGGGGAGGGGGGTGTGTGTGGGGGGGGAGGGTGTGTATGGGCGAGGGGGGTGTGTGAGGGGGAAGGGGGTTGTGGAGGCAGAGGAGGGTGTGTATGTGGCAGGGGGAGGGGTGTGTGTTGTGTGGGAGGGAGGGAGGGGAGGGGGGAGGGGGGAGGGGGTGTGTGGGCTCAGCGGCTCCCGGCCCCGGCCGCACTCACCGGCGCCAGGACCCGGCTCCGGACTCACTCAATAGCTCCCCGCCCCGGCGCCTGTCGCACTCAGCGGCTCCCGGCCCCGGGTGCACGGACTCATCGTGGTGGCCGCCACCCCGCCCGCAAACACAGCCCCCGCCCGCGAACACAGCCCCCGCCCGCAAACACAACCCACACCCACACTCTGCTCACTCCGCTCCTTCAGCTTTATTCTCGCCGCCGGTGATTGACAGCGTGTGCCGGAAGGAGAGTCGCTGTCCCGGCAAATGACAGACGAATAACTTTTGTAATATTTCACCGATCGGAATAAACCTTGATGCACTTGCAGCACAGGAGAAAGGTGAGTAAGGTGGCAAAGAATCGTAGCGCTATCCGGTACCGTTTCTGCGCAAATTTAAAAACAATTTTCAAGAGAGAGCTAGATAGGGCTCTTAAAAATAGCGGAGTCAGGGGATATGGGGAGAAGGCAGGAACGAGGTACTGATTGGGGATGATCAGCCATGATCACATTGAATGGCGGTGCTGACTCGAAGGGCCGAATGGCCTACCCTTGCACCTATTGTCTAAAGCAAACTGGAAGAGGACAAGATGAGAGTTTTATAAGTATACTAGACCAAGTGCAGACCCGTTGGGTCTGGTCCCCGAAAGTGCTTGACACCCCGGGGTGTTGTTCCCGAATGTGCTTCAGACCCCGGGGTGAAAATGTGTTGAAAAAAAGATGGCGTCGTTTTCGAAAAATATCTGAGAAAATCGGCGAAAAAAAGATTGCGTCGTTTTCGGAGAAAATCGGAGAAAAAAAGATGGCGTCGTTTTCGGAGAAAATCGGCGAAAAAAAGATGGCGTCGTTTTTTGAGAAAATGGGAGAAAATCAAATTGGGGTTGGTGGGGGGATGGATGACACCCCGGGGTGTTGTTCCCGAACGTGCTTCAGACCCCTGGATGAAAATCGGCAAAAAAAAGATGGCGTCGTTTTTGGAAAAAATCGGGGGGAAAAAGATGGCGTCGTTTTCGGAGAAAATCGGAGACAATCGGAGAAAATCACATTGGGGTTGGGGGGGGGATGGATTTTATTAAAAAACATGTACATAAACAGGACAGAATTTAATCAGGAGTGGCTATTCGTAAAGATAAATGTCATCTCTTTGGAAATGGCGATAAACGTGGGCCTTTCCGCGCGCCGTGTGGGCCAGGGGCCGTATCAAAGGCCGCGCGGCAAAGTCAAGCAGGCCGTTGGACGTACAGACGGACGACAGCCAGAGAGTTTTAAAAGTATACTAGACCAAGTGCAGACCCGTTGGGTCTGGTCCCCGAAAGTGCTTGACACCCAGGGGTGTTGTTCCCGAACGTGATTCAGACCCCGGGGGTGAAAATTGGCGAAAAAAAGAAATCTGAGGAAATGTGTGAAAAAAAGATGGCGTCGTTTTCTGCAGAAATCGGCGAAAAAAAGATGGCGGCGTTTTCTTTGAAAATTGGAGAAAATCACATGGGGGTGGGGGGGGGAGGGTTTGGAAGTGCTTGACACCCAGGGGTGTTGTCCCCGAACGTGATTCAGACCCCGGGGTGATAATGTGGTGAAAAAAAGATGGCGTAGTTTTCGGAAAAAATCTGGAAATAAAAGATGGCGTCGTTTTCGGAGAAAATCTAGGAAAAAAAGATGGCGTCGTTTTTGGAGAAAATTGGAGGCAATCGGAGAAAATCACATTGGGGTTGGGGGGGGGATGGATTTTATTTTAAAAAGTGTACATAAACAGGACAGAATTTAATCAGGAGTGGCTATTCGTAAAGATAAATGTCATCTCTTTGGAAATGGCGAAAAAGGTGGGCCTTTCCGCGCGCCGTGTGGGCCAGGGGCCGTATCAAAGGCCGCGCGGCAAAGTCAAGCAGGCCGTCGGACGTACAGACGGACGACAGCCAGAGAGTTTTAAAAGTATATAGACTAGACCAAGTGCAGACCCGTTGGGTCTGGTCCCCGAAAGTGCTTGACACCCCGGGGTGTTGTTCCCGAACGTGCTTCAGACCCCGGGGTGAAAATGTGCTGAAAAAAAGATGGCGTCGTTTTCGGAAAAAATCGGAGAAAATCGGCGAAAAAAAGATGGCGTCGTTTTCGGAGAAAATCGGGGAAAAAAAGATGGCGTCGTTTTCGGAGAAAATCGGAGACAATCGGAGAAAATCACATTGGGGTTGGGGGGGGGATGGATTTTATTAAAAAACGTGTACATAAACAGGACAGAATTTAATCAGGAGTGGCTATTCGTAAAGATAAATGTCATCTCTTTGGAAATGGCGAAAAACGTGGGCCTTTCCGCGCGCCGTGTGGGCCAGGGGCCGTATCAAAGGCCGCGCGGCAAAGTCAAGCAGGCCGTCGGACGTACAGACGGACGACAGCCAGAGAGTAGATGGTTAAGCGGGATTTAGACAAGCAGAACAGACAGGGAATGCAAGGATACCGACCATGTGCAGGCAGACAAGATTAGTTTGGATTGGTGACATGGTTAGTACAAACATCATGGACTGAAATGCCTGAACCGGTGTTGTAAGGTAATCCTATCTGAGAAGGTCCCAGTTAATGGAGTCCAATCCTGGAAATCTGATAGGTGAACGTTGCAGGTGAATCATTGCGGATCATCCCTAGGACCTATCCATCATCTCTCCTACCTTCACTTCACCAATCACAACCTCGATTTTCCTTCTTGATCTAGATCCTTCTCTAACCTCATTAGCTTCATGAAAATTCCAAGATCGCCTTGTACATCACTACTGTTAAGGATATGTTTTTACCCCTTATATTCGACCATCCAAAATGAAAAAAACAGTTGCTTAAATTAAACTCCATCTGCCATTTCTGTAGCTGATCAATATCTAACTGTATACTTGGACAGTCGTTCTCACAGTCCTCGAGCGCAGCAATCTTGATGCCATCTGCAAACTTACTAACTAACCCACCTGTGCAATCAACATATCTTGTCACAGATCTTGATAATCAACAATTCTTTACATGACAATCAATAACTAAAATTGTTACTGAGGAAAATAAAAATAAAATGGTCAAAATTTCAATTTGTATTTCAGAAGTACTTATTTATGCACACCTCTTTGTTTTCTGTTATTTCTTTAAGGTTTGCATTTTCTTTCATCAATTCGTCTACACATTTCTGTAAATCTTCTGTTTTGTGTACCAGTATATCCATTCTGTCCTGTAAAAACAATATAAATATTCTTAAAATATGTTCCTTTTAGGAAAAATGCCTATCCTGCTGAAAGTTTGGGGTACTAATAGGGTTCTCAAAGGTGTTAGAAAACAAAAGCTCAGGTTGAATCTGCTTAGTAAAACAAATTTATAAGTTACTTTTCTGCTTATAGTACTTACTGTTACAATTTCCACCCTTTTCTCACCTTTACATGGTCTATATCTGAACCTTTCTTCTCTTTATAAATTCTCTCCATTACTTTCTCAAGAGATATGCATGTAGCAAACATCTATTACAACCCTAAAGATTCCTATAATTATCCTTCCTACCACTTGTCTCCTGTAAGGACTTAATTCCATTCTCCCAGTTCTTCCTTTTCTGTTATATTTGTACTGTTGATGAGACTTTCCACATCAGTGCCTCTGAACTGACTTCCTCCTTCCCAAATGGCAACTTCCTAACTACCATCATGGAAAGAGCCATTGACTGTATTTCCTCTATTTCCCACCTCTGGTTTCACCTTCTCGCCTCCTGGATCTATCAAGAACAACATTCCTTTGGTCCACCCTTTCTACCCCACCAGCCTCCATATTCACCCTCCTATTTCACACATTTCTCCCAATAATCAGTTTTCACTCACATTTCCTCAACTCCTTGATTCTTACCCACGTACATTAGGGGTCATTTACAAGTCAGCTAACTTTCCAACCAACATGTGGGAGGAAACTGGTATGCTTGGTGTAGATTGGTTATTGCATGTGAACCAATCAGAGTAATGTACTACCACTAACTCCACCTTATTGAACACTTCATATTAACACTCGCGTCCTATATTACGTTGTCGCACTAGTGATAGAGTGGAACTAACATGTATTGTACTGTGCCATTATGACTGATGATTAAAGCTGACACCAGACAGTGTCTGTACACTAGTTTACATGGTCAGAAAGCTGGAAACTACCCACTGCGTCCGTTTATCGGGTTTTATTTGTGTTTTATTGATTTGATCTTTTGCCCCGATGGCTCACTCGTGCCGAAAGCCAGCCCAACTAGTCTTTGATACAGACATAGGCGAGCGATGGAGGCTCTTCGTGATCGACTACGAGCACTACATCAATATCGCCCATTGCAACGACCCAGATGAGGTCAAGGTATCTCTCTTGCTCAACCTGGCTGGACTAGAGGCTATGAATCGCGCGCAGACCTTCGAGTTTGCGGCGCCTGTACTAGCCGTGAATGGCCAGGTGCTGGTCCCAGCTGAGACGGCGTGCAACCCAAATGTGCTGCTACGAAAATTCCGTGAGTTATGTGACATACCATCAAACTGCATTCTAGAGAGAGCTAGGTTTTTTGCACAACCAGCTTCCAGATGAGCCTGTGGAACGTTTCATTTGTGATTTAAAGTATATGGCCCCGCGATGTCGCTTTGGTGAGATAACCAATGAGTTAATACGAGATAAGATCGTTAGCGGCATGTCTAATCGTAAGTTAAAAACAGAGCTACTACGAAATGCAGACCTCACTCTTGAACAGGCTGTGCACGCCTGCCGCATGTCGGAGGTCGTGGCCCGCTGAGTGATCAGCTTGACACTCAGCCTGTTACTCAGAAATTTAATGTCAATCTGACCAGTTTCAGTAATCGCACCGCGTTGACCGCTTCTAATAGATCCACGATCCAGCACACCACTAGAGGTATAGCTATTCTTCCTAGTTCGCGATGAACTGGTGATACAAGATGGGATCGTTGTCAAGGGCCGCAAAGTTGCGATTCCCTCATCCCTGCAAGAAGAATACTACAAAGACATCCACAACGGCCACCCAGGTACTGAGGCTATGTTCGCCTGTGCCCAAAGCATGTTTTATTCGCCAGGAATGGTCAAATACATACGTGACAAAACAGCATCCTGCTCCACTTGCAACAGCTTGGCGCCCCACCAACAGAAACAGCCTCTCCTGCAACAACTCAGAGTTCCAGAGTGGTGAATCTCTGGAACTCTCTGCCACAGAAGTTAGTTGAGGCCAGTTCATTGGCTATATTTAAGAGGGAGTTAGATGTGGCCCTTGTGGCTAAAGGGATCAGGGGGTATGGAGAGAAGGCAGGTACAGGATACTGAGTTGGATGATCAGCCATGATCATATTGAATGGCGGTGCAGGCTCGAAGGGCCGAATGGCCTACTCCTGCACCTATTTTCTATGTTTCTATGTTAACCCGCTCCAGCACTACCCTGGACTTCCCTCGCTGCGGACATTTTCGAATGGCACGGCAAGCACTACCTAGTTCTAGTCGATTCCTATTCCAATTGGTTTGAACTTGATCTGCTGCCTACCATTACGTCTGAGATGGTGATACAAAAGCTTCAGACATTTTTCTGTATTTGGTGTACCGGCCAAGCTGCAAACTGACAACGGAAGACAATTCACCAGTCAAGCATTTAAGTACTTTGAGAGACAATGGAACTTTCAACATGTCACGAGCAGCCCCGAATACCCTCAATCCAACAGCCTCGCTGAGCGTGCTGTCAGAAGCGCAAAGCAGCTGATGGAACATTCACATCTTGCCAAATCCAATGTCTACCTAGATCTGTTAAACCTAAGAAACATCTCCAGGGATGGCGTCCTGGGCTCTCCCGCCCAGCGCCTGATGTCTCGCACAACGAGGCCCCAGCTCCCCGTTGCCCAGCAACAGCTGAAGCCACAGGTGCTCAAACCAGCTGTGGTCCAGAAGTGCATTCAGGAAAAACATGATGTCCAGCAGCGCTCCTGTGACAAGTCGAGCAAACCACTCAAACCGTTGCTGCAAGGTCAAGTGGTTCGCCTGCAGACGGCAGTTGGACATACCCGACTGGGTTTTGTAGAGGGATCATCCAAGGAACCTCGTTCCTACATTGTCAACGCCGATGGTGCTCTGTACCGGCGCAGCCGTCAACATCTTCTGCCTGTGACTGAGCCGCGACCAGCTCCTCCCGGTCCTCATGCCCCGCCGTTGATCTTCAAGGCCCCTGCTGCTGCTGTCCATCCCCGACCCCCTGACCCCAGCATGCACTTCCCGCGGCGTTCGGTTCCCTCACTCTCCAGTACCCCTGGACCTGCATGCTTGCCCCACCGTTCATCTCCGGGTTCCCCGGCTGCGTTCTCATTCTCGGGTTCTCCACCACCCAGCCCTACTAACTATTCCGGAACGGAGGGGGAGGTGTTTGTCCGTACCCGATCGGGTCGGGTTAGTAGACCGCCGGACAGATACGCAGAGTATGTTTAATCGCATGTATTCTAACAACTGATTAACAACTCTTTCCTCTATGGGGAAGGATGTAGATTGGTTATTGCATGTGAACCAATCAGAGTAATGTACTACCACTAACTCCACCTTATTGAACACTTCATATTAACACTCACGTCCTTTATTACGTAGTCACACTAGTGGTAGAGTGGAACTAACATGTATTGTACTGTGCCATTATGACTGATGATTAAAGCTGACTTAAACACCAGACAGTGTTGGTACACTTGTTTACACTTGGGGAAAACCCACATGATCATAGGGAGAACATGCAAACACGACACAGCTAGCATCTGAAATCAGGGTCAAACCCAAGACTGAGACAGCACATATTTTTGGTCTACCACTGTGGCCTCCTCAATAAAAGATGTTATGTTGACAAGTGCACCAGAAAATGGTGGAAATGCACTTTAGAACCTTAAAACACTTTAAAAACCAACAACATAAGAGTAAAGGGGAAGTCAAGCTCGACTGGGCCTTTTGAGCATAATCCTCATTAATGTACCTGACTTTTACCTGGTATCAGATATGCACAAAATGATGTCACTGGTGCTGCATATTTCCACCTGGACTTACATAAATCAGAGTAAAAATCTCTGAATAATAATAATTTTGGAAAAATGAGCACTTTGCACTATATTCTTTCTTATGTTTAAAGGGACTACTTTATGAAAATGGGACACTTGATTGGCAGCCTCAAAACAGATGGCAGACTGCGCAAGCATCTTCCAAAGTCCAAACTCTGTGCTTCAACTGCAGGGAGCTTTACTAAAGCATTAAGCAGCTGAGCTATTCATCCAAGGCATGCATTAAGGTATGGATCGCTCTAATTATGCTTTCATGCCCAAGTAATTACTTTTGAATAATGGATTTTCATTTACTCCTGTAATTTTCAATGCCCCACACAGAGGGGGCTACTGTAAATTGGAAAATACTGAGCAAATGTTTTACTTCACCACAAAATCTTTGTCATATTTCCAAGCCTTCAGAAGTTGCATTGATAATTATTTAGGAGCAGATCATGCTGGGGAAAGGAATCTCCTGACATGAATCAATTCACATTGTTGGAATAATCTATCAGTTATACAATATTGTAGCCTAATACTTTTTTAATTGATTATTTCAACTGTGCATCATGCCTGTAATCCATGTCATCTGAAAAATGTGATGGAGAATCTCACCAAATTTTCTACAACTTGATCTGGAAAACACCTAAAAGGTCAAGCATGATTTCCAATGAAGCAGGGCCACCTGTAATTCCACCTTTAAGGCATACGGCAGCCTGATCTGGAAATGCATCTGCAGCCTTCCACTGTCACTATGTCATCTTCAACCTAAGACTACTGTGGGATCACCTTCACCACACGCTGCAGCAAGTCAAGAAGGTGGTTCCGTACAACATTCTCAAGAGCAATTTGGGATGTTTAATAAATGCTGTCCTATAATGACACTCCAGTTCTCATCGTATTCCCTGTTTCTGATCATATCACCATCAACTTGACTGCAGTTCATTAATATGATCCTACCAATTAAGCAATCAATATCACTCTTAAATACCCAAACAAGATGAAAAGATATTAATGCATAAACTTATCATCCTTGAGTGTTCATAGTACCAGTCATTTGTTAACCTCAGTCTACTTAATGCTCCTAGATAGTGCTCCCATCGTGATTGCAGACAAAATTGTGGAAGACAATTTGACAAGATACAAGATACAAGATACATTTATTTGTCACATGTACCAGTTGGTACAGTGAAATGTGTGGTCACCATACAGCCATACAATAAAATAAAGAACACAACACACGATTGAGTCCAACATAAAACATCCCCACGCAGCAGAATCAAAAGTTTCCCACTGTGAGGGAAGGCACCAAAGTCAGTAATCTTCCTCTGATGTACCTGATGTTCACCCGTGGTCGGGGCCTCCCTAGCCCTCCGCAGTCGCCGCTACGGGCGGCCCGATGTTCAGGCCTGCGCGCCGGGATGTTGGAACTCCGACATCGGATCGGGAGAACAACCTCAGCGGCTTGGACCTCTGAATCGGCCACTTCCTACCAGAGTCCGCGGTTCCCAAAATCCACAGGCCGCGCTGGGCGGAGATTCACGCTGGCGGCCCTCGGCAAAGGGTCCCAGGACTCCGCAATGTTGGTCAGCGCCGCCCGCGCTGGGAGCTCCGCAACCACAGCTCCGCGATGTCAATGCTGCAGGCCCAAAGCTCCGGAGCTTCAAACGGCGATCCAGGTAGGCATCGCCTCTCCGCGGTGAATCCAGCGCTGTGCCGCCGCTGCTGAAGCTCTGGTCCGGTCCCCGGCAGGAAAGGCCGCTCCAATCCAGGTGGTAGGCCGTGAGGAGGGGGGCGCGGACGTAACTCGGAGAATAGTCGCATCCTCACCAGGAAGCGACTGGGAAGCGGTTTCCCCCTTACCCTACCCCCTCCCCCACATAGAAAAGCTAAAGAATCCCCTAAACAAACTGTTTAGACAAACTAAAATAAAAAAAAGATTGCAAAAAACACAGACTGTAGGCAGAGGCTGCCTTCAATGCGGCACCCCTAGTGGTACCCCTAGTTACAGAGGAGCCTTTCTCACCTCCAGCTCTTCACTTCCCCTCCACACCCTACTTTCAGTTTGAAGGAAGGTCCAGACCTGAAACATTACCCATCCTTTTTCTCCAGAGATGCTGCTTGACCCTCTGAGTTACTCCATCACTTTGTGTCTATCTTTGGTATAAACCAGCATCTGCAGTTCTTTGTTTCTATATACTGAGCCTGGCAAAGAACATCACCATGTCAACACAGTAGGGTACAATTTTGGGCTTGCTGGCTGACCTGCAATAGTTAGAGAATAAGGAGAGTAATAAAATGATAAACACATTTTTTGAAAGAGGGCAGTTCTTCTAGGTCATCAATCCCGATAATTTGTTTAAAGATGATTGTTAGAATAGTGTATATCAGTGACTCATGTTATGACTCATACTTTGTAGCTACGCCCACTAGTTTGACAGAAAGCCTCCCTGCCTTTCTCTCTCACTTTTAGAGTAACATGCTAAGATGAAATTACCAATGCTGTAACGTTAAAAAAGTCTTTGGACCTTAATCATGGTGTATGACTTTGGTTATCCCAACAGCAGAAACTCAACGTGGTGTCAGAGTGCACGGACTCACTCCTTGCTTAATTATATTGTTTTTATTTTAGTTTGTTGTTTTCTCCGGTGATATTGCAATGGTTTCTGGTCTCAGAAAACCAGAGATCCTGGTGTTTGAAGAGGACCTTGCAGAACGGTGGCAAATTTGAAGAGGATTTCTCAATTTACATTGAAGCGGCTCACCCTACTGCTGCTCTCGGTGTTCGAGCGTCATTTCTTCTTAATCTGGCAGGCACAGAAGCTGCTCGACGTGCCAGGAGATTTCACTATGAACCGGCTAGATTTGATCTGGCTGGTGTCCAGATTGCTCCTGCTGAATCTATCCGAGACCCTGACTGCCTACTATGCAAATTCAGACAGTTATGTGAGTTACGTACTAACTTCGTCATGGAGAGGCATTTGTTCTTTTCCCGATACCAGAGACAGGGAGAACCTGTGGAGAAGTATTTCAGTGCATTGAAGCACATTGCCAATCGATGCGATTTCAGGGATATATGATAGCCTTGTCCGCAATGATAAATTACACGACGAGTTACTGGGGGATGCTGAGCTTACTCTAGAGACTGCTGAAAACCGCTGTCGCATTGCTGAAATGGCTGACACTCCTACAAAAGTTTTAGGACACTTTGCTGGTCGTGAAATTAATGTTGCCGGTATGTCTTATCAAATCTCTCGACGTTCTCCTCAAGTGCCCGATACCTCTATCGTAAGATTAATAGACAATTGCTTTAACTGTGGGGTTCACATGCTGCTGTTCATGACCGTTGCCCTGCGTATAGAAAATTATGTCGATTTTGCAACAAAATAAATCATTTCTTCAAATGCTGTCATTCACATAGCAACAGAGTTCAAACAAGACAATCTGTTAATTCGCTTGGCCGTGAAAACTTGCTCTCAGAATGGTCTCAACCAGCTCCCACGGATTTTCAGGCTGCTGGCGAAGGTTTTGACTTCGATGTACATTCCTTGTCTGATTTAATGCATAAAAAACTAGACCCTAAGGTCGCTTTGCTCGTTAATGGCAAGAACTTTTATCTGAAAGTTGACACAGGCGCCAGATGCAATGTTATCTGTTTAGCTGTGTTTAAAAAGTTACAAAAAACAAAGACTGTCACTCCAATGGCTGCCTCCCTTATCCCATTTGCAGGAGGTCCAGTGCACCCTATCGGTCAAGTTGAGTTACGCTGCTGTCACCCTATACTAACCAATTCTATCACTTTTTTCACTTTAAATATTTTTATAACTTAATGTTTGAATGGAACAACAAGACTAATTCAAGGAGATGTGTTCGGAAGAGCGATGTATATTATTTAAAATTCATCTATTTGAGGTTCGGGAGCAGGGTCAGGTTTTATGTGTTGCACCTTCTGCTCAGTTATAGACCACCTTAGAAACAATATGCAAGATGTTAATATGACGAGAGGGGGTGAGGGAATAACATTTTGTAGTTGGAATGTTAAGGGAATCAATGAACCAATTAAGAGAGGTAAAGTTTTGGCACGTCTAAATACAATCAAAACAGATATAATATTCCTTCAAGAAACACACCTTAAAAAGGAATCTCAACATAGACTTAAAGCTAAGTGGATCGCTGAATCATATCATTCCTCTTTTCCCCATAAGTCCAGAGGAGTTGCAATATTAATTCGTAAAGGAATACCTTTTACGCATTCATCAACAATAGCGGATATTGATGGTAGATATATTATATTAGTTGGAGAGTTAAATGGAGAAAAAGTGATTCTTCTTAATGTATATGGGCCTAATTTTGACAATCCTATGTTTTTTAATAAAACAATTAATATAATTCCTGAATTTACACAATATAAATTAATAATTGGAGGAGACTTCAATTGCACATTAGATTCATACTTAGATAGATCATCAAGGCAAAAAAAAGTAAAATCTCAATCAAGTGTATTTTTAAATTCATTTATTAATACCACTAATATTAAGGATGTCTGGAGAATTGAAAATCCAACTGGATGGGAATATTCATTTTACTCACCAGTACATAAAACATACTCAAGAATAGATTATTTTTTAGTTGACTCCACGTTTATCCCATTTACTTACAACTCAAAATACCATAATATTATAATCTCAGATCACGCACCTGTAACATTCATGATTAAATTAAATGGAATGTCCAAGAAACAAACATATTGGAGATTTAACCCACAAATTTTGAACGAAAGATCATGCCAGGAATATCTTATTAAACAGATTCAAATATTTTTTGAGGTAAATGACAACCCTGACACACCTACTTCTCTTATGTGGGAAACGTTTAAAGCGTTTGTTCGAGGTGCATTAATTTCTGCCCAAGTATTTTATAATAAAGAGAACAGGATTAAACAACAAACATTGGAAAGGGAAATCAAGCAACTAGATATAGAAAATGCGAGAATGCCATCTATTATAAAACATAATAAAATTGCTGTATTGAAATATAAATTAAACAAAATGTATTCAGAACAAGTAATAAAACTTTATCAAAAAACCAAACAATTACATTTCGAGTTTGGAGACAAACCACAAAAACTATTAGCACGTCAGTTACGAAAAATGGAAGGGGAAAAAATAATTCATAAAATTAGAACAGATACAGGAGAATTATTAAAAATGCCCAAGGATATAAACGAGAGATTTCTCCAATACTATCATAATCTTTATTCAACTAAAACTGTAGTACAACCAGAATGAATAGCAGATTTTTTACTAAAATGTAATTTAAAAGGTTTAGACTCAAACGATAGAGAATTATTAGAAAGGGAGATTACGATAAAGGATATTGAAGAGTCTATTGGCTCTTTAAAAAATGGTAAAGCAGTAGGACCAGATGGTTTAGGCTCTGAATTCTATAAAAAAAATTATGACTTGCTCTCCCCACGTTTACAAAGGCTGTATGAGCATATCTATACACAACAGAAACTTCCAGATACTTTAAATGAATCTATAATAACACTTATTCCTAAAGTTGATAAAGATCCGGAAGATCCGGGATCATATAGAGCAATTGCACTTTTAAATACAAACCAGAAATTAGTATTCCAAACTTATTAAAGCTAATAACCCAATTTGGTTCACTCTCAGGATACAGAATAAATTGGAATAAAGGTGAAATTATGCCAATAAGGGAACACAACAAACAGATAATACAACAATTTCCATTTAAAATAGTAAATGAAAAATTCAAATACCTAGGCATTTACGTAACTAAGATATATACATCATTATTTAAAGCAAATTTTCCCCCTTTACTGAACAAACTACATAAGAATATTCAATATTGGAAAACACTTCCTATCTCAATGGTTGGCAAAATTAATGCCATAAAAATGATTTTTTTTACCGCAAATATTATACCTTTTTCAGACAATTCCGATATATTTGTCAAAAAACTTTTTTTTTAAATTGGATTCCATTGTTAATGATTTTATCTGGGATTATAAGAATCATAGGATAAACAAAAGACATTTGTGTAAATCAAAAATAAATGGAGGCTTGGTTTTACCAAACTTCCTGTTTTATTTTTGGGCAGTTAATATTAAAAATATGAATTTCTGGTTGGAAGAAATAGATCAACAACCAGATTGGTTAAAAATGGAAAAGGAAGATTGTTTACCTTTTGATATCGGCTCGATATTATTTGCTACGTCTAAATTAAACAAAAAAATTTATATGGAAAACCCTATAATATTTAGTGCTATGCGAATTTGGAAACAATTAAAAAAGACATTAAAATTAGATAACTTATCACTTTTTCTTCCAATTGTGAATAACCCTTTGTTTAAACCCTCATGGTTGGACAGGGGTTTTACACAATGGAAGAATTATGGAATCAAAAATATGGGACAACTTTACAAGGAAGGCACTTTTTTTACATTTCAGGAGTTGCAACAGACTTATGGACTTCGAGGAAATGATTTTTTCAGATATCTTCAACTCAGAGATTATGTAAAATCGAATACTCAAAATTTTCGAATTAGAAATTCAGAAATTCTTGATGAATGTTGGAATAAACATCCTAACACAGAAAAATTAATATCATATATATATATAATATTTTATTAGACAGTGACATTCCATCGACGGACTTACACAGACAAACATGGGAAAAAGAATTAAATCAAATAATAACGAAAGATACTTGGGAAGAAAGTTTACAACACATACATCAATGTTCATTAAATGCCAGACATTCTTTAATACAATTTAAAGTAATACATAGGTTACATTATTCAAAAACAAAATTACATAAAATCTTTCAACATATCTCACCTATATGTGATAAATGTCAACATTTAGAAGCTAACTTATCTCATATGTTTGCAAACTGTATAAAAATTAAAAAATTCTGGGTAAATATTTTCAGTATAATATCTAAAGTGACCAGCACACAATTGGACCCGGATCCAAAACTAATAATACTCGGAACATTAGAATTAAATCAAACATTTACAACAACACAAAGAAACTTTATTGATTATAGTATAATAATGGGAAAAAAATTAATTCTAAAATTTTGGAAAGGCCCTATAACCCCCACAATCAAAATGTGGATTATAGAAATGACGGAGACCTTAAATGTGGAAAGAATCAGATTTTCCCTGTTGGACAAACAGGAATTATTCGTTGGAACATGGTCTCCCTTTATTGATTATTTAAAGGGTCAGAATGGTTCAGCACAAGAACCTGACTAGCACTCGGGCTAAAGAATGGATGAAATGTTATACTCTGAAATGTACGAATATATCTCGAACAAAGTTTTTTATCTTAATAAATGTTTCCATTCTTCTTTAACTATCTTTTTCTTTTCTGTTTTCTTTTTTTTTGTTTTTTTTTTGTTTTTTGTTTTTGTTTTTTTTCTATCTCTTTTCTTTCTTTACTTCATCTATCTTTTTAGTTCTATCTAGTTTTTAAAAAAAAATAATAATAAAATAAAAATAAAAGAGTTACGCTGCTGTCTTAACTCACGTGTCCACAACCTGAGTTTCTATGTGGTTCGTGAGAATGTGCCGTCTCTACTGGCTGCCAACGCATGTCAAGACATGGGTCTTGTCTCTTTCAGCCCTTCTGTTTGTCATCTGGCTACAGCCTGTGACTTTAGCCAACAAATCCTGACAGAATACAAGATTTTTGTTTGACGATAAGCTGGGCAGGTTGCCTGTCAGATACACAATTATCATTGACCCTGAGGTAATTCCAGTTGTTCGTCCCGCTCATAAGGTTCCCCATGCTATGTGGGACCGTGTTCAAAGTGAACTTAACAGAATGGTGTCTCTAGGTGTGATTGCTCCCGTCGCTGACCCCTCGGATTGGGTTTCCACCATGGTCGTGGCAATGAAGAAGAAGAATGACAAAATACGGATTTGTATCAATCCTATGGACTTAAATACAGCCATTAAATGACCTCACTATCTCATGCGCACTGTGGATGAGATTGCAGCGCAGATGGCTGAGGCAACTGTATTCACAGTACTAGATGCCAAGAGTTCATTCTGGCAGATTTCGCTGGCACACAACTCTTCCAAGTTAACCACTTTCAACACTCCGTTCGGGCATTACAGATTTCTTCGCATGCCTTTTGTCATAAGCTCTGCTAGTGAAGTATTTCAAGAAGCTATGGAGCAGTTGTTTGCAGGCTACTCATGCTCCATTGTAGTGGATGACATCCTCGTTGTGGGACAAACTGTCGAAGAACGTGATGCTAATCTGACGAAGGTCCTGGATCGCGCCAAGGCCATCAACCTCAAGCTGAACCCTCAAAAATGCAAATTCAGGGTAAGCGAGGTGAAATACATAGGCCATGCGTTTACTAAAGACAGCCTAAAAACTGATCTGGCTAAAACGAGCTCCCAGCACCCACAGAGGTGCTCAGTTTGCAGAGATTCCTTGGCATGGTTAACTACTTGAGCAAATTTATTCCGGACTTCAGCGAAATATCAGCCCCGTTGCACCAGCTTACACACAAAGATACTGCTTGGACCTGGCACGAGCAACAGCAGAGGGCGTTCAACACTCTTAAGCAGCAGATGTCTTGTGCTCCTACTCTCGCTTACTTTGATCCTAAACGGCCGGTCACACTAACTTGTGATGGGCCACAGCATGGACTAGGCGCAGCATGTCTTCAAAATGACGGTAGCGGCAATAAGCCTGTTGCCTATGCCTCGCGTACTATGAGTGACACAGAACAACGATATGCCCAAATTGAGAAAGAGCTGTTGGCGGTTGTTTTCGCCTGCAAGAAATGTAACGACTTTATCTTCGGACAAACAGTCATGATTGAAACTGACCACCAACCTCTGATCAGCATCTTTAACAAACCGATTCATGCCTCTCCAGCGCGCCTACAGCGGATGTTGCTACAACTTAAAAAATATGACATTGTTCTGATCTACAATCGTGGTAAGGATATGCACCTGGCTGACACTCTCTCACGTGCACCCCAGAAGACCTGCGAGGGTCCGCCCTCGCCGCATGATGACTGTCGTAATGTCTGTGTCTTTTATTCCCTCGTCCTGTATGGAGGATTTGGTTGCCCACAGTGCTGCTGACAGTACTTTATGGTCGCTTGCCTCCGTCATTAAGCACGGCTGGCCAGACAAACACTACAACGTTCCGCTGCCAGTTCAGCCTTTGTTTGCCGTCCGATATGAGCTAGTGCTGCAAGGTGGCATTATTTTAAAAGGACACAAGGCTGTGGTCCCTGGTTCGCTGCACAGCAAGTATTTTAACGCTGTCCACGCAGGGCACCCAGGCGCTGAAGCTACCATCCTACGGTCAAGAAACATGTTTTACTGGTCTGGCATGGCCGAATACATCACCGAGAATGTGGCGTCCTGTGTAGTGTGCAACAGCTTGGCACCTCACCAACAAAAGCAACCACTTCTTTCACATCCGGTTCCTGCACTCCCGTGGTCTACAGTGGCAACTGACATATTTGAGTGGCATGGCAAGCAGTACCTGGTACTCGTCGATTCGTATTCAGGAAGGTTTGACATTGATTTTCTTAGCAGCCCCACTTATTGACGGGGTGATTTCGAAGCTTGCTCGCCATTTTTCAGTCCACGGAGCTCCGGGCATACTGTTAACTGATAACGACAGTCAGTTTACCAGCCAACACTTCAAGGAATTTGCTGCACGCTGGAATTTTCGCCACATTACCAGCAGCCCTGAATATTCACAGTCGAATGGACTAGCTGAGCGGGCTGTCAAGAGTGCCAAAAGCTCATGGAATGTTCGTACAGAGCTAATTCCGACGTGTTCCTGGATCTACTCAACTTACGCAACATCTCCCGCGACCCCATTTTGGGTTCACCTGCTCAACGTTTATTGTCGAGGCAGACCCGAGCCATGGTGCCTGTGGCAGATCAGGCATTGATCCCACAGGTGGTTCCACCATCGGAAGTCCAGTCCAGGTTACAACAAAAGCGTGACATTCAAAAACATTGGTATGACAAAACAAGTAGGCCACTGCCACCATTAACCAAGGGGCAGGTGGTTCGTTTGCAGACTGACAAAGGCCATGACCGTATCGGTGTAATATCAGGAACTGCTTCTGAGCCACGCTTATATCTGGTCAGTGCCGATGGCGGCATCTACAGGCGTATCAGACAACATATCCTGCCTGTGAATGAGCCGGCTCCACCACCGTAGTATCCCGACCGTATAAGTGTACTTCCGTCTGGGTCCAGCGGCATTAATCCGCCTACACCAGCACAACAACCCGCTTCTGCAACGGCTGTTTTGCCTGCGCCAGAGTCTCCTGTTTCATCACCGGGAATGCTGGTTCAGTCTCCCTCACCTGTGAAGCCACCCGCTCTGTCCCCGGTGGAGAAAAACGGAGATGGTCTTTATCGCACATGTGCTGGTCGTGTTTGCAGGCCCACCGTGAAGTACCCGGGCTATGTTTGACTTTCCTCCAGCTTATTATCAATTGCTATCTATTTAGTCAATGATTTTGTACTGACAATTAATTCTTTAAGAGGGAGGATGTAGATCAGTGACTCATGTTATGAGTCATACTTTGTAGCTACGCCCACTAGTTTAACAGAAAGTCTCCTTGCCTATCTCTCTCACGTTTAGAGTAACGTGCTAAGATGAAGTTACCTATGCTGTAACGTTATAAAGTCCTTGGGCCTTAATCACGGTGGGTGACTGTGGTTATCCCAACAGCAGAAGCTCAACAAATAGGAAGCTCCCAAAGTCCCTTTGAATGTTGAAATGCAAGCTACAATGCCTGCAATCTGAGCCTACATGTTGGCAAGCTGGTGAGGGCCAGGGTGTGCCAAAATCCTTCTTCACCACCCTATCTACCTGTGATGTTACTTTCAGGGAATAATGTACTTGTACTCCTCAATCCCTCTGTTCTGCAACATTTCCCATGGCCCTATTCATATAAATTGTTGATATAAACAGCAATGGGCCCAGCACCAACCCAGGGCCCCCACTAGTAGCAGGCTTCCAGTCTGAAAAATAACTTTCCACCACCACTCTGCTTCCTACTCTAAGCCAATTCTGTATCCAATTAGCTATCTCTCTCTCTGGATCTCATGCGATTGAACCTACCAGAACAGCCTACCATGCAGAACCTTATCAAAGTCCTTGGTGAAGTCCTTACTTCTACAGCCTTGCCCTCATCAAACACCCTGGTTACTAATTCAAAAATTTAAATCTAAATGTGTGATACACAATCTCCACACACAAAACTATGCTGACTATCTCTAATGAATCCCTTGCTTTGCAAATACATGTATGTCTTATCCTTCAAAATCCTCTCCAGTAACTTCCCTACCACAGATGTTAGGCTTATTGGTCTATAGTTCCCAGGTTTTTCTTTGCTGGCTTTCTTAAATAGAGACACAATATTACCACTCTCCAGTATTCGGGCACTTCACTTGTATCTAATGATGATTCGTATATCTCAGCCTAGGTTCTTGCACATTCTTCTCTAGTTTCCCACAGTGTCCTTACATATACCTAATCAGGCCCCAGGAATTTACAAACCTTCATACTTCAAAGGACATCAGCACCTCTTTGACTGTAATACACATTGGCCTCAAGACATCGCCATTAACTTTCCAATTTCCCTACTCTTCATGAGTTTGTGCTAAAAATAGAGAGAAATATTCATTTAGGACCTGCAGATAGATTTATTTCAGAACTGTACATAGATGACGACCTTGAATTCTGAGCAGGCCTATTCTCTCTAGTTCCCATTTTTCCCTTAATATACTTGTGAAATCTCTTTAATTAAGATTAATTAAAGATTCCCCTTAATCTTAACTGCCAGAACTATTTCATGTTCCATTTTTGCCCTCCTGATTTTCTTCATAAATATGTTCCTCAATCCCTTAAACTACTCTAGGCATACACCTGATCCTAGCTTATCATCTGACCCATGTCTCCTTTTTCCTGATCAGAGCCTCAATTTTAATTTAATGTTTCAGATCAATCTCTTTCATCAAAACAGTTAATGGTTTTGTTCTACTGCATAGCATGGACAATGTGGCAGCCAGTAATGGTAGGTTACAACCTTAACTAAAATGTGTTATTGTTGCGAATCACTGAATACAGCAATTTGTTTGGCTACCAGTGCAGTCATTGAGAGATGTCAAGAGATTTACTCGCTTCCATCACATGTGCAATGTCCTTCAATGGTTTGCAGCACTAATTCCATGTTCTTGGGCTTCATTCCAGTATTAATTTTGATTATGACCTCTCACTGCTGATTATTTGTGTGCCTGGAGAAGTCCCAGGTCTACTCAATCTCTCAATTGCACCAATCAAAGCATTACAAATCATATCTGAATATTATGGTGCCTGCTCTACCCATGGGCTGTGATAGCATGCAGCATTCTTCCCAAACTGGTGGAATAGGTTCCACCACAAATTGCAAGCACAAATCACCTTCCCTCTGAATAGCAAAGTCTGAGCTTCAACCAGCATCAGCTAGTTTTCATTGGTGCAAGCTTCATAAAGAATGGGCTCCATGATTACCTGCTAAGGCAATAACCATGCAATTGGTACAGGCTGTCGAAATAACGAGATTACACTGCAATTTTGAGTGCACATGTGACAAAAGAGTCACCGATTAATACATTTATTGCAATGTTTGCACACATCTTCCAGCATTTTCAATTACTTCCACTTGTGAATACATGCACATATCAGATAATCAGTCCATAGTCCAATTCTATGTTCATGTATTTCCAGAAACAGGATTTAGAAACCATATGCTATAAAATTATGGAAATACAATTGACAATTTTCAATTGCTTAAGATTAACATCCAAATATCCAAAATGATTTGTTATTCAATAGGAACAGCAATTTTACTGAAAGATGGAAATATTCTTTTGTTGAGCTCTTTAATGGTAAAAATACATGATTTGTCTCATAGCTGTATGCCTGAAGGTATTTGTATTGCTCTTACTCTTCTAGGAGGTGAATATTTATCATAATTAGCATAATTGCGAAAGCTAGCATTAAAACAGCAAGTGCAGTAAAGTTTGGCGATGAATAATTACAGTCACTTTACGTGCTTATGGTCACTTTTACCTCGTGCTGTTTAAAAATATTTATCAGAGTTGTTTTTTGTTTTTTTTTAAATAGTTTAATTTTATTAGAAGTACAATTGTATACAATCATATTTTCATAATACATTTTATGTACAGCTTCTTATTTTTTTATTATAATAAAGAAGAAAAGAAAAAGAAATTAGATAATGAAGTATAGAAAAATGTGAGATATATAGTGTGTGGAGAAGAAAAATAGAGAGTGAAAGAGGAAAGTTAAAGAGTAGAAAATAGGAAAAAGAGAATAAAAGAAAAAAAGGAAGAAAAAGAAAAAAGAAGTAAGGAGATCTTATTTATAATCTTGACCATCCCTCGCCGTCACGAGTTAGCTTTTACAATTGTGTTGCACCATATGATTCCAAAAAGACGACAAATGGAGACCAACTCGTTGTGAATTGGTCAAATTTATCTATTAGGAGGAATCGCATTTCCTCAAGATGTGCAGTGTCCAACATACTTGCAATCCACATTTTGAGCGTTGGTATTGGTGTATTTTTCCAAAATGTAAGTATTAATTTTTTTGCTATTATTAAACAATAATTAAAAAATAATTTTTGAGATGGATTCAATTTATTCCCATCTTCCATTACCCCAAATACAATCAATTCATTATTAGGTTCCATTTTTATCTTAAATAATTTTGTGAATATTTCGAAAATATCACTCCAAAATCTATAAAGTTTTATACAGGAAACAAAAGAGTGTGTTATAGTTGCATCTTGGATTAAACATTTATCGCAAGTGGGGAATATATTTGGGTAAAATTTATTTAATCTTGTTTTTGAGTAATACAATCTATGTAAAATTTTAAATTGAATTAGATTATGTCTTACATTAATCGAACATTTGTGAATGTATGTCAAATACTTTTCCCATGTAACCTTCGTAATTTTTATCATTAATTCCCGTTCCCACTCTTCTCTAATTACCTCAGTCGCAGGTAAATCTATATTTAAAATGCTATTATATAAATATGATATTAATTTTTGTGTATCAGCTTTAATATTCATTACTTCTTCCAATAAATCAGGAATTATTTTTTGATATCCCTGTATGTATGTCTTCAAGAAATTGCAAATCTGAAAATATTTAAAATAATGATTGTTTTTCAGTTTAAATTTTAATTGTAATTGTTGAAATGATAGTAAATCTCCCATTTCATACATGTCCCCGATCCTTTTAATTCCTAAACTTTCCCATTGATTATATATTTTGTCCATCATAGATGGTTTAAATAAAGAATTATTCGCTATCGGTGTTAACAATGATAGGTTTCTTAATTTTAAGGATAATTTTATTTGTTTCCATATTCTTATTGTATCTTGTATAATTGGGTTCTTCTTATATATTGTATTGTTCATTTTTTTCGGGGAGAAGAGGATCGTTCCTATATTACAAGGAAATTTTTGTAATACTTTGTATAAATACTGCCATTCTACCTGATCAAATGCTTTCTCTGCGTCCAAAGAAATAATTGATACGTCTTCTTCCTCCACTTTATGTGAGTACATTATATTAAACAGGCGTCTCAAATTAATAAATGAATATCTTTTGGGTATAAACCCCGTTTGATCAGGATTTATCAATTTACTAATATATTTGCTTAATCTTCTGACTAAGGTTTTTGCTAAAATTTTCTGATCTGTATTTAAAAGTGATATAGCGCTATATGAGCCCGGTTCCTCTAGATCTTTATCTTTCTTTGGAATAAGCGTGATAGTTGATTCTGCTAATGTTTCAGGTAATTTATTTTCTTTAATAGCGTGAGTATATAAATTAAATAAATAGGGGGTCGTTATCTCATGAAACTTTTTATAAAATTCATTACTAAAACCATCTGGTCCCGGTGTCTTACCATTTTTCAACGATTTTATTGTTTCACCTATTTCTTCGATTTTAATTTGCGCTCCGAGTTCTTCTTGTTCCAAAAGATCAAGTTTTGGTAGATTACAATTATCTAAAAAAAATTAATTTTACTATCTTCTGTTTTAGTTTTTGATGTATATAAATATTGATAAAATTGAGCAAATCTTTTATTAATATCTTTAGGTAGTATTAATAATTCACCATTCTCGGATTTAATTTTATTTATAGTATTTTCTTTTTCTTGTTTCTTCAGTTGGCGCTTATGTGGTTTGTCACCCCAAACTCAAAATGTTCCTGTTTTGTAATTTGGAATAATCTTATTACTCTTGCCGAGAGAATTCGATTAAGTTTAAATTTCAGTAATATTATCTTATGTTTATCTATAGTGGAATCTTTAGCATTATCTAACTCTAACTGTCTTATTTCTTGTTCTAACAACGTTTGTTCTGTTTTATTCTTTTTATTTTGAAAAATTTCATATTTATCAGAGTTGTTAACAGTAAATAATTCACTTTTCAAATGTATTCTCCTCGCGAAATGATCTCTCTATCAGATGCACAGCCATCGTCAAGCAATTCGCAAGCACTTAACAATACCTTTTTATTGTTTTTGTTAATCTAACTTCTTTATATTTAGGTCTGATCTATTCTTTCTTGGCTTTTATTCTATGACAAAAAATCGATTAGATATTCTGGCATTTCAAATTCTTTGAATTTCTTTCATTCTTATTCTTTAAAGACATAGACATAGAAATAGAAACTAACTTGTAAGTCATTCTGCATTTTCTTTTCCATTTTCAATTCTTCAAAATATTTTATCCTTTCTAACTTTTCACTTGCTAGTTCTTCCACTATTTTTTCTTTACTTTTTGTGTTGTTTTCCTATAAAAATAATCAAAACACATTAGAATTACACAAGATATAGATTAGACTTGGAAATCAAACACCTTGCAAAATTGATAGCCTTACTTGTTTTATATATTTGCAAATAGAAAAATGTTGTAAGTTTATTTTAAAGATTACCAAAACTTCTGTGAGTTGATTAATCTTCAATTCATGTTCAATTTTAAGCTGTTCCAATTCCCCTGCAAAAGTTCAACAGATTTTTAATTGCAATTTCCTATCAAAACCTAAAAAGCTTTAATTATTTAAAAATAATTAATTTAACAATCAGGATATTTTTTAACTTCTTGCTTCCTGTTTTTCTCCTTCATCGAAGTAATTAACTTGCATACAAGCCTCCTAAATGCAGCATTGGGAATGACAAAATCACCTTTCCCTGAAGTACAAATCACCTGATTCCACAGGCTCCAAATTACAAATCATCCTGACCTGGAAATATACTGCTGGTCTTTCATTGTCACTGGTCCTAAATTCTGGAAATCTCTAACAGCACTGTGGGCATATCTACATAGAGGGACTGTTGTGGTCAGGAAACAATCCGTTCACAGGGACTTTTAAGAATGGGCAATAAATGCTGACCTTGCGAGAAGCATCCAGTTCCCCCCAAAATCATTTAAGGAACTGCAGATGCTGGAAAATCCTAAACACTTTTGTCCCCCAAAAATCACATGTCCAACATTAAGATATAACAGAAAATGCTGAAAATATTATTCAGTTCAATGTCTGTGCTATGCATTCTCTGTTTCTTAGGGTGTCCCTTGTGTCAAGGAGAATTTGCTCCCTCATGATTGTTTAATCTGAGATGACTGATGAATTCTATGCAGAATCTACAGACCTGCCATAGAACATAAAGATAGACCTTGATGGGATGAGTGGATGGGTTGATCATGTTCCCGAACACACCATTTACATTATGTTCCTAAAGGGCCTGTCCCACTTAGGCGATTTTCTGGGCGACGACAGGCGACTAGGCTGTCACCTCATGGTCGCGGGGTGACGCCTGTATGGTCGTGAGTTGTCTACTTAAGTCACCTAAAGAGTCGTAACGTTTTCTTGTCGCCGCTGGATTTTGAAATGTTCAAAACTGTGGGCTTGACGTAGCTTGTCGTCTCCTGTCGTAGGTGCTGTTGTAGGTTGTCACCAGGATGACGCAGGTTGTCGCCAGGTGATGTAGGTTGTCACCGGGTGATGACATTGGTGAATTCCATTAGCAACTACCTACGTCAACCGGCGACAGGTACCGGTGACTGTGGACTTAGGTTGACTTCGGTTGTCGTAGGTTGTTGTTTGTGTCATCGTAGGTTGTCGTAGGTGTGGTCATAGGTGGACGTCCTAAGTCGCGAAGAATTGGGTCGCCGGTTGTCGTAGCTTGATATAGCTTGACATTGATTGGGTGGTAGGTTGTCGTAGACGTTGTCGTAGGGGGGGGGGGGTCCAGTCGCTGTTTTATTTGGCGACTGCTTCTGGCCTTAAATCTCATTTTTCTCAACATGCTCGTTTTCAAATATGTGTCCCCACTTTAGTTGTGGATACAAGGAACTGGAGATGTTGCTTTACTCAGCAGGTCAGGCAGCATCTCTGGAGACATAGATACTGTAGGTGATGTTTTGGGTCAGGATCCTTCTTCAGAATGATTGTGGAGGGGGAGAGGGAAAGAAAGCCTGAACATAGGGTAGATACAGTAAGTAGAAATAGGTTGATACAGGTAAGGGGGGTTTACAGGTAAGGCAGATGTTGGATAAAGGTCAGAAATGAAAAGACAGGTGTGATACAAAGGATTGAAGATTTGCGACTTGTGAAGCTAGAGGAAGGAATGTAGGTGGAAGGAGAGGGGGAGGGGCGAAATAGGTGTGAGTTGGCACAGTGGTAAAGTTGCTGCCTTACAGCGTTAGAGACCTAGGTTCGATCCTGACTATGGGTGCTGACTGCATGGCGTATATACGTTTTCCCTGTGACTGCGTGGGCTTTCTCCGAGTGCTCCGGTTTCCTCCCAGATTCCAAAGATGTGCAGGTTTGTAAGTTAATTGGCTTCTATAAATTGTCACTAAGGGTATAGGATAAAAGTAGTGTAGTGTACTTGTTAATTGGCATGGACTCGGTGGGCCGAAGTGCCTGTTTTCACGCTGTATCTCTAAACTAAACCCAGGTGGGGGAGAAGGATTTGGAGGGGAAGAAGGGAGAGAGCTTCCTGGTGGGGGATGAAGGTGTAAAGGGACAGGCAGAACAAGGATGCTTTCACTCCTCCCAGGCAGAACAACGACTATTCTAGGAACCTCGTTCTTTAGTAACCATGGCTCCCCCTCCACCCGAAGTCATAGATGGATCCCTCAATCAGGTCTCTTCTATATCCCAGCTTTCTGTTCTCGCTCCCCCTTCCCCCAGACAGACCAAAGATAGAGTTACCCTGGTCCTCACCTTTCATCCCACCTGCCTCCGCATTCAACACATATCCTCCGACATTTCCATCACCTCCAAAGTGATCCCATCACCAGTCACATCTTCCCATTCCCACCGCTTCCTCTGCAACTCCTTGACTCACTCATCCCTTCCCACCCAAACCACTCACTGCCCAGGTACCTTCCCCTTCAACCACAAGAGACGTAACACCTGTCCTTATACCTCCTCCCTCACCTCCATCTAGGGACCTCAGCAGTCTTTCCAGGTGAAACAGAGGTTCACATGCACAGTATGAATGGTATGAACCTCGAATTCTCCTATTTTGGATTACTATAAAACCCACCTGGGGTTTTATCCGTTCATCCCCGTCAAATCCTCCCCCCCACCACCCCACTTCACCGTGTCCCACCTGGACTTGCATCTATTTCTTGCACCATGTATTTATTTTCTAATTGTGAGTTTTTGCAATAATGTCTTGTTTTTTTGCAATCTTTTTGTTTTCACTGTCTTGTGTACTTTATTTATAATTTATGTATGATTTATGTTTTTTTGTGTGTTGTCTGAGGCAATGGGCCTGTATTGCCCCAGCAAACAAGATTTTATACACAACCATAACCATATTTGTGCACATGGCAATAAACATGATTTGACATTCCAAACTTACCTGGCCCCACTTTACGTCTGGGTGAAGCTTTGTGATAGATGTTGGTATATCTATCATTGAGCTCTATCAATTGACCATATGTGAAATCCAGCAATCTTCATAACCCCATAAGTCATAGGGACAGAATTAGGCCAATTGGTCCATCGCATCTACTCCGTTATTCAATCATGGCTGGTCTATCTTTCCTTCTCAACCCCATTCTCCTGCCTTCTCTCCGTAACCTTTGACACCCTTACTAATCAAGAACCTATCAAACACTGCTTTAAAAATACACAAAGACGGCCTCTCCAGCCGTCTGTGGCAATGAATTTTACACATTCACCACCCTCCAGTTGAGGAAATTCCTCCGCTTCTCTTTTCAAAAGATACGTCCTTTTATTCTGAGGCTGTGTCCTCTGATCCTAAACTCTCCTACTAGTGGAAACAACCTCACCACATCTACTCTATCCTGGCCTTTCATTCTCGTAAATAATGGACCCTAACTGTGCTGGAATTGCCCAGCATAACATATTGGAACCTGTCAATGACCTATTGCCAGTCAGACCTGGTGTGGAATCAGAATTTCCATTCTAATGAATAGGGATTCATGACCTGGTGATTTTTTTGTTTGGTTTAGCTTAGAGATACAGCGCGGAAACAGGGCCTTTGGCCCACCGAGTCCGCGTCGATCAGCGATCCCCGCACATTAACAATATTCTGCACATACTAGGCACAATTTACACTTATCTGAAGTATACAAACCTAAGCCAATTAACCTACAAATCTGTACATCTTTGGAGTGTAGGAGGAAACCGAAGATCTCGAAGAAAAACCCACGCGGTCATGGGGAGAACGTACAAACTGTACAGACAGCACCCGTAGTCGGGATCGAACCTCGGTCTCTGGCGCTGCAAGCACTATAAGGCAGAAACTCTACTGTTGCGCCACTGTGCTGCCCAAAGAAAGGGGTTTGGAAGAAAGGGGTGTCAGTAGTTAATTTTTCTTTATTTTATTTTAAAGTTTTCAATATTTATCATTGTTTCAATGAATTTTACTATTTTTATTACTAAATGAAACCAGAAATGTCTTTATTTTTAATTATTTGGCATGATTTTAATATTTTTAACTGACTATATATTAGATCAAAAATTAGCAACCTGAAACATTTATTTTTCTCTCTCTACAGATGCTGCCAAACTTATTGTTTATATTATAGGCTATAAGTTTGGAAGATGTTGTTGGAAAACTTTGAAGATATTGTTGGAAAGACTTTATTGTTTTATGATCCATTAAGACTGTTTTAGATATACACCAACAGTCCAAAAATATGTTTGGGATCAGGAGTGGACAATGCAGATATTAACAGCTTCAAAATTAGGAGGTGGCACAGAAGTTAATTGCATTAATAACTGATGATAACTGTTGACCGTTCTGGTGTAGATATCATCAGCATGAACCATAATAGGATATAGACAACATTGTGACCTTTCTTCTGAAGTGCAACATGAATAGGTGCTTCTTTAAGCATCATCCTCTCATTTTACCTGAGAAATTCCATTTTCTCTTTCAAATCAAATGGTCATTGAAAAACCGACTGGAATGCCCTTAGTGAGTTTTGCATTTGTAGAAATCAACCTATTTTATCCAAGAATATTATTCACCATGAGTGCACCACAGATGTAGTGAACTGAAACAAAACAAGGCAGAAACAAAAGCATCAAGAATACTATTGAAAGTTCACTTGAAGGAGAAAACTTCGGAATTTAAATTACCTAATTATCTATATTACTAAAAGTCTGATCTTGACCACTTCCTGTTGATCTGTATATTGATTTTAGAAAAAAAGCTGCCACTTACGGGTGTGATTTTTGGCCATCTTACTGTGCAGGACAAGAGGATTTTTCCCATCGATGAAAAATAAAAGAGTTATTAGTGTTTAAAAAATGTTGAGATTCTCTCTCCTGAAGGCCACGCCCCTTCATGAGGGACTATAAAACCCGGAAGTGTTGAGTGCCTCAGTCATTCTCTGCAAGATGGGGGAGTGAGAGGGTCACGTCTCTCAGTCTGAGCTGTGAATAACACTGAACACATGTCTACTAAACTGTGAGTGTGGTTTTACTGACCTTGAGTGCCCTTAATGTGGTTTGAAAATGAAAATGTGATTGGTTTGAAAAAGTACAGCAAATGGTTTGTGGTGGTTGGTTTGAAATAAAGCACAGCAAATGGTTGGTGGTGGTAGGTTTGAAATAAAGCACAGCAAATGGTTGGTGGTGGTTGGTTTGAAATAAATCACAGCAAATGGTTGGTGGTGGTTGGTTTGAAATAAATCACAGCAAATGGTTGGTGGTGGTTGTTTGAAATAAAGCACAACAAATGGTTGGTGGTGGTTGGTTTGAAATAAAGCACAGCAAATGGTTGGTGGTGGTTGGTTTGAAATGGCACATGATTAAATGTCTAAACTTGACAACTTCCTGTTTGCACTATATATTGATTTTAGATAAAATGCTACCACTTATGGGTGTGATTTTTGGCCATCTTACTCAGTCCCCCTCCTCTTATCAGGTGCAGAGGATTCATCCCATCAATGAAAAATAAAAGTGTTATTAGTGTTTAAAAAATGTTGATAATCTCATCACACCATGAAGGCCACACCCCTTCCGATGCGAGGGGGGAGGGATTATAAAACCCAAAAGTGTGGATGTGGCTCAGTCTCTGCAAGATGGGGGAGGGAGAGGTCACGACTATGTCTGAGCTGTTAATCAACTGAACACACCGAATGTCTACTGAACTGTGAGTGTAGTGGTTATGTGGTGTT
The DNA here is from genome assembly GCA_038087875.1 of Malacoraja senta. NCBI lineage: Eukaryota > Metazoa > Chordata > Chondrichthyes > Rajiformes > Rajidae > Malacoraja > Malacoraja senta. The sequence continues at coordinate 12,615,888 of CM075981.1, read as the reverse complement.
TTGTGTGGTTTTATGGTGGTTTCACCCTGCTTGAAATGGTATGAAACTGCATTTGAATGTGGTGGCCTTGCACCCTGCATGAAATGGTATAAAACTGCATTTGAATTTGGTGGCCTTGCACCCTGCATGAAATGGAATGAAACTGCATTTGAATTTGGTGGCCCTGCACCCTGCTTGAAGTGGTAGGAAACTGCACTTGCGTTTGGTGGCCCTGCACCCTGCCTGAAGTGGTAGGAAACTGCATTTGAGTTTGGTGGCCTTGCACCCAGCTTGAAGTGGTAGGAAACTGCACTTGAATTTTGTGGCCTTGCACCCTGCTTGAAGTGGTATGAAACTGCACTTGAATTTGGTGGCCTTGCACCCTGCTTGAAGTGCTAGGAAACTGCACTTGAATTCGGTGGCCTTGCACCCTGCTTGAAATGGTAGGAAACTGCACTTGAATTTGGTGACCTTGCACCCTGCTTGAAGTGCTAGGAAACTGCACTTGAATTCGGTGGCCTTGCACCCTGCTTGAAGTGGTAGGAAACTGCACCTGAATTTGGTGGCCTTGCACCCTGCTTGAAGTGGTAGGGAACTGCATTTGAATTTGTTGGCCTTGTACCCTGCTTGAAGTGGTAGGAAACTGCACTTGAATTTCTTGGCCTTGCACCCTGCATGAAGTTATATGAAACTGCACTTGAATTTGGTGGCCTTGCACCCTGCTTGAAGTGGTATGAAACTGCACTTGAATTTGGTGGCCTTGCACCCTGCTTGAAGTGGTATGAAACTACTTGAATTTGTTGGCCTTGCACCCTGCTTGAAGTGGTATGAAACTGCACTTGAATTCGGTGGCCTTGCACCCTGCTTGAAGTGGTAGGAAACTGCACTTGAATTCGGTGGCCTTGCACCCTGCTTGAAGTGGTAGGAAACTGCACCTGAATTTGGTGGCCTTGCACCCTGCTTGAAGTGGTAGGGAACTGCATTTGAATTTGTTGGCCTTGTACCCTGCTTGAAGTGGTAGGAAACTGCACTTGAATTTCTTGGCCTTGCACCCTGCATGAAGTTATATGAAACTGCACTTGAATTTGGTGGCCTTGCGCCCTGCTTGAAGTGGTATGAAACTGCACTTGAATTTGGTGGCCTTGCACCCTGCTTGAAGTGGTATGAAACTACTTGAATTTGTTGGCCTTGCACCCTGCTTTAAGTGGTATGAAACTGCACTTGAATTCGGTGGCCTTGCACCCTGCTTGAAGTGGTAGGAAACTGCACTTTAATTTGGTGGCCTTGCACCCTGCTTGAAGTGGTAGGAAACTGCACCTGAATTTGGTGGCCTTGCACCCTGCTTGAAGTGGTAGGAAACTGCATTTGAATTTGGTGGCCTTGCACCCTGCATGAAATGGAATTTCAAGGAATAGCCATGACTCAACTGCCAGCCCACCAGCCGTGAGTGAACTGCCAGCTTGAGTAACTGAGCTGCCACCCTAAGAATCCATTTGGCCCACAATGTTCATACTAGCCCTCTGGAAACCAGTCCCTTCAGCCCACAACGCCCATACTAGCGCTCCAGAAAGCCCCCCGCCCCTCCCACTGGCCACCAATATTGGAATTGGTGGAGGGGTGGAATATTGCGTTGGGGGACCAGCCCTCCCGTGTGAACATGGGACCCAACGGGTCCCACTTAATCTAGTAATAACTAAATTCTTCAAGACACAGCCTGTAGACCTCTATGTATCTCTTTGCACACAGGTGTTCAGCGAGTCAGAAGGTTTCAACAAATATATGATGACAGGAAATTCACAAAATTCTATTTCCAAGTTCTGTTGGATTTGTGCTTTATACTGTACATTTCAGTTCTAGAGCTTACTGCATCATGGATGCATTGGTGATCATTTTCCAATAATCTCTCGACTCTGGACTAGTTCCTGTGGACTGGAGGGTAGCCAATGTAACTCCACTTTTTAAGAAAGGAGGGAAAGAGAAAATGGGGAATTACAGACCAGTTAGCCTTACATCGGTAGTGGGGAAGATGCTTGAGTCGATTATTAAAGATGTTATAGCAGCGCATTTGGAAAGCAGTGACAGGATCGGTCAAAGTCAGCAAGGATTTATGAAGGGGAAATCATGCTTGACTAATCTTCTGGAATTTTTTGAGGATGTAACAAGTAGGATGTAAAAGGTAGAATGGATAGAGCCAATGGATATGGCGTATTTGGACTTTCAAAATGCCTTTGACAAGGTCCCACATAAGAGATTAGTGTGCAAAATTAGAGCACGGTATTGGGGGTAGGGTAGGGTATTGACATGGATAGAGAACTGGTTGGCAGATAGGAAGCAAAGAGTAGAAATTAACGGGTCCTTTTCATAACGGCAGGCAGTGACTAGTGGGGTGCCGCAAGACTCGGTGCTAGGACCCCAGTTATTTACAATATATATTAACGATTTAGACGAGGGAATTAAATGTGACATCTCCAAGTTTGCGGATGACACAAAGCTGGGTGGTAGTGTAAGCTGCGAGGAGGATGCTATGAGGTTGTAGGTTGACCTGGATAGGTTGGGTCAGTGGGCAGATGCATGACAGATGCAGTATAATGTGGATAATGTGAGGTTATCCACTTTGGTGGCAAGAACAGGAAGGCAGATTATTATCTGAATGGTGTCAGATTAGGAAAAGGAGAGGTGCAACAAGACCTGGGTGCGCTTGTACATCAGTCACCGAAAGTAAGCATGCAGGTACAGCAGGCAGTGAAGTAAGCTAATGGCATGTTGGCCTGCTTTGCGAGAGGATTTGAGTTTAGGAGCAAGGAGGTCCTCCTGCAGTGGTACAGGGCCCTGGTGAGACCGCACTTGGAGTATTGTGTGCAATTTTGGTCTCCTAATTTCAGAAAGGACATTATTGCTGTTGAGGGCAAGTCTAAAATAGATGGTTTTTTAGCTGCCAAGGGGATAAGGGGCTACGGGGAGAGGGCAGGGATATGGACCTAGGTATGGTTAGTATAGTAAGACCTGAGTGATCTCCTGGACAAGTGTCGATCGCCTGGATTGGGGTCGGAGAGGAATTTCCCGGATTTTTTTCCCGAATTGGACCTGGGTTTTTATCCGGTTTTTTGCCTCCCCCAGGAGATCACGCGGTTCTTGGGGTGGAGAGGGGTGATAGCGATATAAAGGGGAGGGTAGTGTCTTGTGTTCTGTGTCTTGTGTCTACTGTTTGTGGGTAAGGGTGTCTGTTTAGTGTTCAGCCATGAGCGAATGGCGGTGCGGGCTCGATGGGCCTGGTGGTCTACTCTCGCACCTACTTTCTATGTTTCTATGTTTCTATGAGGGCTCACCAGGTTAATTCCCGGGATGGTGGGACTGATATATAATGAAAGAATGGGGCAACTGGGCTTGTATTCATTGGAATTTAGAAGGATGAGAGGAGATCTTATAGAAACATATGACATTCTTAAAGGATTGGACAGGCTAGATGCAGGAAAAATGTTTCAGATGTTGGGGGAGTCCAGAACCAGGGGTCACAGTTTAAGAATAAAGGGTTGGCCATTTATGACTGAGATGAGGAAAAACCTTTTCACCCAGAGAGTTTTGAATCTGTGGAATTCTCTGCCACTGAAGGCTGTGGAGGCCAATTCACTGGATGTTTTCAAGAGGGAGTTAGATTTCGCTCTTAGGGCTAAAGGAATCAAGGGATATAGGGGAAAAAACAGGAACGGGGTACTGATTTTAGATGATCAGCCATGATCATATTGAATGACGGTGCTGACTGCAATGGGCCGAATGGCCTACACCTGCATCTATTTTTCTATGTTTCTTCTACATGTGCTTATCATATATGATGCTGGCAGGTACAACCTTAACTTTAACCATATTCATCTGATGATAAGTTACTGGATGTTACTTTAAACATGTCATTTAAACATGTTAATATAAGTGCTAATCTACAACAATTAGAATCTGAATGAAATTCCCATCAAACAGAGAACTTATATCGACTACAATTCCAGCTGGTTACCAAGACAATTGCAGTGTATATAGGAAATAACTGTTCTGAATAACCAGACCAAATATTTCAGATATTTTATAATCACCTAGTATTGTAGTCCTTTTTTCCAACTCTGAAGAAGAAATCTGTAAAGTTTCTTGGACCTGCTTTGATCTGTTGAAAAAATACTGAGAGATTATAGCAAATATATTATTAAGCCTATCCATAACCTCACACTTCAGATATTAGTTTTTGATGCAGACAAATTTAAATAAAGTTTGATATCTATCAAATAGTAAATAATGACTTTTATGAAATAATTTACTACTTTCAATCAGCAACATACATTTCTTGTATATTTTGCACCTTAGGCATCTACTTAGTAGAAAAATATGAAGTAGTTTTGAATATTTTTTGTTACCTTTGCTGTTCTGTTCTGAAAGATTCTTCCAAATTTTTTACCATATTTCTAAGTTCATCAATTTCTAATGCACTACTTGATGTAACTTTATCAAATTCTTCAATTTTGCTTTCCTTTTCTTTAGTAACCTGAATGATAACCGTCTTTAAATTTCCTAATTCTTCTTCAAGAGACTTTTGAGAAATCTGATCAGGGCAAAGAGATTTAATCAGTCAAGTAAGTAATGTGAGTTTCATTGTAAATTACAATTAAATATAATTCAATAGTTAAAAAAATGAAATCTTCAGCATAGGAAGACTGACTGAACTGTATTGCCTTCCATCACAGTGAAGAATGTTGTGGTGGATGTTTATGTTAATTCTATTGTGTATTGTGTGTTCTTTTTAATTGTATGGCTGCATGGTAATTCATTTCACTGTAGGTTAATTGGTGCATGTGACAAATAAATTTGAACCTTGGACCTCGATCTATTTTATAGCAAATGTCTTCACCTTGAAGAAATTTGGTGAAGAATTACTGAGCTGGACTCTGAGCTGTAGATATTGTGATTCATCAGACAAGATAAATTAGCTAGAGTTTGATCACAGATGGCAATAACCACACCTTATGTTCAGTAACAATTTAGATATACAGTAGTAAGTGAACAAACAAGTTTGAGGTAATGCAAAAAAACAATGATAATTTTGTTTAATGATGGTGAGGTGACTGGTGTCCATTTTCTTTCAAACACCAGAGATTTGTTCCTTGTGGTGGAGGCGTGGGGGAAATCAGGTTCCTAATTAAGGATTAAAGGCAACAGGATGATTGTGAAGGAAGGAACTGCAGATGCTGGTTTACACTGAAGATAGACACGAATGGATGGAGTAACTCAGTGGAACAGGCAGCATCTCTGGTGAGAAGGAATGGGTGATTGGATATTTAAAGTAGTACTGGAAACTCAGAACCATTTATGCCAAATGAAAAGTGGAATTCTGTAAAACAAAAGAATGCAAAATCTCCATCTCATCAATCTAGGGAAGAACACCTTGCGTGTACTAAGTGTAGTGCACAAAATTGGAAGAAGTACAAGTAAATATCTACTTCACCTCATAGCGTTTGAGCCCTGGACGGTGGGAAGGGAAGAGATAAGAGTACAGATGTTGTACCTCTTGTATGGGAAAAATACGGTGGTAATTGGTGAGCTGGAAGAGAGAAACATGGACTCGGACAGCAATCTCATCTGCACATTGGGTACGGCCTCTGGTGTAGAACAAGTGGCGTGCAATGGCATTTGCTTTTTTTGCGATCTGCTGACCTAATGCAGTATTGGGTGTATTGATATGGAGGCTGAGAGCAGCAACAGCTAGACTACTGTCTATTCAGATAGGAAAATATTTACACAAAGTCTATTCTAATAACTTAACAAAATACTAAAAATTAGGTTGCATTATCTGTTGATTATGATACTGCACACTGCGAGATGAATCCCACCATGTGAAAGTGAATTAAATAAAATCTATTAATATGTCTTTAAAATAACAATTAAAATAGGATACTGTTAAAATCCACTCTCTCAAGTATGTTCCTTTCTTCTTTTAAAATCTTTTTATTAGCTTTTTTTTCAAAAACAAAAACAAAACAACAACAAAAATAACAATGATAAACATAACAATGATATTGATACATAGGGATCAGGATTACATTAATAACAGGTATAACCTAAATATGAGTCCAGTGTCAAAATACACATTGAATATAGACCTCCCGATCTCTATGTAAATATAGTTAAATGTTTAAAAGAAAACTTATATATATATATATATTTTTTTTAAGATTAAAAAAAAAAAAAACAAGAGAAAAAAGGAAAAAACAAAACCCTCCTAAACTAGAAAAAAAAGCAAAACAGAATCTGGGCTGTAAAGAATTTCAACAATTTAAGTCCCTGTTTGTCGTCAAGTCCATTCCACCGTATAAAGGTAAAATAACTTTTATAACGGTTGGAGAGGGGACCATTTATGTTGTGTGAAAATGTTGAATAAATCTTCCCCAAGTCCTATCAAATTTAACCAAGGGTTCAACAATGTCACTCCTGATTTTTTCTAAATTTAAACATGATATAGTTTCAGAGTACCAATGGAGTGTGGTCGGAGGGTTAGAGTCTTTCCATTTAAATAAAATAGATCTTCTGGCAATTAATGTGGTAAAAGCAATCGGCCGATGGGCGGAACGGGACAAATGAATAGAATCTAACATTGGTAGCCCAAAAATTGCGGTAATAGGATGAGGTTGAAAATCAGTACCTAAAACTACAGAAATAGTATCAAAGATTTCTTTCCAATATTTTTCCAAAAGTGGGCAGGACCAAAACATATGGGTCAGTGAGGCCAATTCAGAGTTACAACTGTCACAGGTATGATTTATATGACCATAAAAACGAGCTAATTTCTCTTTTGACATATGAACTCTGTGAACCACCTTGAATTGTATCAAAGCGTGTCTTGCACACATTGAGGAAGTATTAACTAATTGAAGAATCCTCTCCCATTTCTCTATAGATAGAGAAATTTTGAGTTATCTTTCCGTCATTCTTAATTTTATCAAATGTATCTATTTGTAATTTCAAAATCAACTCATAAATATGTTCCTGAGTAAGGCTATAATACCTAGATGACCCAAACTCTAGAAGCACATTTTAAAGTTGGCTTTCATTATCAAAACAGCAACTTGATGTAGTCAGTGAACTCAGCTTTACAAAGGAAGATCTGGGTTATTCCCTGTGTAGATTCAGCTCAATCTTAGACGTCTATTGATGATATTTAGCTGACAACCATTTCCCCAGTTACATAACACAACTTTGCAAGCAATCTTTCTATTTTGATAGTAATAATTCATACCTCTCTTTTGCTTAACAAGTCCTTTGTTTTCTCTAATTCTGTTGTCAAGTTTCTTTCCTTGGCATTCAACTCTTGAAGGTTTTCACTGAGGTGTCCTTTTAAAGTAATTTGATAAATGAAAAATGAATAAAAACTATGACAATATAAAATTACATTTCATAAATATCTTTCTACAAGTATGAATATCTATCTTAGAAGTTTGAGGAGATTTGGCATGGTGCCGAATATTCTCAAATTTCTGCAAGAGTACAGCAGAGATCATATAAGTAAGTTTAAGTAAGTAAGTTTATTGGCCAAGTATTCACATACAAGGAATTTGCCTTGGTGCTCTGCCCACAAGTAACAACATGACAAACATAGAAAATAGGTGCAGGAGTAGGCCATTCGGCCCTTCGAGCCTGCACCGCCATTCAATATGATCATGGCTGATCATGCAACTCAGTATCCCGTACCTGCCTTCTCTCCATACCCCCTGATCCCCTTAGCCACATCTAACTTCCTCTTAAATATAGCCAATGAACTGGCCTCAACTACCTTCTGTGGCAGAGAATTCCAGAGATTCACCACTCTCTGTGTGAAAAATGTTTTTCTCATCTCGGTCCTAAAAGACTTCCCCCTTATCCTTAAACTGTGACCCCTTGTTCTGGACTTCCCCAACATCAGGAACAATCTTTCTGCATCTAGCCTGTCCAACCCCTTAAGAATTTTGTAAGTTTCTATAAGATCCCCCCTCAATCTTCTAAATTCTAGCGAGTACAAGCCAAGTCTATCCAGCCTTTCTTCATATGAAAGTGCTGACATCCCAGGAATCAGTCTGGTGAACCTTCTCTGTACTCCCTCTATGGCAAGAATGTCTTTCCTCAGATTAAGAGACCAAAACTGTACGCAATACTCCAGGTGTGGTCTCACCAAGAACCTGTACAACTGCAGTAGAGCCTCACTGCTCCTATACTCAAATCCTTTTGCTATGAATGCTAACATACCATTCGCTTTCTTCACTGCCTGCTGCACCTGCATGCCTACTTTCAATGACTGGTGTACCATGACACCCAGGTCTCGTTGCATCTCCCCCTTTTCCTAATCGGCCACCATTCAGATAATAGTCTACTTTCCTGTTTTTGCCACCAAAGTGGATAACCTCACAATGACATACAGTGACAGTTACGAATGACTCAGAAAACACTAAACATTAATAATAAAACATTAATGATAAAACACCATTGATCAAGCATGTGAACCAACAAAATACCAGATCAAAGGGAGGCTACAGATATTTGGCTGTTGTGTAGAGCAACTACCCGTGGATAAAAACTGTTTTTATGTCTGGCTGTGGCAGCTTTGACAGTGCGGAGTCGCCTTCCAGAGGTAAGTGATTCCAAGAGTTTGTGGCCAGGGTGAGAGGGGTCAGAGATTACCTTGCCCGCTCGCTTCCTGGCCCTTGCAGTGTACAGTTCATCAATGGAGAGTAGGTTGCAGCCAATAACCTTCTCTGCTGATCGGACGATTCGCTGCAGCCTCCAGGTGTCGTGCTTGGTGGCTGAGCCAAACTAGACCATGATGGAGAATGTGAGAACAGACTCTATGAAGGCCGTGTAGAATTGGACCATCATTACCTGTGGCAGATTGTGCTTCCTCAGCTGCCGCAGGAAGTACATCCTCTGTTGTGCCTTTTTGACTGTGGAGTTGATGGTTGTCCCCCACTTAAGGTCCTTGGAGATGATGGTTCCCAGGAATTTAAAAGACGCTACAGATGTGACTGTGGCGTTGTTGATGGTGAGTGGGGTGAGGGGAGGGGGAGCTCTCCTAAAGTCTACAATCAATTCCACTGTCTTAAGAGCGGATATTGACTGATTTGCATGGCCTGGTTGGATAACTCGAATGCCAATAACATAAGAGGCTGCAGAAAGTGTTGGATATTGCTTGCTCCATTACAGATATTCAGCTCCCCACTATCAAAGGAATCTACATAAAACATTGCCTCGAGGGTAGCTAATATCAGCAAAGACCTACAGCAGCCTGGCCACAGTCTCATCATGTGACTACCATCGGGAAGAAGGTACAGGAGCCTGAGAACCATTACCGCTAGCTTCAAAGCAGCTTCTTCCCATCAACCTTAGTACAATCCTAGCTACAACCGTATCTCAGCACTGAATTACTAGGGACTTTGTATAAGAGGTGCACTACGTATCTTGGCTTGCACTATTGTAGTATGAGGTGCAGTATAACTGACAAGTTAATTGTATTGTCATTTATGGTATTTGTTTTGTCATTGCGTTAATGTGCCTATAAAAGCTACAGTAATAAAGATTTCTTGTTCTGTTCCTAGTGCATGTGACAATTAAACACTCTTGACTTGTTTATGTTTTTTTGTTTATGTAATGTGTTACAAATTACAGGGTTTTGGGACATCCCATCAAGCCAGGCTATACTACTTGAGAGAGAAAAAAGTGAGCCAAAATTACAGATGGCTGCTTGGCCAAACTCCCAAAGCACACAGCCAAGACAACACAGGTGTGGCTTCATGACAAGTCTGTGAATGTCCTTGAGTGGCCCAGCCAGAGCCTGGACTTGAACTCGATCGAATATCTCTGGAGGGACCTGAAAATAGCTGTTCATCAACGCCCCCCATCCAACCTGACAGAGCTTGAGAGGATCTGCAGAAAAGAATGGGAGAAATTACCCAAATGCAGGTGTGCCATGCTTGTAGCGTCATACCCAAGAAGACTTGAGGCTGTAATCGCTTCCAAACGTGCCTCAACAAAGTACTGGGTAAAGGGTCAGAATACTTATGTAAATATGATATTTCAGTTATTTCTTTTTAATTACTTTGCAAACATTTCTAAACACCTGTTTTCACTTTTATATTATGAGGTATTGTGTGTAGATTGATGATAAAAAAAAGAATTTAATCAATTTTTAAAAAAAGGCTGGAACGTAACAAAATGTGTAAAAAGTGAAGGGGTCTGAATACTTTCTGAATGCACTAATTCCTCTGAACTCTGAGCAACAGGAATGTTCTGAATTTCATGGATTTACAGAATTCCAATTTTGTCTCTTCTTATTTCTTTAGCCTATTCATTGCATAAGCAGAATTAATTCAGAAATTAATTTTAGATTGATCAAAATATGTAAAGTTGCTTACTATTTGCTTCCTCTAGCCGATCACTTTTGGTTTTGGACTCTTGCAGATTAATCCATGTTTCATGAAGCTCAGTATCTTTTTGTTTATACTGCTGTTGGAATTGCTGTACCTTGGAATGAACAGTTATAAACTGTTATTAGGATACTTATTGTATTAGGATACTTACCTAATTCACTTTTCCTCATATTACTTCCATCTCATCCTGCAATTTATAGTCTTCTTTATGCAAAATTCATCCTTGTACCTTTACCACTTCAAATACCAACAATGAGACCTTTCTACTAATGAAGAGATGCGTCAAGGTGGAAATGAACCAAAACTATCACCTTTGTTTATATCTATTGCCACTAGTTTCGACACTGACATTGTTTATATTTTAGTGGATGAGATAGAGTAGGGACCTGCAATTGAGAAATGGAGAATAAATGCACTGATAATACGAGCCTCTGTATGAGACCAAGTGAACGCTTGCTACATGACAGAACATAGCTTCCATATCAGTATCAGCCTAAATTCAAAACTGTTAAAAACTATGAGCAAATTGACAGACAAACAATGCTGAACATGCCCAACTTTGAGGCTGTTGCATTGAACATCTGATGGTTTCTGGCAGAAAAATGCACAATTTAATTACTTTAATAGATAGACAATAGTCAATAGACAATAGGTGCAGGAGTAGGCCATTTGGCCCTTCGAGCCAGCACCGCCATTCAATGTGATCATGGCTGATCATCCCCAATCAGTACCCCGTTCCTGCCTTCTCCCCATGTCCCCCGACTCCCCTATTTTTAAGAGCCCTATCTAGCTCTCTCTTGAAAGCATCCAGAGAACCTGCCTCCACCGCCCTCTGAGGCAGAGAATTCCATAGTCACCACTCTCTGTGAGAAAAAGTGTTTCCTCAAAAAGAGAACTTTCTTCAAAAGAGAACCTCTGAATCTTTACACAAAAGTGGGCACCTATTACACACTTCTCCAGCTTAAGCCTGGTAGAAACCTGATGTGTGTACGTTATGATTTAGGTATTCATGATATGGTAAATCTAACTGTGGTAACTACACAGGTGTTTTCTTTCTCTCTGCCACATAGAAAGTCAATGGCACAACAACATATCAGTACCAAGATCAGCTGAAGCTCATTAGCTAACTTGCAATGTGCACATAATTCTCATGTTTGTACATGCTCACAAGCTCATTAACCAAAGCATGTAGGAGGATGGGTCTTACATTCAACATCCACATGACCAAAATCCTCTTCCAAGCTGCCCTCCAACAATAAAGATTAATGATGGGAAACATGAACCACATATCTTTGGAACTATCTCTTGGTGAAGAAATCCATCAATGATGAATTTCACCATTATCTTCAATGTCCCAAGAAAGACATTTGTCAATTGAGGAAAAGGATGTCTGAAGATCATGACCTCACACCTAACAAAAGACTCATGATCCCTTTTCCCCCATAAGCTTCTGAGAACTAGATCACTTACAACAGGCTTCTCAGAGCACTGCCAAAATACCACCAAAAAGACAAACTGTGTAAGTGGCCATAGAAACAGGTAAGAATTGGTTCCACACAAAGGCTCAAATGTATTTCCAGCCAATCATTACTTTAATAAAGCTGAACTAACAGAGTGCCTGGAGAGAATAATGAAAAGATAATCTACAATATGACAGCACAAAATGAAGTCTCTAAACAAGTATTAGAGCTAATTAATATTTAACTTCTTCTCTATTACTTGTTAAACAAGTGTTGAAGGAAGTGAGTGAAATGTGAGCTGCTTTTATACAACCCATTTTTTTACATGAGTTGCGACTAGATGTCATTGCATTTTACTGCACTATGGCTCATCAGGATATAATACTAAGATACAGTGTACCATTGAAGGCTTTCAGCTCTCATAATACAACCTGATAACACAACTCATAACATGATGAGCTGCCATTTACTATTACTTACTACAGTGGGCATTAACTACTTTAGTTATTACTAGACCAACTGGGCCTTGTCACACGGGAGGCCTGGTCCCCCAACGCATGCCGTTCCCCTATATTCCAGCACTCACCCATAGCCGACAACTGCGCAGGGGCTGCTCATTTCGCCTTATTCAGCCTCCCACATTTTTAAACTTTAAAAAAACGCATTTGCACTTGCTAGGTCGAGCAGAACTCAGTGTATTTGGATGGCAACAATGTTGCGAGCAGGGCTAAGCACAGGGCTATGCACACGGAAAAAGCAGTTATTTGTTCCACGTTTCTACACACGTGAACATTTTCATAAATAACTCTGGAAATTATGCATCAAATTTTCAGATGAGGCGATTTTTGACATCATGGGGTAAATCTCTATCAGAATATGTAAAAATTTCACCGTTAGAGGGGGAGAGGGGGAGGGAGAGTGGGGGGAGATACACACACACACACACGATACTAGACCAAGTGCAGACCCGTTGTTCCCCCAACGTGCGGTTGAGGGGGGGGGGCGGCATGCAGCATCACACACATTAACCACCCCCACACACACACTAACTACCCCCCCGCACACATGCTAACTACCCCCCTTGTTAATATATTAATATGATTAATTTACACCTTTTACCCCATAATCGCCCTATCTACTGACGCATAGCCCCCAACTCGCAGGCGCGTCTAGAGAGGGAGGGGCGGGGTAGAGAGTGAGGGAAGAGAGAGAAGGGGGGAGAGGGAGAGGGAGGGGAAGAGGGAGGGGGAGAGGGAGGAGAGGGAGGGAGGGGGGAGAGGGAGGGAGGGGGGAGAGGGAGGGAGGGAAGGAGGGGGAGAGGGAGGGAGGGAGGGGGGAGAGGGAGGGGGATAGAGGGAGAGGGAGGGGAGGGGGGAGAGAGGGAGGATGGGGGGGAGGGGGGGAGAGGGAGGAGGGAGGAGGGGGGCAGGGAGGGGGGGAAGGGAGGGGGGCAGGGAGGGGGGGACAGGGAGTTTGTTAACAGGGAGGGGGGAACAGGGAGGGGGAGAGAGAGAGTGAGGTGGGGGAGAGAGGTGGGGGAGAGAGGCGGGGAAAGAGAGAGAGAGAGGAGAGGGAGAGAGAGAGAGGAGGGGAGAGAGAGAGGGGGGGTCGCAAGGTTTTTATCAAAGGACTTGCGAGAGGCGCGACTGGCAGCACGTTGGGTTTGCAGCGAGAGGGAGGGAGGGAGGGGGGAGCGGAAAGGAGGTTGAATAGAGGATGGGGAGAGGGAGGGAGAGGGTGGACCTGAACTCGGTGCGCAGGCGGCTCTGACGGGGCCGACCTCGGGCGGCGTGGAGAGCCTCGACAGCTCTCGCGTGACGATTCCCCGTGTCCCTGCGATCAACGGAGAAATTGCAGGTTTCC
>CM075981.1:12490379-12597879 GCA_038087875.1 Malacoraja senta | reverse complement strand
ACTAATGTTTTCTAACAAACCTCTGAGGCCTTCACAGAACAGCTGTATTTATACTGAGATTAGATTACACACAAGTGGACTCTATTTACTAATTAGGTGACTTCTGAAGGCAATTGGTTGCACTGGATTTTATTTAGGGGTATCAGAGTAAAGGGGGCTGAATACTTTTGCACGCGACACTTTTCAGTTTTTTATTTGTAAAAAAAAATTGAAAACCATGTATCATTTTCCTTCCATTTCACAATTATGCGCCACTTTGTGTTGGTCTATCACATAAAATCCCAATAAAATACATTTACGTTTGTGGTGTAACGTGACAAAATGTGGAAAAGTTCAAGGGGTATGAATACTTTTGCAAGCCACTGTATATATACACATACACATATATATCATATACATATATATCATATACACACACACACATATATATATATATATATATGTGTGTGTGTGTGTGTGTATACATATACACACGTGTATATATATGCATATACATACATATACATATATACACATATCTATATATATATATATACACATATACACACACACACATATATATATATATATATATATACACACACACACACACACACACATATATACCACACCACAAACCACACGCGAAAACTCCGAGATGTTTTCCATTTTCGCTAGACATTACACTTTTACACACCCTAACACACTCCTTATTAGATTTAGACATTATTATGTACACATTTTTAAATAAAATCCATCTCTCCCACCCCCCCCCCCCCCCCCCCTCACTCATTTTGTCACCTCCTGCTGGCCAGCACCATAACGGCTGCTGCCGCCCGGCTCTGCTCCAAAAACAGCGACATATTTATTATTTCGCTGGCGATTTTCGCAGCTGCCGGCCCGGCTCTCCTCCACTACCTCCCCCCCCCCCCCCCGGGCCAGCTCTCTCACGCTGGCTCAAGCCAAACATCGGCTCTTCCCCTTCTGCTTTTCGCCATCCTCTGTGGCTACGCCGTCAAGACGCTGAAGCACGTTCGGGAACCAGACCCCGGGGTCTGAAGCACGTTCGGGGTCCAGACCCAACGGGTCTGCTCTTGGTCTAGTATATATATATAAAATCTAAAGCAATGCTTACTATATTTTAAAATTCTTGCCAATGATGAAACAAACGATCAAACAATCCCACTGAAAATCAGGTGGAATTATCCAGAAGTAGATGGGAAGATGCAAAATGCTGGAGTAACTCAAGGGGTCTGGCAGCATCTCTGGAGAACATGGATAGGTGATGTATTGAGTCAGCACTCTTCTTCAGACTGATTGAGGCGGATTGTGAGGGAGGGCACAAAGCTGGAAGAGGGGAGGAACAGGACAAAGCCTGGCAGGAAATATGGAGGAAAATGTAGTGTCTACGTGCCTTCTTTATTCCTTAACTGTGGTATCTCTGCCACAATAATTGAAAGGTTCTCAACTACGTTGATCCAATTTCCCATACATCTATTCTCATTCCCTTGTCCCATCCAGAGCCAAGGATAGGGTTCTCATCATCCAGCCCAGCAGATCTCACATTCACTCTTATGATTTCTGATGCCTTCAAATGAATTGCACCTCCAGTCATGTCTACCCCCCCCCCCCCCCACCCCCACCCTCTTTCCTTCTAGTAATCCAGAATTCTTGACTCCCCGGTTCATCGGTTCACTCTTCAAGACGGAATTGGACTTTATCCTTTCCTCTCAATTCCAATTTGCACTTCTTCTAATTTCGAGTACTGTATTTAGTGTTTAAAAGTGGTCACTTCTATGTTGAAGAATCCAAAGATAGATTGGGTAACCACTTTGAAGAAAGCCTCCACTCAGTCCACAAGGACATTGACCTTCCAGTTTCCTGTTATTTAAATTTTCTTTCCCACCCCATTCTGACCTCTCTATCAAGTTAAGCTCAAGGAATATAGTCTAATCTTCTGATGAACCATATTACAAATCCAGAACTCACTATTGAATTGAAACATTTCAGATAACCAATCATTTTCACATGGATCAAACTATCCGATTCTGATAGACAGGTAGCCAAAAAGAATCTGAAGAAGGGTCACGACCCGAAACGTCGCCAATTCCTTCTCTCCATAGATGCTGCCTCACCTGCTGATTTTCTCCAGCATTTTTTGTCTACCTTTGATTTTTCCAGCATCTGCAGTACTTTCTTAAACATATCTGATTCTGATGAAAGGTCATCAATCTGTAACTTTAACTCTATTCTTCTATCTCCACACATGCTATCTGATCTGCTGCACATTTTAGATTTCCAGCAACTAACACAGACATTCCCATTGTTCTTGCCAACCATCCCACTCACTATAATTTAAAACGTTATTCGATTTCTAACTGTTCCTAGGTCTGATGAAAGATCAACAATCTAAAATGTTTACTCTGTTTCTCTCTCTGAATATGCTACCTGTCCTGGTGTGTATTTGCAGCATTTTCTTCTTTAATTTCAGATTTCCTGCATTTGTAGTTTTTTTTGGTTTTAGATGTGCTCTTTTGGGTTTTGAACCTAAAATCTTCTGATGCAGAACCAAACGTGCTAATATTGACTGACATCTAAACAACCAAACAATTTTGTTTTCATTATACTGTCCAAAATATCAAAACTTTAGCTAGTGCAATGAAATCTTTTATATCCATTTGAAAGAGCAAATGTCTCAATTGAAATCAGAGTGGAGTATTTACCCAGTCCTGTAGCAAAGTGTCAACCTGGAACAATTTTTCTAATACATTAGACACATGCCACATGTGGCAGACAGCGTATCAAGTTAAGAACAGCATTATTATTGATTAGTAAATAAAAATTGAAAAATGTACCACTGTTGGTTGTATAATATTGATTCTTGCAATTCTCATACCTGCATAAAAAAGTTTTGATTTGCTACTTCTTGTGGTCTCACTGCGGATACAGGACCATAGTTTACCCTTGGAGGAATAAACAATTTGAAAGGATTTTCTTTTACGCCATCCCCTATCACTGTCGGTTCCATTATTTAGTTAGTGCCTGTAGAACATGTCAATTTTTTTTTAAAATTTAGACAACCATAACAATGAAATATAAACATTGATTTGCAATAGGTACTACTTGCCAACATAATCAATGGTTTTGATCTTACTTTTTTTTAAGCAGTTCTGCATGGATTTGCCAGCATTTAGACATATGTAACATCAAAAGAGGGATTCTATTAAACATATTAGCTTTCAATTTCTCACCAACTCAAAATAACATTTTTAATAATATAAAAATACAACATTTAACGTCACCAGAACTCAATTTTTTCCTTAAATAATCCTGGTAATTTATCACCTATATTTGTGTGGATGTCATCCTTAAGTATTTGACCCTCTACCTCTACATATACAATAACAAATGTGTGCCTAGAAATTGGATTGCATAGTGCTGGTTGCTCAGTATTAAGCAATCAAAAAAATATTTAAATTATTTGCATTTGTGCTCTTTTTCATGTGAATTTACCCTAAATGGGAAATTCAACGTCACTTCTGGTCAAGATCCATATTAACACAGGTAGCCAAAAGTGCTGGAGAAACTTTTCTCCAGCACTTTTGTCTACCTTCGATTTTCCAGCATCTGCAGTTCATTCTTAAACTCCATATTAACACATCTGACATGGACACAATGTTTGAACCTTTTACATATAAATTAGAGTTCCCAATTCCAGAAACTGATAATCATTTAGCTGGAACAAAGAGTATGTTCATAAGTGACAGAATTAGACCATCCAAAGGCATGATCTACTGCTTTCTATATTCAGATGTGACTCAAAGGACCATTCTGATCATGACGGAACATTTTACTTGCTGCTCCAAAACGCATCAAAACATAAAACTCCCAGTTCTCAGCACTTGCAAAAAATGCTTTCTGGAGAATTGAACTTCTAAGCACAACAGCTGCTTCAATGGTCATTTAGATCGGGTCTTAATTTGAGCAGGGTGCATACAGCCTTGCATTCAAATACTTTTGCAATAAAGGTCAGCATATCGTTTCCCTTTCTGTTTGTGGAGCCTAGATGTTACTTTCTGTGATTTGTGTGCAGTGTACCTCCACATAAGGAGGGGTGCATTCCTAGAAAACACCCCTTATTGGAATTTTTCATAATTCAAACTTTTTTTTCCCCAATGTATCCCGTCTTATAAAAGTGACGATGCATTCCTATGGAAAGTTTCTCTCTCAACAGTAATATCCCTGCGGGGAAGGAGACAAGGGAATTCTGATTGTATTGTAGGCATAAGAGAAAGGGTTGATGTTTTAATTAATTTGAAATGGAAGTTATGTTGTTTGATAAAATATTGTTGCGTGAATAGAAGAGACTGCCTTAACAGTTTCCAAAATAAATCTCTGAAGTAGCTTCCTGCTGTGAACCAGTAGCCCGTACAAGTAAAGTACAAGCTGATCATTGTACAAGTCTCTATAGAAGAGATAGCCACAAAATGCTGGAGTAACTTAGCGGGTCAGGCAGCATCTCTGCTGTAAATGGATAGGTGATGTTTCGGGTTGGGACCCTTCTTCAGTCTGAAACATCACTTATCCATTTTCTCCAGAAATGCTGCTTGATCTGCTGTTACTCCAACAATCAACTTCTAAGCACAACAGCTGCTTCAATGTTGGGTCCCATGTTCACACGGGAGGGCTGATCCCCCAACGCAATATTCCACCTCTCCACCAATTCCAATATTGGTGGCCAGTGGGGGGGGAGGGGCTTTCTGGAGCGCTAGTATGGGTGTTGTGGGCTGAAGGGACTGGTTTCCAGAGGGCTAGTATGGACATTGTGGGCCAAATGGATTCTTGGGGTGGCAGCTCAGTCACTCAAGCCTCATGTGCTGGCAACTCACTCACCGGATGGTGGGCTAGCAGTTGACTCATGGCTATTCCTTGAAATTCCATTTCAAGCAGGGTGCAAGGCAACCAAATTCAAATGCAGTTTCCTACCATTTCAAGCAGGGTGTAAGGCCACCGAATTCAAGTGCAGTTTCCTACCACTTCAAGCAGGGTGCAAGGCCACCGAATTCAAGTGCAGTTTCCTACCACTTCAAGCAGGGTGCAGGGTCACCAAACTCAAGTGCAGTTTCATACCACGTCATGCAGGGTGCAAGTCCAACAAACTCAAGTGCAGTTTCATACCACTTCAAGCAGGGTCCAAGTCCACCAAACTCAAGTGCAGTTTCCTACCACTTCAAGCAGGGTGCAGGGCCACCAAACTCAAGTGCAGTTTCCTACTACTTCCAGCAGGGTGCAGGGCCACCAAACTCAAGTGCAGTTTCATACCATTTCATGCAGGGTGCAAGGCCACCACATTCAAATGCAGTTGCATACCATTTTAAGCAGGGTGCAAGGCCACCGAATTCAAGTGCAGTTTCATACCACTTCAAACAGGGTGCAGGGCCACCATAAAACCACAAAACAGCACAAAGCATCACATAAACACCACACTCATAGTTCAGTACACATTCAGTGTGTTCAGTTGATTCACAGCTCAGACAGAGTCATGACCTCTCCCTCTACCACCAACCATTTGCTGTGCTTTATTTCGAACCAACCACCACCAACCATTTGCTCTGCTTTATTTCGAACCAACCACCACCAACCATTTGCTCTGCTTTATTTCGAACCAACCACCACCAACCATTTGCTGGGCTTTATGTCGAACCAACCACCACCGACCATTTGCTGGGCTTTATGTCGAACCAACCACCACCGACCATTTGCTGGGCTTTATTTCGAACCAACCACCACTGACCATTTGCTGGGCTTTATTTCGAACCAACCACCACCGACCATTTGCTGGGCTTTATTTCGAACCAACCACCACCGACCATTTGCTGGGCCTTATTTCGAACCAACCACCACCGACCATTTGCTGGGCCTTATTTCGAACCAACCACCACTGACCATTTGCTGGGCCTTATTTCAAGCCAACCACCACCGACCATTTGCTGAGCTTTATTTCAAGCCAACCATCACCGACCATTTGCTGGGCTTTATTTCAAGCCAACCACCACCGACCATTTGCTGGGCTTTATTTCAAGCCAACCACCACCGACCATTTGCTGGGCTATATTTCAAGCCAACCACCACCAACCATTTGCTGGGCTTTATTTCAAGCCAACCACCACCGACCATTTGCTGGGCTTTATTTCAAGCCAACCACCACCGATCATTGGCTGGGCTTTATTTCAAGCCAACCACCACCGACCATTTGCTGGGCTTTTTCAAACCAACCACATTTTCATTTTCAAACCACATTAAGGGCACTCAAGGTCAGTAAAACCACACTCACAGTTTAGTAGACATGTGTACAGTGTTATTCACAGCTCAGACTGAGAGACGTGACCCTCTCGCTCCCCCATCTTGCAGAGACTGACTGAGGCACTCAATCCTTCCGGGCTTTATAGTCCCTCAGGAAGGGGCGTGGCCTTCAGGAGAGAGAATCTCAACATCTTTTCAACACTAATAACTCTTTTATTTTTTATCGATGGGAAAAATCCTCTTGTCCTGCGCAGCGGAGGGGGACTCTGAGTAAGATGGTCAAAAATCACAGCCGTAACTGGCAGCGTTTTTTCTTAAATCAATATACAGAACAGGAAGTGGTCAAGATCAGACTTTTAATAATATAGATTACCTATAGAAGAGATTGCCTTATTAATTTCTAAAGCAAATCCATGACATGGCCTCCTGCTGTGAAATAGCACCCTGCGATGATTGTCCTTGATAAACTAATTCAGTTCTTTGTATACATTTGTGTTTATTTATTTTTTACTAAACGCTTATAGTGTTGTTTTAATTTGGAATAAGTGAATTTCCATTACCTAATGCACTAAAAACCAATATTTTTCCAATCTCTCATCTTTCCAATATTTTTCAAAGTAGATGACCTTACATTTTCCATATTATATTCTATTTGCCATGTTTGTCCAATAATTTAGCCTGTTTTGTCTTTTTTGAGACTCCCTACTATCCCTTAACAGCCCACACTGCAACCTAATTTAGTATCATCAACAAACACAGGTATATTCAATTTAATCCCTGCATCTAAATCAATGTGAACAGATTTTGAACAGCTCAGTCCCACCCAGCACCAACGCGACAAGTTGCTAGTCACAGCTTCACAACTTGGAAATTGTCAATTTTTTCCTAATTTCTATTTCTGTCTGTTAACCACTCAATCTACACCAGTATATTACCTCCGATACAGTGCATTCCAATTATTTAATAATCTCCCGTGTCATCTTGTCAGTCATCTAAAATCCAAATATACTAGTTGGACATAGTTTATCCAACTAGATTATAGCCTCGCTCCTGTAGTTCTCCTGGTGTTTTGTATGTTTACAATTTTTTTTAAATGGCAGAATGATGAGCACCAACAAACTGCAAATTTTCACAATTGCATCTATAATAAAAAATATTGTTTTATAGCTTTGTAGCTTCACACTTTAATTTTTGTAACATTTTCAGGAATTGGTCAGGGCATTGAGTACAAGAGATGGGATGTAATTTTCTAGAGTCAAGGGTGTTTTATTATCATATGTCCTGAAACAGAACAATGAGACTCCTACTTGCAGCAGCACAACAAATTTGTAAACATAGTACTCTGTTAAACAATAATAAACTATAATAAACAAAAACATTCAGTATATATATTAAGAAACAGACAAATAAATAAACAATAGTGCAAAGTCAAAAATAATGTCCCTCAAATCTATATAGAGGTCTATTTGGAGGTTGTAGTGTTTAGTACCCTGATAGTTTTAGGGAAAGAGCTGAATCTGAACCTGGACATTACAGTTTTCAGGCTCCTATACCTTCTTTCTGATGGCAGGAGTGAAATTAGAGCATGGCCAGTGTGGTGTGGGTCTATGATGATGCTGTCTACCCTTTTCAGGCAGCAACTCTTGTAGATCCCTTCGATGGTGGGGAGGTTAGTACCAGTAAAGATAGACACAAAATGCTGGAGTAACTCAGCAGGACAGGCAGCATCTCTGGAGAGAAGGAATGGGTCAAGACCCTTCTGCCAGTGATGGTCTGGGCAATGTTCACCATTTTCTTTGCAATGTTCAAGCAGTCAATATGCTTTCTGCAGTATACCTGTAGAAGTTCAAGAAAGTACTAATTGACATCCCAAATCTCATCAGTCTTCGTAGGAAGTAGAGGTGTTGATGGGCTTTCTTTATGATTGAATCAATGTGCTGGGTACAGGACAGATCTTCAGAGATATGCACATCCAGCAATTTGAAGCTTTTAACTCTCTCCACTACCGTGTCATCGATGAAGACAGGTTTGTGGATCCTTGTCCTTCCTCTTCCAAAGTCCACAATCAGTTCCTTGGTTTTAATGACTTTGAGAGCAAGGCTGTTGTTCTTCTACCATTTGATTAGTCAATCAATTTCCCTCCTATACTCTGACTCATCATCTGTAATTCGTCCAACAATGGTGGTGTCGTCGGCGAACTTGATGATCGAGTTTGAACTGTGTTCAGCTAGTCGTGAGTATAGTGTGAGTAGAACAGGGGGCTGAACACGCAGCTTTGAGGTGCTCACCTGCTGATGGTTATCGAGGAGGAAATGTTGCTGCCACTTCATATACCTGAATAGCTGTAAGTGTTACAGCTGTACAAGATGTCAGTGAGACCCCACCTGAAGTATTGAGTGCAGTTCTGGTTGCCAAGCTAGATTGATTAAGCTAGAGGGGGCAGATAAAAGATTCACAGAAAAGATATTGCCATGATTGGAGGGCTTGAGTTATAAAGCGAGATTAGATAGACTGGGACTATTTTTCTTGGAGTGAAGAAGGCTGAACAAACTGCCAGGGGAAGTGGTAGAAGGAGAACATTGATTGTTTAAAATTCATTTGACAGTTGCATGAATCGGAAGGGTTTAGAGGTTTATGAGCCTAAGGCAATCAAATGGGATTAGCTCAGATAGGCACTTTGGTTTGCATGGATGAGTTGGGCCAAAGGGGCTGTTTCCCTACAATATTTTCCGGTTGAATGGGCTGTATGCTCCAATCCCTTTCTCCCAAAAGAGAATGCTGAAACTTTAAGAGAACCCATACACTGCCAAGTTAACCATTGAATTAACATTCAACTTAGCTATGAGATGTGAGGAATGCATAACTAATTTTAATGAAAATGTTCTTCCACCGGGTCTTCATCCTCTATTATCCTTGCAAGCTGTATGCAAACCACGAAAACGAGCAGTGGTTCACTACTTACTTCAGGCTCTGAAATGGTGACAAAAATAAACTGCCACCTATCCCCGGGGAACCACGTCTTGATATTGCTGAGGTGGAAAAATGGGAGGGACAGGAGATAAATCAAGCATTCGGCCGCGGTCGAGTCCGGTCCCGACTCTGGGGGGGGTGGCTGCCCCGCGCGCCAAGGGCTGGTTAACGGACAACCAGGAGGGGCGCGGCGCGGCGCGAGCTCCAACCAGCAGTTGGCGCCAGAAGCTCCAGCCTCGCAGGTAGAGCAGCACCGGCTCGCGCATCCTCGGCGCATTGCGCGTGCCCTGCCCTGCGCCAGGTGGGCAAGGTGGAGACTCGGCGGGAATCCATAATAGCCAGGTCTCCTCTACATCTTTCCCACGATCAGTAAGACATTGACTTTATACATGTTTTTATTATTGGTTGTGGTAAAACTCGCGTTTCAACGACAGTTCCAAGTGCTGTAACAACTTCGTCTTTGGATATGTAAGGATATGGATCATGTGCCGATCTTCGATGAAAACCAGCGTCTGCAGTTCCTACACAAAGTTAGTTTATCATAGCATCATGATGATCATGTAGCAATGTTACAAAATTTTGAGATTTTAAAAATCAAGTCTGCAATTTATCCCATCAGATAAAGCACAAAACGAAGTTTAATTTGACACCTAATTCACTTTCATATCTTAAGTATTAAAAAAGTTATGGCCATTTTCATACTCTGAAATTAGCATCTTGTTCCCTATTGCTTTTCCATTGAGAACACAAAAGCTGTGATCGAGGACTGTCAAAAGCCCATAAATTTCTTAAAAATTAAGAGAACTGTATTAAAGATTCAGTTATTATAGATTGATGTATTCTGAAACAAATATAAAACATCTTTGTTTAAGAAGGAACTGCAGATGCTGGAAAATTGAAGGTACACAAAAATGCTGGAGAAACTCAGCGGGTGCAGCAGCATCTATGGAGCGAAAGAAATAGGCAACGTTTCGGGCCGAAACCCTTCTTCAGACATCTTACGACATAAAACATCTTACTTGGATGACCTGAAATTAAAGCCTATAATTAGTTAGTTACCTAATTGTAGCTAATTACAAAATTAACCGTTGTGACGGAAATAGTAATAAACACCCAGACTGCCCTGACAATTCAAAAATGTGATATTCTCAAGATCAGAACTATAATATTATTGTATTATATGCTGTAAGTCCATACAGATAGGTAAATAAATTACAATTTCTAGCAATAGACCGAGTCTTTATGGAGAAGATCAGTTGCTACCTGGTACATTGGCATATCATAATCAATAGCATCATCATACTCTGCAGATTGTAACCAATAAGCAAATCTACACCTTGTTTTTCCTCAACTTTTCACTTTTGGCATTGTAAACTACAAGTTTTTGCTCTTCAAACCACGCATGACATGCCTTTCTGCCCACTACTTTCCCATTAAGAATGTCCTGTAGATTCCATTTCTTAAGAAAAGGATAATTGTTTTAAATAGCCTAAGTATCCAAATAACAAACTAATCCCATTCACACAAGAATTCACAATATAACATGCTCTTTAAATCTCACTGTCATGTACATATGCCAGATGGAAGGAATTTAATGTTTAATTCCCATAAATTAATCTAGAAACATCTACTTCCAATATAATCAAAATTATTATTTTTTGCACAATAAATGTGGCTAAAGCTGTTGTGTATATTTAGTATAAAAATATTGATTATACAATTACACAAAATATAGACGGTTTAGATGTTCTTATGACACGATTGTCCAAAAAAAAAAGAGGATTTAAATCATCTTGCGAGTGGGTGTTTCTGGATTGGAACATTGCATTTGCGGTGAATTTGAAGCCCATATCAGCAGGAAAGACACTGCCGAATCATAAGGGGCCCAAATCACATTTTCGCAACGTAAAATTAGATTAAAGCCACCCCAAGAAGGAAGATTACATGTAAAATAAACGACTTACCCTTTGTTTGTTCCCGTTCTTGCGATCCGTCACATTGTAGGCATTGAGGGCGTTAGAAGTCGCATTATATTTTAATCAAACTATTAAATTGTACAGCGACTTAAAATTAAAACGGGAACGGAAGTCCGATCGATTTTTCTTCATCGACTCGCAGCCCGAGGAAATACCTCTCCGATAAGCGGTACAAATCTGCATTTTAATCCCCCCCCCCCGCAAAGGCGCCAAAGTCGCGCACACGGCCAGTGGCAGAACTGCAGCACCGCTGAAGGTAGGTATTGTAACATCGCTACGTCATGTTCAACACAGACGCTATGGGCCGAAGGGCCTGTTCCTGTGCTGCACTGCGGAGCCAAATTAAATTAACATTATGGTCACGCAATGAAGTGTCCAGATAAACATTTAATTGCTAGGACATAACTGCACGTGGCCAAATAATATGCACCAAATAAAGTACATCGGGAAAACTTTACAAAATTTGGATGGAAATTACCACAGCTTCACATTAGGGTAGTGTGCTCCTATGATAAAACAACCCATCCCATCTCAAACCCATAGTCACACGATTGTCATCAGTAGCATTACCGAACAAGAGAAGCTAAAATTGTATTCCAACAGTATGGTATTAGGGCTTGTGCATTACAAAAGATCCAGAGCAAAGGGCTGTCAATGTGGGTCAGTCTCCTGTACTGAATGGTTTATGAAATAATCTTCAATAAACTAAAGGGTATTAAAAGAAAATATAGCTCACGATCCCCTTATTTCTGAAATGTATTAATCTGGAAAGGCAGCACATGGTCATTCAAAGAAAAATACAGAAAACCTAACTTTGCTTTCAAGAAGGTGGAGAAAAAGAATAGGTGATGTTTTGGTTCGGAACCCTTCATACTGTTTAACCTCTTCATACTGTTTAACCTGGGAATCCGTCACATTCACACACTTGTGCTGTCTCTCAGAAGAGGGTCATAGGAGCATGGATGGAAATTCAAAGTATCTTGCAGCCTTCTGTGTTTGTCACAGTTCTTTAAAACAACTATTCAGAATGAATACTAGAGTGGGAGATGCCTAGACCTTTGCTCCTATTTGCAATAGGTTGGCCCTAAGCCTCAAGAACCAGGTCCTACCACCTGTAGATCCTGGGGCTCAGGAAGATGGGAAGAGTGAGTTTTCAGCCAGAAGCACTGCCGCTTTTAAGGACCTGTTGTTATACTGTGAATCCCAATAATTGTATTGGCTTTATGGGAAAATTAACATCCCCTGTTAATGTCCTACTGGACAGATAACTTTCAGATATAGAAACGTGCACCATATAACCATATAACCATAACAGCACGGAAACAGGCCATCTCGGCCCTTCAAGTCCGTGCTGAACATTTAAATTTTTTTTTTTTTTTTTTTTTTAAATTAAAAATAAATACTTCCCCCTAGTCCCATCTACCTGCACTCAGACCATAACTCTCCATTCCTTTCCCGTCCATATACCCATCCAATCTATTTTTAAAGGATAACATCAAACCTGCCTCCACCACTGGAAGCTCATTCCACACAGCTACCACTCTCTGAGTAAAGAAGTTCCCCCTAATGTTCCCCCTAAACTTCTGTCCCTTAATTCTCAAGTCATGTCCCCTTGTTTGAATCTTCCCTACTCTCAATGGGAAAAGCTTATCCACGTCCACTCTGTCTAACCCGCTCATAATTTTAAAGACCTCTATCAAGTCCCCTCTTAACCTTCTGCGCTCCAAAGAATAAAGACCTAACTTGTTCAACCTTTCTCTGTAACTTAGTTGCTGAAACCCAGGCAACATTCTGGTAAATCTCCTCTGTACTCTCTCTATTTTGTTGACATCCTTCCTATAATTAGGCGACCAAAATTGTACTCCATACTCCAGAATTGGCCTCACCAATGCCTTGTACAATTTTAACATTACATCCCAACTTCTATATTCAATGCTCTGATTTATAAAGGCCAGCACACCAAAAGCTTTCTTTACCACCCTATCTACATGAGATTCCACCTTCAGGGAACTATGCACAGTTATTCCTAGATCCCTCTGTTCAACTGCATTCCTCAATTCGCTACCATTTACCGTGTACGTCCTATTTTGATTTGTCCTGCCGAGATGTAGCACCTCACATTTGTCAGCATTAAACTCCATCTGCCATCTTTCAGCCCACTCTTCCAAATGTCCTAAATCTCTCTGTAGACTTTGAAAATCTACTTCATTATCCACAACACCACCTATCTTAGTATCATCTGCATACTTACTAATCCAATTTTCCACACCTTCATCCAGATCATTGATGTACATGACAAACGACAGTGGACCCAACACAGACCCCTGAGGCACCCCACTAGTCACCGGCCTCCAACCTGACAAACAGCCATCCACCATTACTCTCATTGCAGGATATCAGCATTCTTAACATTTAACAGCCATGACATATATTGTGATATTCCTTGGTCATTGGGTATCCTAACCTGAGGGCTCAGACTTGTCTTTCAGAAAGCTCACTAAAATAGTTTGGGAAGAAAATTGTGAGACAAATAAAGTTTATCTCCATACACAATTCTTAAGTGATCTCCTATAATAAATATAGAACAAAATAAGAATCCAAGAACACAAGAGAACAGGTGCAGGAGTAGACACTCCATCAGATCACCATGGTCCTCAAACCCCCCAAACTTTCAAATTTGATCAGTCTCCACTTTTACCAAGTTAACCTCCAATGTTAAGAATGCTGAAATCCTGCAATGTGCACAAGTCTCCTAAAGTCTCTGCATGAAGAAATTTCTATGGATTTTAGTTCAGCTCCTTAACTTGTAACTATGTCTCCTTGTTCAAAATTCTTTCAGTAGTGACTACATCTTGATATGTACCATGTTATGCCCCCTTGGAATCTTGTTTGCTTCGATATGATCATCTTTCATTCTCCTAAACCCCAAAGAATACAAATCTATCTCGATAGAACAATCCTCTCATTTCAAGAATTACTGCAGTGAATATCTTGGGACTATCTCCATTGCTACTTGATCTTCTCTTAGGTGAGGGGATCATAACTGTGCATAATACTCCTGGTATGGCCTTACCAACACCGGGTCCAATTGTAACAATCAACCTATAGAAAAACAATTTAAAGAAACGTAAAAGTGAAGCTAGAAGACCACACAATGAATATATTGCCATGCCTACTTTGCAGTGACAATACAAATTCCCATGTGTTACTTTTGATTTAGTTTAGTTTAGAGATACAGCATGGAAACAGGCCCTTTGGCCCACCAAGTCCTCGCCAACCATCCATCACCCGTTCACACTAGTTCTATGTTATTCCATTTTTTCTCAGCCACTCCCAACACTGGGCCAATTAACCTACAAACCCACACGTCTTCGGGATGTGGGAGGAAACAAGAACACCCAAAGGAAACCTAAACTACAGGGAGAATGTGCAAACTCTACACAGACAGCATCTGAGTTCAGGATCGAACCTGGATCTCCGTAGCTATGAGGCAGTGGCTCTACCAGCTGTGCCGCTGTGTCGCACAGAATTGTTTCATTTAATTTGTCTTCCAAAATGTAGACTACATTTTCATTGAATTAATTTTTGTATTTTTTAATTGCGCTGTATGAACCAATAATTCTATTGATGCCGATTGTTTTAAATTAAAATTCAAAACACTATATAATATAAAAGTTTATTGAATATTCTTAAATTCTAGCATTTTAAGATATGTTACATTTTCTTCCATAAACCGTTAAAATATATAATAAATGATAAAACAATCTGAAATGCATTTTAGCGATTTTGTAATTCCATACCCCAGCAATGTACTAATTTCTATAAAAATCATGTTAAAAACTTTTAAAGATTATACGAATTTAAAAAAATTGGGAATTGCAACTATCCAAAGGCTGATTTATCTATTGCTCTGTTAAGAGGTCTCCGCAATCTCCAGAACAGTTTATTTAAAAAGGTGAATAATACCTGTCTTGATCACCGGTGGGTCATCCTTATACTGAATAAGAACAGATGCTTTACAAATATAAAGACCAAGCGACAAGCTGTTGGTCAGTATAATAAACAAAAAGTTAGATTATGCAAAGAAAACTTTAGCGACTGTAATGAGCACCAAGATGATTGATTTGGCAAAGTAGCTGTTGACTGATGGAAATTAAAGGGAGATCTTGCATTTTTTATTTTGTCATGAATTTGTGCTACAAAATAAAAGCTGGATTTACACTTGCACTGACCAGTCCAAAAATTTGTAACAATGTTCTGCTATAATCCTTCATTGGACATCCCAAATTTCACAGAGCAAGGGTGTAAGTTTCTGATCCTTCATCTTCCAGGACATTAATACCTCTGAATGATTGTGGTTAAGAGTTCTAAGCTGAGTAAGTCGACCCAAAAGCCGAGCAAAGCGCTGCGGACTCTCGGGATGATGGATCTTGGAGTACTTGTGTAAAATCTCCAAAAGAGGCTCCTGTAATTTTTCTACATGTGTTTTATTCTTTAAATAGGGTCGATCTGCAGGAGAAAAAAAAAGAGCTTTAAGTTGTGTACAATGATCATTGGCATAATGTTACTGCAACAGTACAAGCACAGTAGGTAAATATTCATCTTTTAGACAAGGCGTTAAACTTTAAAACTTTGTAATGTCCCAAAAAATAGCCATCTGTTTTATGGAAACTAGTTCGGGAAAACCCCACTATTGAGAATGACTGAATTTTCTTTCAAGTGTTGTCATATGTACCGAAAGGGAACAGTGAAGTTCCATATATAACAGCCGGATGGAAATGTAAAATAATCTAAACACAGGTTTCCTGTAATTTGCTAATAAAATTGTTCAAGTGAATAAAGAAAACGATTTCCTGTGAAACTAGCACAAAATTATGGTTGCAAATAAGATCCTTCCAGAAAAGCTAACTTGGTTCCCTGTTATAACATGATTTTTGTAAATTCAAAAGAGCAGACTTAAGAACTTTTATTTTGGAGGGGGGGGGGGGGGGATTTTACAACTCAATAGTTCCCAATGCAATATGTCTTGACTTCTCCAAAAACAAATTAAAATTTTCTTCATATGCAATAAGTGAAGATTTTTCAAATACTTAAAAATTATAGAGCTACATTTGTATGAATGTGAATAATTCTTGGAGTTTATTTTATGACTCCGGTTTGTGAAACCATACAGTACATGTGCATTTATTTGACTTAATTTAAGATTAATTTATTTTTTAGAAATAAAATGCCTCTGCACTGAAATAATCCAATTGTTTTACTTAGAAACATAGAAAATAGGTGCAGGAGGAGGCCATGCGGCCCTTCGAGCCAGCACCGCCATTCATTGTGATCATGGCTGATCGTCCCCAATCAATAACCCGTGCCTGCCTTCTTCCCATATTCCTTGATTCCACTAGCCTAAGTTAGTTGAGGCACGAAAATGACTTACAATTAACAATAATTTCAAAATGGCATGTTATTCTCTGTTACGTAGCTAAAACCACAAAAATAAAGAAAATTAGCTCTATGTACAGTAATAAGATAGTCTCTGCAAATAAATTCTGATATTTGCACTTACCAAGATGCTTACAAAATAGCTGGACATACAATGTCTAGCAAATGAGTGTTTCTGATACTGAATAATAGTTTCAAGATTCAGGTTATAGAAAGTCAACAGGTGATAGAAATAAAAGTGAGGATTCTAAAACTCAAGAGGGAAGATTTCGGTTGACTGTTATTTAAGACATAAATCCTGTGTCCAATCGACATCATGATTGCGCATCTCAAGGGTTAAAGAGGACGTGAGTGAGGCGGGCACCAATTAACCTTCAGGTGATTTATTAATTTATGTTTTATTAGAAGTGTGCCTTGATTTTATCTGTTCCAAGTTTAGCTTTGATTCAGGAAATCAGTAGATAAACAGATGCATAGACTTCTGTATGAAATAATTAATTGCCTTTCTACTGTTTCTTGTAAGCCAGGAGGAGTGCTTTCCTCTACTCTCCAAGCTAATCTACTTGCCCCACTGTCTACATTTCCCTTCTGCAGTCACCAATACCCCATCAATGATAGTAGCCCCATGGTTTTAAGGAGAACTTTAAAGAAACAGGAAATGGAGATAGAATTTCTGAGTTTACTACCAAGCAGTTGTCAGTGATGAAATTATTACAATCGGGTTGGCAAAATGTTAGGAGTGCAGAACAGCAGATATTAGAAAGATTTGTTGGGCATTGAAATGTTGCAGAGATCATCATCATCGGCGGTCACTCGAAACGAGTATGACTATCCTCTCTATGGAGGACGCCTGTGCGTGACTTTGTTTAACGTGGGGAGACAGCTACCACACGGTCCTTGACAGATCTGGGTCAGGATCCAGTGGCATGGAGTCCAAGACGACCGGGACCCTTTTCTGCTGCAGCCTTCATCCGCCTTCCCAGCCGTTGTTATGCTCCACGAAAGTCAGACATCATGCTCCGCCTGTTCCACCGTTGAGGTCTTGGTTGAATTGCTCTTTGCCAGGGACCTCCCCCTCGACCTTACCGCAATGGGTGGCCCTACCAGGAGCATAGCTCCAGACAGCATCGCTCTCAGGATCTCAGGACCACACAAGCTTCTCCACCACGACATGGTGACAATGTTAAAGTTGAGATTTACCTATACCAATGTAAAAGTGATAGGTGTGCAGAACTTGATGGGAGGACAATGTTTGGATGAGCATAAACGTGTGATGGCTGAAGGATAAATGTTCCCGAGAACCAGCTTGGAGTGCATTGGAATTAAATGAACAATGCATGTATGTGGATTTCTGCAGCAAATTGGCTTTCTCGGGCTGGAATCAGTTAATCTTATCCAGTGGTTCTTTGCAGAAGAAAAGATGTTGCTATGGTTCTTTTGTAGAAGAAAAAGTGCAGGTATGCTTATCTTTCCTTGCTGTTGCTATCTATGGCAGATTGTCGTCCTATAAGCTGTTTAAGGGCCCGAACACTTAATTTAATGAATACATTTTTTTTTTTTTTACTTTAGTAATCTTTTTGTAACAACTGAAATTTAAAAAATTTGAAATTTGAAATTTAAGAATTCAACTTTATAGAGATGCCT
This sequence comes from Malacoraja senta, assembly GCA_038087875.1. Taxonomy (NCBI): domain Eukaryota; kingdom Metazoa; phylum Chordata; class Chondrichthyes; order Rajiformes; family Rajidae; genus Malacoraja; species Malacoraja senta. The sequence continues at coordinate 12,579,571 of CM075981.1, read as the reverse complement.
TTTTGCTGTACCAGCAAGTACTATCACCAAAAAAAAAGTATCTCTATAGAAATAGTGGCAGTGTAAATACCCAGAAAAGGATAATCTCAGGGTCAATCAGGACGTCAAGGTTGCGAATAAAAAAGGAAAAGCTGGATACCAAAAATAAAAACAAAATGCTGGAAATACTCAGCATCTGTGAAAAGAGAAACAGAATTGATAGTTTGTGCCTCATTTATATGCAGTTGAACATAAGAGGGGGGGATCATGAAAGAGATCCATCTTGCTGTATACCGTTCATGAATGGCATTAGACACATTTTAAGGCTAGTAATTGCATCAACTTTGATACCAATAACGAGTGAGTACCTGATTATTCCATAGCCTCTTAGATCAACATTTGAGTCAAACTGAACAAGGCCTTAAATGTTTTGCACTCCATGTCACAGACTTTCCACTAATCATTGCCTGCTCACTGCGATGTGTGGATTACTGGAAGAAATCCCAAAACTATCTCTTTACAATCTGCCAAAGTGTGAGTGTTTGGTTGGCATTAGTCATAAATCGGCATGTCCTCAGTGTAGCAATCTCCTCAGAGTTATTGTTGTCCGGGCGCATGAGTTTTCTTGATAAAAGAGGTTAAAGATGAATTGGAACCATCCAGGTAAATGTTGAAGATTGTATTTTGTACACTTGATACTAATTTCAGAGAAGCAAGAGTTAGATACAATTTGGCTGCGTGAGGTAGAATTTATATGGAAGGGAACCTTGAGATCTCCCTCTGCATTTGCCAGTTCTAAAAAATAAATCTATTCTCTCCCCTCCACTGCATCTGAAGGTATTACTCCCAGCTTAATTTGAACCTATATGTGAAATGTAAAGTCCAAGGATCTCTGACCAACCACTAGATCAAGTTTTGTCGCAACCATGCTATATTCAGGACTTTAACATTATTTGTTATTCGCCTGCTGTTAATTGTTATTTCAGCATTAGCCCGAGTCTTTTAGAATATATGAAAACAAGAAGTAAAAAGCCCTCGCCTAGCAACTGATCAATTTCTGGATGGTGGACAGTCAGTCACTGACAGGCTACTGTATAAGGCACAAGGATATTTGGATGCTTAGGCAGCTTGTACAGAAGGAAAATAGGACAATTATTCAACTGTTGCGGCTGTGCCCGAAGCTTAGACGGAAACATACAACTGTCTGCTGCTCACAGCCATGTTGGAGGCTCCTGTGAAGACCAAAAATGAACATCGAACAGAATGGATGTGGTCTGAGGGCTGCATATTGTGCATTACAAGCAAAGACAGGCATTTGGCTCATGTAGGTTATCAGATTATCAGATTATTTGGCTCATGTAGGTTATCAGATTTTATTTCCAAATTTCTTAACAAACTCGGTAAAGTATGATTGTCTAACTAGTGGTTGCAAGGTTAAAATTTGTGAGAAATTATGAATTGGAGTCAATTTAAGAGTTGTTTTACCACATCTATTTTCTTGTTTCATCTCTGTTCATCATCCAGATCTAGAATACATGAATGTAATGCTTGTAATATCCCTTGGAATTGTAGTCAATTGAGTCAATGTTATTGTGACACTCAAATCAGCCCAACCAGAAAGGAAATCAGGAGTGATATGTTAATGCCAAGGTAGAATTACAAATGTAATGAAGAAAATTTCAAGTTTTTCACCTGCCGGTGGCCTTTTCCAATGTGCCAGGATGTTACAATATATTTTTTCCATTTAAATTCCAATATAATTTGGGCAAATTAATAAATTGAAGGTCTTTTCAGCAATCATATCAATGTGTTAATCTGATCATTATTGCAAACAGCAACTCTGGCACTATCTCGTCGTGCCATGGACCCAGATCATCTCCTCCATCAGGCAATTAGCAGATAAAAAAAGAGGCCACCCCGTCTCAAGTACCGTCACCCCTTTGCTCCACATGGAAAACAACCCCTAGCATCCATCCAGCCAACTGAGACAAAAGCACACTGGATAGCCACCAAGTGGTCACAGGAGTGGAAGGCAACATCATCTCCATTACACAGCAACATCTCTTCAGAAAATAAAAGCTATCCAGGGTCTGACCTCCCCAGAGGAGCATAGGTGAAGTTCAACAGATTTCATACTGGAGTTGGGCGTTTCAATGCCAGTATGTGGAGATGGGGACTCCACCAGAGCCCAGCCTGTGAATACGGAGCAGAACAACAGACAGCCAACCATGTCATTTCTGGGTGCCCGCTCTACCACCCACCAATGGAGCTCAGGGCCTGGCAGACATTGACGCAGAGACAACAACCTGGCTGTTCAACACCCGGCTTGAGATCTAACTTCCTTTGGTTTATGTTTCATTCGTACGAAGATTTCCCAATTAACTACCATACCATTTTACTTTAGCTGCATTAGAACCAGCGTTGAATTATAATGCATGGCCAACCTAATTAGTGATTATGTTTTTTTTTTACCTGAGAAAAGAATGGTGGTTGCAGAAAGTAAGGCATATTCAGTGTCTGTCGCATTCAGTTCCCCCATGCTTCTGTAGAAATCGAACATTGGTGTTATAAATTCTTCAGCTATACCTGGTTACAAAGAAGTGCAACATTATATTTCCAAATTAACTTCAACAAAATGCATACATGATTTATGATAACTTGAAGTATGATGGGGTACTTGCAAAAGTTGTCGATAGATAAAGGTGAACCGAAATAGATTAAATCAAGATGTCTAACTTAGAATTTGTAGCATTTTAAAACCACAACTATGTTTTTAACACACTTGAATCAGACTGAATTGTATTAGAAGAGATGCTTTAGAAAATAATGCAGTGGAAATGGATCACACTTTAGAAGTACTGCAATCAATCATAGTTTTATTCAGATATTCGTACAGACTTAATGAAATTATACACAAAATTTATGTCACAAATATAGTTATAGCAGCAATTAATGAACTATTTTTTTCATTAAATTCACTGGGATTTTTTTCTTCCTTAAACCATGATACCAGGAAGGTTATTATGGTGGAATGGGTGATTGAGAAAACCCAAGAAATGGAACCTCTGATGAAAAATGTATTGACTTTTTTAATTTTTTTTCACCATACCCTCTATGCCTGACAGTTAAGGAAAACAGCACAATGATGCACATGTTAAGTAGGTATGTGGATAACAGGGCTAAGAATTCATAGTATTTCTATTTTTATGGACTAATTCTTATAAACAATGGTAATTAAAAATACAGTTAAAATATAACTCACCCTACTAAAATTACCCCCAGAGTCAACAAGGAAATAAAGTTTGGATTTGGTGTATAATAATCTCCCATGCCTCAATTTTTGCATTACTGTAATAGTATATAAGCAGGTAGTACCTAATGTGCGATTTGGAACTACAATCGAGATCTCATCCAAATTAGACTGCTCCATCATAACGGCTGGAATATGCTCTTCAAAACATTGGTTAGTACAACATCCAGGGAGTGTGGAATAGTGTTCAGTATCTGGAAAACAAACAAAAGAACAATTTGCAATTAGGATTTTTTATTGGCTATAGCTCAGTCCTATATATAAGGCGACAGAATCCATAACAGTAGTACAATCAGCGGTACAATATGGTTTTGCTGCAAATCAGTCACTTGTTCTGTGCTTGGTTTCACTTATGTAGAAGAGGCCTCATCTGGAGCACATAATGCAATAGATAAGGTTGGACGAGGTCCACATGAGCCATGCATCGCCTGGAAGGGCTGTTTGGGTCCATTGATGGTGATGATGGAGGAAATGGAAGAACAACCGTAGCTTGAATCAGAAAAGAGTGTGTGCAGAGGGATTAGCAGACCACAGAGTCAGAGGGGGTGGTCCTTGCAGAAGGCAGAAAGGGGTGGGGAGGCTTGTAGTAGGATCTCATTGGAGCTGGCAGAAATATAAGGATAATGTACTGGATTCAGAGGCTAGTAAGTGAAAGATGCTGCAGCTGTAGTTTGTAGGAGCTGCTAGAAAGCTTTAGAATTCATGGTGACGATATCTGTCGTAAATCTGCAGCTTGAATTTTGTCTCAGAGTTGATGAGATGAAGCTTATAGTTTATGTACTATGATGTAGTTTATAGATTATGCTGCATAAGAGAGAGGGAATGTTACTTGTGTACTTGGTTCCAGAGGACAATCAAACTCTTTAGATTAATAACTGGAATTGGGCATCGTGTGGCTATAAGTGAAATAGGTATGAGAGTCTGGAGGTGCCCCCGTTCTTGTACCTTTCTAAAGGTATGAGGTTCTTCCAGCCTGTGTGGATGGCAGCAGTATGGATAAGCAAACTAACTATAGATACAGTATTTTTAAAAAGGGTTAATTGATTCTGTAGTTAAAAATTGAAAATTATCTCATTTATTTTCTTCAGATTGAATTAAGGAGGCATGAATTATGAATTATAAGAACGTTTTTATAGATCGGAAAAAATATTAAAAGGCATGGCAGTAAATAATCCATGGCTAAACTTTAAAGAATTAATACATGTTTTTCAAGCCATCTTTAAGACAATTACGAAAAAATTGGTACACACCACCAAAACTGTTCTTGGAATTATTTGTTTAAGAAGGAACTGCAGATGCTGGAAAATCGAAGGTAGACAAAAATGCTGGAGAAACTCAGCGGGTGAGGCAGCATCTATGGAGCGAAGGAAATAGGCGACGTTTCCCGCTGAGTTTCTCCAGCATTTTTGTCTACCCTGGAATTATTTGTGATTAATTTTTGCCATTGAAAATTGTGAACTTTCATGAATATAGTCCTTTGATGAAGGAATTGTTTTTAATATTTACTGAGAATGCACATACAAAGGGAAAAGCCGTTTCCAAGTAAGCATGTTATGTGACTTACAATCCTCCTCAGTTGTAACAACACACATGCAACAGCTGCCCTTGTCTTTCCAGATAATACGGTTGATATGGCTTCCACTTGTGAGGGTGAGGGAATGATGATGAATTTCTGCCATCCAATTGGAAAATAATATGCACTACAGCCATTAAATCAATGAAAGAAAGTCTAATGGTGGAATATACAGGACATACATTCTATGTTAAATATAACACAAATATTCTTCAGTGTGTTTTTTGATATAAGGAAAAAAAAAATTCCTTTAAAAAAAAATAATAAGTTGAGTACCCTTCTGCTGTGTTTGCAGCATCTAACAACCTAGCCCCAGAAATTTGAAGTCGGAGCCATCGGCAAAAGTCCCAGCCCATTCAATCTCTTTCTAACTCAAGCCCACAAGCCCAGGCTGCCGGTAACATCCTAGTGAATCTCTTTTGCTTCCTTTCCGGCTTAGTGACATCCTTCATATATCTGGGCGACCTAAATTGCACACAGTGCTCTAAGTGTGGTCTCATCATTGACCTATACAGTTGCGTCATGATATTCCAAGTGTGCCAAAGGCTTTCTTCATCACATTGTCCATCTGACCTGCCATTTTTAGGGAATCATGCACGTGATGTGTGATGCTAAAGTAGGCCCAATAACTAAAAAAGTGAAGTGAACCACCCGACTGAGATTTCCCAGTCCTGGAATGGGAATAGTTCACAGACTATTCATTTAAGTTATGGTTTAGAACAATATGACCCTGCTTCTTTTGGCAGTGCTCAAAATGTGTGTTCATACCAGTGATATCATTCTGTATTTATCCAGGACAAGAAATGACTGACCTGAGCAAGAACAATATGTGACAAAGTGTCCAGATAATCTTCTGAAGTGGTTGGATTTGATGATAAACTGGCTTAATCATGTTCTATTCTAGAGGAAAAAAAGGTGGGAACGTGGATGGAAGATCACTGAAAAGTGGTAGATGGCCAAATGCCTATGCAATAGCATGTTGGTTGGAAAAGCCCTTTGTTTGTTAAACTACTGCAGTTTGGTTTGGGAACACACAGCAATCTCACCTTGTAGTTAGGAGGTTTAAGTTCAAGTCCCACTCCAGGGACTAAAGCACAAAATCTAGACTAACGTTCGAGTGAGTTACCTAGGAAGCATTACCTAGTTAAAAGGTGCTGTTAATCACGATAAGATGTTAAACCATTTTTCAATCTTTCCTGAGGAACATGCAAGGATTAGCAAAGGATGGCCAGGTAACTCCTTCCTTTGACCCAATGCTCATCCCTCAAGCATAATTTCTCATTTTAATCACACTCCTTTATGTAGCAACATGCAGCATGTTAAATCAGCTGTTGTATTTCTCACATTTCCTAAAATCTCTTGCACCAACCAGGTGGACGAAGAGTTGAGAGTGACAAAAGTGAAAGAAGCTTACATTCTTTGTTTGAATCTCTCATTACTCACCCTGAATATATTGGTGACTGCTCTGTGTGAAGCTCTGGTTGTACAATTGTGCCGAGTGAAGGAACATCACTTCCACAGTGGAACCTTTTAGCAATGCAATCTGGTCTTCGTTGTCTAATGTCTGGAATCCTTAAACAATATACACACTACTGAATTTCCAGATATAACATTCAACCTCTCATTTTGCCCTTGGAATACATAAAAACAAATCATCAACTTTTTATAATCTTTATATTTATCCAATATTTGATACTTTCCAATTCTGTTGCTACATGTCATTAGGCAGAGGTTCACTTGCACCTCCTCCAACCCCATCTACTGTATTCGTTGTTCCAGGTGTGGACTCTTATACATAGACCAAACGTAGACTGGGTGATTGTTTCACTGAACACCTTCGCTCAGTCCGCCTGGGCCTACATGATCTCCTGTTGCCAAACACTTTAACTCCCCTTCCCATTCTCATACTGACCTTTCTGTCCTAGGCCCCCTCCATTGTCAGTGAGACCAAACGCAAATTGGAGAAACAGTGCCTCATATTTCGCATGGGCACTTACAACCCAGTGGTATGAAATTTGATTTCTTTACATTCAAGCAATCCTTGCATCCCCTCCCCCATCCTAGTCGTTGTATTAGTTTCACTGTCGTCCTGGTGAGTTTCGTTGTCCATATAACTTGTTAACACCCCGCCCACAGCCAACAATGGGCCGTTTCCTTGATCATTGTTACATTTTTGCATATCTTTCATTCATTTGTTCTATATCACAATCTATATCTCTCGTCCTTTCTCCTGACTCTCAATCTGAAGAAGGGTCTTGACCCAAAATGTCACCTATTCCTTTTGTCCAGAGATGCTGCCTGACCTGCTGAGTTACTCCAGCCTTTTGTGTCTATCTTTGAGTCATTATAATATATATATTTAAACTGAATGACAAATTAGCAGCAGATTTTGTTGTCCTATACACCCAGAGTATATTTGCTTCTCGTGGAGAGTGGAGAGTAAAAAAGCTTGAAATCTAATACAAATGTTTTAATTTCTTTGTGACTGAGGAATTTCTTGAGGAGCACCTGGAAGGTCCAATCTAACCATAAGTATAAATGAAGCAAGAGTCCTCTTAAAAGGCTTTCACCAACACCACCAAGCAGGTGACAAAATGAAGGAGCGTCCATGAGAAATGAATGATAGCCTTTGATAGAGCCGTTTACATTTGAGTTGATTAGATAGTAAGACCATGATAATTTTAAAAAGTAATCCTCAAAATAGTTTCCATTGAAGAATAAATATATTTCCAATACTTCATACAATAATTGTTTTGATTTGGAAATGGTTAAAATAAAGTTTTGCAGCAAATGCAAAAAAAATGCTGATGATCTGAAAATAAACACAGAAAATGCTGGAAATAGTCAGCAGCTCAGGCAGTGTCTGTAGAGGGAGATACAACCACTTTCTTTTCCGGCATATTACATATATCATATTTCCCCACAATGAATATTCATTTAACAAAATAAGCAAACTAAGTAATTCTGTTTCAATTGGTTTTAAATAAGTGCAATGGAACAAAGATGAGACATTCTTAGATTTGCAATTGCACATTAAACTATATAAAGCTTTATTTGCAACTTCACACCTACTCACCTGGTAATCTTTTAGTAAACTCTACCAATACTTCCACTTGCAGGGTAGCATTCTCTGAGAGCCTGAGAAAATCCTCCACAGGATTTGCAGGTTCGAATAACTGATACATAGACAGTGATATTAGAAACAACACTTAATTGTGAAGAAACATTGTGGTTAATCAGGTAAACCCCTGAAAGCACGATAATGTATATAAAAAAAACTTCTCCCATTCAGTGTCACAATAATGAAAGGGAACTACATTAAATAAACAGAAAGAATGGCAGAAATAAATGCTCAGCGACTCGGAAAGCATTTGTGGACCAGAACATCAACAGGATTTTTCCTTGATAAAACAAGAGTATTTCTGTAATTCTATATTTATTGCAGATTTACAGAATCTGAATTTTGTTTTTGGAGACACAAGAGTCTGCAGATGCTGGAAATGGAAAAAGTCCCTTTGAAATTTGGTTTAGTTGAGTACGTAATGACAAGCTCCGTTTGGGCCAATATGATTTTTTAAAATCCCAGAAAATGCTCTAAATGACTATTACACTAGGAATTATTTCATTGTGTGCCACCTAATGAGATCAGCTGCTCTGTACAGGTATTATTTGTGACCAGAAGTGTATGTTAAATGTTTGAAATGGTTGATTCTATTTGGATATTCCAATTGGAGATATACTGATGTAATACACATTTCAAAAGGAAGCACTTTCAAGTGGTTAACTTACTTTTACCCATAATTCACATACATTTGTCATCCACTAACATCAGATGCAGCTAAGTGTTTAATATATATTTCCAAACAAGATAGAAACAAGATGAACTTGGGTCTGAAAAGGATCCCGACCTGGGTCGACACCTGTTTATTCTCTTCCCAGGTGCTGCCTGACCTGCTGACTTCTTCCAGCACTTTGTGTTTTGCACAAAATTCCAGCATCTGCACTTTCTTGTTTATAAAAATGGTTATAAAACGTTTCTAAGCACATCAACATGGATGATCGATGATGCAATTGTCAAAATTTAATTATATGGTCTTTACAAAACTGTGAAAGTTAAATCACAAACCAAATTATCATTGATTCACTTGAGCCAATAATATTGATGTGACTATAACATTTTAATGCAAAATCAATTGTTTAAATCTGCCCATATTACTTACATATTTTCTTGCTGCTTCTTGGGGTATTCGGTACTTGTGATGAGCTTCCACAATGTAATCGAGGAGCTGTTGTTCCTCAGCTGTAAACTCCACTCTCTGCTGCATCTGTATAAATAATTTAAAAAAGGTATTTATGCTACTCAGATGCTCAGTGCATTCTCAATAGTGTTCATTTAAGTTAAATTTACTGTCAAGAAACATAGACCCAAGATCTGTGATATATTCATGTAGTTTCAAAAATAACTTGATTATGCAGAATCCCATCTATTTGGAAGGGAATTGGTATAAAACACAGAAAATCACATCATTTGCACATCTAATGTGAGAAGTTTTAAATCTGGCACTTTCCATCGGAGTCTTCATTATTTTACGGATAACGAGCTCATCAATCATTAATTTGTTTAACAACCTAATCTCAATGCAGTGTTGCTCATTGGAAGTAGTAGTTACCTGGAAATAAATTGTATTATAAACTTTACTTTCACAAGCAATGCAGTGGAAATGGATTACATTTTAGAACTGCTGCAAATCATCATCGTTTTATTCAGTTATTCATGCAGAATTAATGGAATTATGTACTATATTTATCACAAATTGAGTTATAGCAGAGATAAAAGGGAATTATTATTCCCTTTGCTTCATCTACTGATCTGAATAATTACACAAGTAATATCAGAATGATGGTGTAATGTCATATTATACACATATATTAATTGAACAGATAAATAAAGACACAGGGATTACATTCAGGAGACCTTTCTTGCTCCTTCTTAAATCATGATATCAGGAAAGTTAATCTAGAGGCGTGCGTGACTGAGAAATCCCAAGGAGAGCATAGGGATTGACCCTCTGAGGAGAGATGTATTGGCTTTTCAAAATTTTATTTTCACCACTTATCTCATAGTGAGAGAACAGGAGAATGATACACATGTAAATAATGAGCTAGGTATATGGATAACAGGGCTAAGAATTTATAGTATTACTATTCTTAATACGGACATAAAGAGTAATTCTAATAAACTGAGGATTTTTTTTTAAATTATATGAATTATTCTAGACAATTCCCCCCTGAATTTTACCCTCAATTACCCAAAACGATGACCCTGTCATAAAATAAGTTTGATTCCTGTCATAAAATAAGTTTGATTTGCCAAATCGTATGTTTTCTAGATATCTCTTTACCATGCACAGGATGATGGATCTTCATATTGTGCTGAGGACAGATTCAAATGACTGGTCGATTATATTTTCTGTCCCTCCTTTCTTATGTTAGCAGTATTATGTTTGTTACTTCCAACCTCTGGAACTGTTTGAAAACTGTGGAAATTTTGGAAGATCACCAAACACTGAGATGCAAGTTATTAGGTACAGGATACTTGCCCATATTAGATCCTCTTAATTTCTCCAATAATCAATGTAGATCTTTCTCTGTACTGCTTATATTCCACTAATTCACCTCTTCAAAAAGATATCTCAAGCATGAAATTCACAACATTTATAATTGTTTTAATTTTGAGCTAAAATGTGTGCCAAGCAGCCATGGCAAAATAGAACAGCAGGGTAAAAGTTTAGTTTAGGAATAACAGCATGGAAACAGGCCTTCAACCCACTGAGTCCACACTGACCATTGATCATCCATTCACACTAGTTGTACGCTATCCCACTTTCTCATCCACTCCTTACACACTAGGGGCAATTTGTACAGAGGCCTATAAACCCACACATCTTTGCGATCTTGGAGAAAACCCATGCAATCACAGGGAGAACCTGCAAACGCCACACAGACAGCACTCAGGGTCAAGATTGAACCGGGATCTCCAGCTCTACTAGCTGCACCACTCGTCCGCCCTCAAAAAAAGGTGATACTTGTGCACCATATTTAAATGGCACTTCCAGAAGGCCTCAGAGTTTGTCTCAGCTCTGTATAATTACAGTCAATCCCACAAAAGATACGCACAGGTTTACAGAGCATTCTTATATGTGATTTTCTTCAAAGATGATGTCCAACTTTTCTGCATGAAAATAGAAATCTGATAAATGTATCATGTATCCTTCAGCCATCCCCCTTTCAAAAGTGAGATATTTATCCTTCAAATTCAAACAATCTTACCTTTCCAGCCTTTGTGGTAGATGAAACCTGTTTGCTGTCAACACCATCTTCCTCTGTCTTTATGCTGCAATAAATATCCATGACTTGTTTGGTGTTTTTCCGTAGGCGTTTAGATTTGCACTGGATTTCTGTTAGCAAACCTAGAAGAATTTAATAGATACCATTTAATGCTCAATACCTTTATTCCTGAATAAAGAGATATTATTTTAACACAATGCTCCATTTAAATGTGGATGAGTTGGTGAGTAGGTTTGCGGAACATCAAAATTGGAGAAGTTGCAAACAGTGAGGAAAGCTGTCAGAAGATACATAGGGATATAGATCACCTGCAGAAATGGTTAAAAAAAATGGCAGATAGAGTTTAATCAGAGCAAATGTAAGGTATTACACTTTGGGAGCATGAATGTAAGGGGAGAGTACACAGTTAACGGCAAGACCCTTGATAACATTGACGTGCTGGTATGTTTGTCTTCTATGCTAGGGGCATTGAGTATAAGAGTCAGGAAGTCATATTGCAGCTCTATATGACAGGTTAGGCCACAATTTGAGTGTTGCATGAAGGATTTGGAGGATTTGGAGAGGGTGTAGATAATGTTTTCCAGAATACTGCCCGGACAAGAAGGTTTCAGCACAAGAAGAGGTTAGATAATAGAAAAATAGAAAATAGGTGCAGGATTCATTCAGCCCTTTGAGCCAGCACCGCCATTCAATATCATCATGGCTGATCATCCAAAATCAGTATCTCGTTCCTGCTTTTTTCCCCATATCCTTTAGCCCTAAGAGCAAAATCTAACTCTCTCTTGAAAATATCCAGTGAATTGGCCTCCACTGCATTCTGTGGCAGAGAATTCCACAGATTCACAACTCTCTGGGTGAAAAAGATTTTCCTCATCTCACTCTCTGGGTGAAACACGTCACTATCGTATCCGCCTCCACCACCACCCCTGGCAATGCGTTCCAGGCAACAATCTTGGATTGTTTTCTCTGGAATGTCAGAGGTTGAGGGGAGACTTAATAGAAGTATATAAGTAGGAATCTTTTTCCTAGGGTCATAATGTCCAACACTAGAGGGCATAGCTAGAGGGGGAACGTTTCATGGAGATGTACAGAGCAAGTTCTTTTGCACAGAGAATGGTAGGGGCCTGGAATGCATTGCCAGGGGTAGCGGTGGAGGCCGATACGATAGTGGCATGTAAGAGGCATTTAGATAGGCACATGGAAGTGCAAGGAATAGAGGGATCGTGTACAATCAGTTTAACTTGGCTTCATGTTGGGCACAAACATTGTGGGCCAAAGGACCCATTCCTATACTGTACTGTACTATGAAGAAGGGTCTCGACCTGAAACGTCTCCTATTCCTTCTCTCCATAGATGCTGCCTCACCCGCTGAGTTTCTCCAGCATTTTTTGTCTACCTTCGATTTTTCCAGCAGCAGTTCTTTCTTAAACAACTGTACTGTACTATGTTCCATTTGTCCATCTCTTCCATACTTGATTTATATTAATTTATGTTTAAGTCATGTCTTTAGTTTAAAATCTTCATTTCTTCATAATACCTATCCTATGTTCCTCCAAACCTATAACCTTGAAGATATCTGTGTGATTCTTGCAGATTGGCATCCTATTTTTAATTGCTCCATAACATCATTTCCTTATCTGCAAGAGCCCTAAGCTCAAAGAATGCCCTATCTAAACCTGAAATCAGTCTGAAGTCTTGACCCAAAAAGTCGCCTATCCATGTCTTCAAGGGATGCTGTCTGACCCACTGAATTACTCCAGTAGTTTCTGTTTTTGTTTTCTTTTCCCGCTCTACACTTACCTGCTTGTGTCTGGCTTCCCTAAAGTAGTCTGCTTCTCCTCTCTTCCCATAGAAAATCCATAGAATCTAATGCTTTGATTCAGACTGTTCCAAACTCAAGCATCTTTTCCCACAGAGTGAATTCCAACATCAAAAGTTTGCTCATTTCTACCTCTGCAGCATTATATTGGAACAAATTCTAATTTTCTTAGTTTTACAGTTAAAAACTTTGATGTGAGTTGTTTAAAAAATCATCTGATCTAAAACAAGTGGATGAGAAAAGCGGAATGTTACCATGGAAAGTTAAAACAGATGACTTAAGTCTGGGAAGAGAGGTGCCATTAAAGAGATGGCCAAAATAGAAGAGAAATAAAATACAAGTGTCATGAAGTCTTAAGTTGTTCAATGTCAAATCTTGTATGATATGATCCTTGTGAAGTGCTTGAGATATTTTCCCAAATTAAAGATTGCATATTATTAGAGTTGTTATTTTGCACTCCCTCTAAATTCTCCTGTTGATTGGCACCCTCTACCCTGCCCTAGATTAGCCTGATAGCACATCTCACGCTCCTCTGTTTAAAAAATGTAACCCACACATCTCCTTTAAACTTTCCCCTCTCGCCTTAACCCTATGCCCACTTTTATTTGTCATTTTCACGCTGGGAAAAATATTCTGCCTATCTATCCTATTTATACCTCTCATAATTTTATGAACTTTGATCAGGTCTCTTCTCAGCCTCTGACATTCCAAAGAAAACAATCTAAATTTGTTTGGTCTCTCTTGCTCGCTAACACCCTCTAATCTAACAACCAATCTGGTGAAACTCTTCTGCCCCTCTCCAAGGCCTCCATGTCCTTCCTGCAATGTGCAATCAGAACTGCACTCAATACTCCTAATGGGGTCAACCAATGTTTTATAAAACTTAAATGTGACTTCCTGACTCATACGCTCAATGCCGATCAGTATTGTGGCAGGAATTTGACCAATTTGCTCATCATCCTCAATCCTCAATCAACATTACTAAACACAGACGGTCTGTTTATTATCAATTTCCTGTTTATTGGAGCTTGTTGTTTATTAATTGGCTGACATATTTCCTAAAATACAGTAGTACTTTATTGGTTGTTAAGTGTTCTGGGGTTTCCAGAGATCTTAAAAAGTGTTAAATTAATGTGTTTTTCCAAAAAATCAGAAGCCAAAGTATCAGCAAAGATACATTTTCAAACATAAAAGTTTTTTTCTGTTTATTAATTACTTACATTCAGCTAGCATTCCCACTGCCTTGCACTTCTTCAGCCGGCATTCCTGACATTTTCTCCGCATGTACATATCCATTTCACAGTTCCCACCAGTTTTACATTTGTACACAGCATTTTTTGTGATACTCCGGCGGAAGAATCCTGGTTGGAAAACAGGATGGTCTAAATTTTATAACAATAAAATCATCTCACTGAATAGAGAATTCATTATTTAAAGTAGACAGATCTACACATATTTTTTAAACTTATCTATACTTTTAAAAATCGCTACTTCTACATCTTTCATATCTCAAGAAAAATGAGAACAAAGTGGAACATTTCTACAATGCCATCTTTTCTCTTGATTTAAGCAGAATATTTATTTCATTCATTCTCTCCGTGTATATAATTTCTGAAGTCAAGATCAATTGTAATGCTGAACGGCTCTTCACAATAATGCTTTTGTAGAAAAATACTGAGAGAAGATATTGCAGGGTAATCAAGAATCAGCAGATCCTGAACGGTTACATTGCCAAGATGCACCAACAATATTTGCAGGTACACCTTTTAAATTACCAATATGAATCAACTTCTCAGGCTCGGAATTAACAGAGCCATGTATGAGTTTCTGATGAGTTACCTGTTTCAAGAATACATGTAGTTAATGTGCATTATATAGTTGGCTGTGCGACATCTTGCACCCATATTCCTAAAACTATCGCCAAACATTCATATCAATAGCCTGGTGCTGTGGAGGTGACAATAGGAAATCCTGGAAGCTCCTTTCAATTCTACTGACTGGGATTCCAATGCCTCTGACAGTGTGGAAGCTACTTGTTCAAAATGCAAACTCTTGACATCAATCACTAGATATTGTATGGCGTGCGTCCCCGGATGAACAGATTGAAAAGACTGCTTATTATGCACAGAAAGTGATGAAATTGGAGTGCACAAAGCCTTTTGTCATGTTGGAACTGGATACCTTCAAGTTTATTGCCATTCTGCTTGAGGTAGTTCTTACAATGCACTTGTTTATGCCCATCAGCCTTTTTCTCTAATGTACACCATCAAAGTCCTTACCTGACTTTCCTATGATAAAGCTCATTTTGGTGGCACTCCCTTGTGTTATCCTTTTTCCTTGCATATTCATGCTCATTTGGTGTTTCACCAAATGAGCATACATCCTTCAAAGCATGTGCAGTGTGCAGTGTCAATTTGAGCAAAGAGTGAGGAATGGGGAGGCACAAATACAATAGAATCCTGTTTTTCACATTTCCCATACTAGTAATATTCTTTCTGCCCGACTTCTAGTTAAGTAGTGCCAGTCCAATTCATTGGCACTAAAGTCTGATATAACAATATAGGTATGTAGGAAGTAGATTTGTTTACATGCATTACCCTCATTTGTTCCTGAGACATTTCAAGACAGAATATTTTCAGCTCCCCCATGATGTATTATTCATTAACCTCCTGAAGCCAATAGTTGCAAGACATCATCAATACAGTGATTAAACAGAAATATATTAAAATATACAAGATGTAAAATGCAAAATTAAATAAGACTAAAACAAAATGCTGCAGATATCAGAAAGATAACAGGAAAACAGAAAATACTGCAAGGTTGGAAATTGTCAAGCAATATCTGCAGAGAAAGAAATGGAATTAATATCTCGGGTAAATTACCTGAACTTTTAGGTCATCAGCCGGATATGTTAACAGTGTTACTCTCTCAATATCTGCTCAGTTTTTTCCGGCATTTTCAGTTGTTTTTATTCTCATAAGAGTTGACTAAGTCAGCATTATCATCCTAAACAATTATTTTTCAATGCTGGTCTGTTTATTGAACTGGTTTGTTCAATTTTTGTTTTAATTTTATGTGCAGTGTATGGCTGTAACTTAATTCATTGTGTCAGCAATGGCATTTGTCATTGCTAACAAAAGTATGTAAACTAAATCACATACCCATCCAATAAAATATGTGCACAAAATACACAAATGAGCATTTACACAGATCTCTGAAACACATGCATGGTAGACTATTGGGGCCTAAATACCAATGCACAGGAACAAATGTTGAGCACCCACGTTCTGTCCACCATGGCAATCTGAAGCTTTCAATTTTAAGCCATTCCTCTTCCCATTTCCACACCTACCTGCCTTTCATTGGTCTCATACACTATCAGGATGAGGCCAATGAAACACCTCATATTCTGCCTGGGTAGTTCTGCCAACCCACCAGCATAAATATTGAATTCAACAATTTCAGGTAACCTGCTTCCCATCACTCCTGCTCTTACAAGCACCCTTCTTTTCAACCCAGCCCCCTATCACATAATTTATTTCCCTTCCCCACCCACTCCATCTGTCCGTCTCCCACACACACCTCCTGCTGGGTCGTCATAAGATCATAAGTGATAGGAACAGAATTCCATCAAGTGTACTCCGCCATTCAATCATGACTGATCTATCTCTCCCTCCTAACCCCAGTCTCCTGCCTTCTCCCCATAATCCCTGACACCCGTACTAATCAAGAATATATCTATCTATGCCGTAAAAATATCTACGGATGGCCTCCACAGCCTCTGTGGCAAAAGATTCCACAGATTCACTACCCTCTGACTAAATAAATTCCTCCTCATCTCCTTCCTAAAGGAAGGTCCTTTAATTCTGAAGCTATGATCTCTAGTCCTAGACTCTTCCACTAGGGGAAACATCCACTCTATCCAAGCCTTAAACTATTTAGTATGTTTCAATGAGGACTCCCCCCCCCCCCCCCCCCCACACATGTTTCTAAACTTCAGCGAGTACAGGCTCAGTGTTGTCAATCACTCATAAGGGTCGTGCCTTAAGCAAACTAATTTCTATCACTTAGGCTATACACATGACAGATCCATTTTAGCTGTGAGTACAAATTTCTATTGAAAAAATATTGAAGATAATGAATTACAATATATATTTTAAAAGGCTTGAATTCTTACCTTTACATCCTTCACAGGTTAGTGCATTATAATGATACCCTGAAGCCTTGTCCCCACACACCACACACAACTCCTCCTCACCCTTTACTCGCAAAGATGAATTGTTGAGTCTTGGTCTTTTCATAACAGGCATCACTCCATCTGTAACATTGGGGCCCAAGTACTGTGGTTTGTTTAGCTCATATGAGCTTGGAGAATAATGTCCTTCTGGTGAATACTGAGGGTAATAATTATGAGCAGAATAATGCGTCTGCTGCTGAGGTGCTGCCATCGTAGAGAACTGCATGTTGGAATACTGGCTGTATGCAGGCATCTGTAGTTCTGGGTCTTGAAGTGGGTAGCTAATCTGATCAGTCAGAACCTCTGAATTAAAACAAAGTAGAAATTACTGTATTGCAAGAAATTTTAGCCTACATCTGTAAACATTTTGAATATGCAGAATGTAGAAACAAGGAATTGCCGAATTGCAGATTCTGGTTTACACAAAAGAACACTAAGTGCTAGAGTAATTCAGTGGGTTAGGCAGCATCTCTGGAGAACATGGATAGGTGACATTTCAGGTCTGAAGAAAAGTCCCGAGCCGAAATATCACCTATCCATATTCTCTAGAAATGCTGCCTAAGCCGCCGAGTTACACCAGTACTTTTAGTCCTTTTTTGAATATGCAGCTGGATTTCAGAAGAGCTGTAGTGTTTCAGGACCACCTACTACTCAAGGGTGTAGATTACCAAAAGTGCAGAACTCTCCATTTACACTCAGCTTATTTGTAAGTAACCTGCATCATTTGTAGACCACAAATAAGTACTGAAATCTTACACCAAGACATAAAAATATTGTTGTGCCATTTGACATTACTACATAAGCTCAGGAACATTAGCATGTCAAATGTATGAGGATCTGGATCAGATTTGCAAAGATGTGCCACTTTTTAGGTAAAATTCACTTTATGGTACACAAAAATATGGTACTTTGTGAATGAATTTCTGATTTTTTTTCACAAAATCATAACTTATAATCATCAATATATGCTGATTGTACAGAGAACAAACTCAAAATAAAAACATATGAAACATGTTAAAACAAATGGAAAATTACATCAAAATAAGAACAATACATTTATTAATAATATTTATTGAAACATTCAAACTTTTTAAAATTAGATAAAATGGTTCATTTTTGGAAATTCATGTTGGTGTTTCACTTCCTTAGTAACTAAAGAAATATTTTGCAGGAAGAGAGTCTAAAGTAGAAGATCACGTCTCTACAGGTTCAGTGACGAGACAGGCCACCAGCACATGGTATGCAAAAGTTTTTCTTGAGTACCTCGGCTACACAAGCGACAAAGTCATCACAGTCACGCTCAACTCAGCCATGCCAGGAGAGATATCACCGCAAAGATATGACAAGAGAGGACGCCATGACCCCAAACACAAACTTTCTGCAGAAAACTAAACACTCATCACCGGCCACATCAACTCCTTCAATCCATGCATCAGTTACTACGGACACAAACATGCTCCGCATAGGAATTACCTCCCACCAGAACTGAGCATTAAAGAAATGTACCATGACTTCCAGAAATCACACCAGGGTGTTGCAGGTTACAACACATACAGAAAGACCGTCAACAGCTTGAACATTAGTTTCGCCAAATTGGGGGAGGAGGAATGTGAGCTCTGTCTAATTTATGACAAACAAGAACACGACAATGAAGACACGTCAAAATGTACCAAATGTGCAGCATGGAAAGAGCATAACAAAAATGCTGGAAGGACCAGAAGGCATATCGAGAGGACTGTGAAGAGAATCACGGGGACAAAGAGGCGTTCTTCTCCATGGACATGCAGAAAGTGATCATGTTGCCAAGGCTACCGGGTGTGAAGACATGCATGTTCACACGCAGACTTGTTTTGTTCCATGAGACATTTGCACCCCTTGGAGGAAAAGCAGCAGGCAATAACAGAAAGCCAGTAGGAGTAGTTTGGCACGAGGGCATTGCCAGCCGGCAAGCTGAGGATGTTGTCAGTGCGTTCGACAAGGTCAAAACGGGGCCTACCGGGATTGCGAGCACTTCACATTTTGGGTGGACAACTGCTCGGCCCAGAATAAGACCTGGGTTCTGTTCACAGGCATGGCGCTCATGGTTAATGAGGATGGGGAGGGGGGGCAAACACTGTCACCCTTAACTACTTTGAGAAAGGGCACTTTGAGAAGTCGTCAACAAGAACGGTGCTGCCATCCAGATGGGACCAGCAGACTTCAGTCTGTGGGAGAATGGAATGAGCAGCGCAGGATTCACCAACAAACCGGTTCTCAGCACAGTCCGAGTTGCTCAGTTTCGTCGAGGCTCCAGCAAAATCTACTGGAAGACATCGACCGACGATGAGGAGTTCTCGTGTGGGGAATTCCAGAAGAAGAAAGTGGCTGAGAAGATGTTGAATGGGCAGCGCTTTCCCCCAAGGAATGGTGCACGGGGAATCCCAAGCAACAAGAAAAATGACATCCTGATGAAACAGTGCCCCGTCATGCCTCCCAACAGATGTCAGTTCTGGAGAGACATTGTCGAGAATCAAGCCTCAAGATCTCATCGATAATGAGTGAAAACATACAACGAGGACAACAAACATGTCTGGCAATGTTTATATCAGATTTTTGTCATGAACATTATATAATATGAAGCATCCGACTTGATGTTGTTTAAGCTTCTTTTTTTTCTGGTTAATGTTAAATACAAATATTTTGCAGTATTCTACACGTGCAGTTATGTAGACCAAGCATGTTTATGCAACGTACTTGGCAAACAATGTTTATGCAATGTACTTGGCAAACAATGTACTTGGCAAACCGTTTGTAGGACATGTACATTGATTAGAGACACATGTGGTATGGCCATTTGTGATTTAGAAACTCAACACTTTAAATTTCCAAACTTTCTGTGTCTTTCTTGGTGAAATAATTAAACACATCTTCCCCTCCTCACTTTTTTTTCCAGTTGTGTATTGTGTAGCAGAAAAGTGCTGAAACTAACAAAAAATTAAGCACAACCAAACCAAAGCAAAATAGAACACTTTGTCTGCTTTAGGATAATATGCATTAAAACATTTCTTTAGTGGGGAGGGTTGTTGAATTCATGCATTTCCATTTGTCTTGCCATTGTCTACACTTCATTTAACCTGAATATTGGCTGCATTTATGTTCATGTTCTTGTGCAATATTTTTCAGGACCTCTTGCAATTTCAGATATTACTGCCCTTTTCACACCTAAAAGTATGTGCCAATAATTTATCACTACATACAGTTTAATTCTTGCATTTATGAGAATGTCTTGCCCTTTCAACACTGGATACTGAATCTGAATGTGTCATAAAGTTACAATGAAATGTTTTTCCCAATTCCAGATGTTACAACTCAGTAAATATCCTCTAATTTATATACATACAAGGTTAATGCTTTATTGCATTTTCTTTTTAATTTTTCCTCAACTCATTAATATTTTCCTTAATGTAAAAATGTTATGTTTTATACCATGTGTACATGTGTAGGTACAGCAAATTCATCTTAAATGCTCTTAAGATGGATATTTTTTTGTAATGTACTGTTACGCATATTAATATTTCCATAATATCACCTTTATGTCTTTATCATACAAATTGGTTTGCGTAATTGTATTTCAGGAAGTTATTTATTATACATCCATGGTTTACGACAGTGCAATAACAGTATTATAATAACAGTCCAATTGTGTTGTAGGAAGTTCTTACAAATGTCATTGATTAGATTTTTCATTGCTTAAGAAATTTTACCCAATACTCTCTCCTTTCTCTTATCTATAATCTTTTAGCATGTAAACTTAATTTTCATAATAAGATTGTAGAAACGTTTGATGTATAAATCCCTGGATTTTAGCTTTTGAATTATAGACATATATGATTTCATGGTATGTTATGATTATCACATTATCCAATTTTGATTTCATTAAGCAGCAATACTTTATTGGTAATCATCATTGTTATCTCAAATTACTGTGAATTATGAATTATTAATGTATGCCATTTCACTGTAAACGTACTATTCAGCTATTGGCTGCCATACATGATTTTAATAAAACCTGTATTGGATTGAATTTTTATTGGGGAATGATAAATTGTGTTATTTTGTATACTGATAAGTTATTTCAAATCAGTAGCATTGCAGTTTAACAATTATTAGTGGTGCTCTCCAGTCAGTAGTTAGTGCACATGTACATGTAAGCAATAAATTTGAAACTCCCTGAAAACCAGTTTCAGTTGGTGTACATGGTCATAGTTATTACAATTACCATGTACAGTGTACTACCCTAATTTGGCTCGAATAGTAATTTAGCACTTCGTTTAACATTCATCTCCTGCATGTATGTATTTTGACATGGTTAATTATAACTCAATGTGGAGGCTTCCACATGAAAAATAGGTCTCTGTCATTTGTATAATTTATTTTTTGTGTAAGCTAACAATTGCAGCCATACTATTTACATGTAAATTAATAATTATTATTATTATCATCATCATCATCATCATTTTTCTCATTGTTATAGAAATCATAATCAGAGACACAAAGAGAAGGAAAAAAAGTGAATGAAGTATCTGGTAAAATGGGAACATGCCCATGCAAGAGATATTGTGTATGTGTGAACTGTGAGTATATGTGTGTGTCTGGTTATGTGCATATGTGTGTGTTTGTGTTTATGAAAGTTTGTGTGCGCTTCATTTTGCTTTTGTGTGTTTGTGCGTGTTTGCAAGTGTTTGTGCTTGTACGCTAGTTTGTGTGACTGGTTGGTTGTGTGTGTGTGTGTGTAATTAATATGACAGGAGTACAAAACATAATACCTAACATAGTTAAATACCAGAGTGGTGAGAACATAGAACAGTTGCTTCCTTTTGTCAAAGTATAAGGCAGGAAACTATTCCAATAATACTATGACAAAAGGAAACAACTGACATAATCCTCATAAAAATATGAATTCATATCTTCAAACACATATGCCTAAAATGTCTTCTCTGAGTACAATTTGAAAATATTTATACCAGAGAAGTAAGAAATTCCATCACAGAGAGCTGAAAGAAAAACACGTTTTCCTCATTTACAAGAAAACTCCTTTCTGTCAGTTGCTTCCTTTTATCAAAGTACGGCAGTCTTGTTCTGAGGTAGTTGGCTGCTGTACATGTTAGGGTGACACAGTGGTACAGCAAGTAGAGTTGTTGCCTCACAATGCGGAGACCCAGGTTCAATCCTTACTTCAGCCAATGACTGTATGGAGTTTCCACATTCTCCCTATGACCATGTAGTTTTCCTCAGGTCTTCGGGTTTCATCCCACAGCCCAAAGACATGCAGGTCATTGGGTTAATTGGACTCTAAATTGCCTCCCACTGTGTGTGTGAGGGGTAGAATCTGAGGGGAGTTGATGAGAATGTGGGGAGCATAAAATGTAGGATTAGTGTAGATGGCTGGTTGATGACCAGTGGGCCAAAAGGCATGTAGCTGTGCTGTATGACTAACTCTAACAGACTCTTTTAAGTGACAACAGTGAAAGGAAGGCCATTGACAGACTGTAAGATCTGAAAGTCAACTTTTCTTTGTTTTCCTTGAAAGTTCGATAGTTGAATTAAGATTATAATCAGCTTGACTCCTTCTCACCTTCCTATGACAGCTCTATCCTTCTTGTTAGTTTTAAGGTGTAGGAAGGAACTGCAAATGCTGGTTTAAACCGAAGATAGGCACAAAAAGCTAAAGTAACCCAGTGGGTCAGGCAGCACCTCTGGAGAAAAGGAATAGGTGACGTTTCAGGTCAAGACCCTGCTGTTAGTTTTAATTCCTTTCTTTATTTCCTCCATTATTCACCATATAAATTATTAGATAGACACAAACATGGTAAGTTTTAACTTTAAGAAGTCTCAGGCCATTATTCTGTTATTTTGTGAGCTAACTGGCTTATGAAGGATAATTGAAGAGAAGTCACCTTCCCAATTGGAAGGAAAGATAAGGTATATAATTTTGGATATAACTCTGCATTGTTATTTCACAGCATCATGAACAAACAAGCACAGAAGGATACCAATTGGGTACTGAACCATGTGCCATGAAGGATACCATGTGCTAATGGTCACAATTCTCCTTTATTCCTAGCAGATCCTCACAGCAGTTTTTACATTGCCATTACTTAAATCAGTTCCAAGTCAGCTGCAGTTTTGAATGATGTTAATTAGATCCATGTGTCAGTTATCAGCATTTCACTTGAAAACAGTTATTTTCTTGATGGTTCTGAAATCAGCTGGATGCATTCCCCTTACTGTTATCTTGGCTTAATCTTGTGTCAGTTATATTTTCAAATGAGCTGATGATATCTCAAAGTTATAATTACAAATGTGTTTATTTAACTTTTACCCCTGCTAAAGTTTCATATAATAAGTAAGCTGCCAAAATGGAACAGTTAAAATGTATTTAATTTTCCTGCAAAGAATTTTCCTTGGATTGCTTCCAGATATCGTCTTATGTGAAAATGTATTTAGCTCGGTTGTTGCACCCATCATTTTCTCCCAGGCATAAAAGTATTAATTGGCTTGATTTCAATAACATTGATTTGGAATTTTGAAATAAAATTGATGGTAATAAGTTTTAATTAAATGGATTACATTTTGATACACACATTTCAAATGTTATTGCACTGTTTAAAATTTTTTTTTTTAATTCATTCTCAGGTTATGGGTACATCAGGCTAGATCAGTATTTATTGTAGTGCCATCCTGAAAAGAAGGTGACTCAACTGGTAACTTGATAGACCAGTTAAGGATTAGTCACATTAGTTTGTAACTCTACAGTCACAAATGGGCAAGTTTATTTCCTTAACCTTTCATCCCTGCAAACCATTTTTAAAGGATTGTAGTACATAGCACATTGCTTCCACGATTTCCCCCTTACACGTGCATCGTCTATAGATGGCACAAATCGCTCATGAATAATTAGTAGTTATTTTTTGAAAATCACTCCTTTTCAGATATTAGGCAATGAAAACTAATGAATGAGCCAACTACTTCATGCAGGAAGTTGAAATCTAAACCTTTATCACAGATTTCACTGAGAACAGTCTGGGATGACAATGTGTGGGGAAAGAGCAGTCTTGCGGAGGGGGCCTAAATGCTTCCTCATGCATCAGGCTTCTTATTACATCTGCTTATGCCCGTTTCAGTTGTTCTTGCTAAAAAATGGAAGGTACTATCTTTCCTGTCCTCTATTCTGGGGTTTTAAGTGAATGCCCAGTGCATGAACAAATTTCCTCTTAGACTTTTGCTTAAAATGTTCAAAGAGCTGGTGTATAACAGCTGGTGTATATATACACTCCTATTTGGTCTTTGCCAAAGTAAAACATAATTGTTGTGAGTTTATACATACCGTAGAGTTGGGGAGGTTCAGCAAGACAGTATCCATCTGAAAGAGCTAAGTGGCCATGCCCAGCCATGTTGGCCTCTGATCCTGTCCAGTGTTTCATTCATGCACTGTTTGTTGATTGCATTAAAAATAACAGCATAGACACTGAAAAATGAAAAGACAATTGAAACAAGTTTAATTATTCAATAGCAATAATACCATTGGAACCACTGCCTGCAGTAAAGTGTGAACTGGTTTAATATATCACGGGTTAAATGCATCTCAGTCAGTCTTTGTGGAAAATGATCCTAATTTTGGATCTGATCTGATACCATGTCCAAAATAGAAGGCGCATACTACTTACCGAAACCAAAGTTAACATTTGTAAATCATTTAACTCCTCACTGATCATTTGGATTGAGGAATTGGCTTAACAGCAGCTTTCTTAAATTCACTTACAGAAAACAAGTCAATTCTGTAATAAAAATACATTTATTTGAAGATGAAGCACTCTCAAAATTCTCAAGTATCAGAATTAAATGAAGATAATTGAAATGTTACATTGTGAAAGCCATTTACAATTTTTTTTCACATTATTTGTTTTGGATATTACCTGTCTAAGCTTTTTTTCTTGATCTTGGGTAAACTGAAATAATGAATCAGACTATTTAAACACTATTTCAATGTTTTTCTTTTGATAATTATATAGCGCATATTGCCAGATACTTGAAATTTAAAGACTGTAACAGTAACAAACAACAAAAATTCCTCCAAATAATCTCCTTCTACATTGGAAAATAAAGTGACAGAAATATAAAAAGCAAATTTCTCAAAGTTTAAAGTAGATTTAAAATAAAATTTTAATCGTAATTGATCGTAATTTTATATTTTGAAAGCCTCTTGATGTTGACACGCTCTTGTTAAGATTAGCTCAGATGCAATATCCTCCAGATATAATCCCAGTGCAGAAAAATTCTAAGAAAGTATATTAATTACAGTGATTTATTACCAAAACACTGCATCATTATTTCATCATCAAGAAAGTAATGTTGTACTTTTCTTCCTTTTCAAGTCTAGAATTCTGTTATAAAAAATATATTTATTTGAAGATGATGCTCGAAATTATTTATCAGAATTAAATAAGGACAATTTAAATGCTCTGAGAAACGTTGTTTAAAGAAGTGAGAACACTATTTTGAGGAATAGTTGTAGCTCATTTGCTGGCATTCTTTCCTATGAATAATAAGGTTGTTCAAATCTTGCTCCATTACTTAAGTAGAAATATCAAGGTGGTTCTTCAGTGAAGCATTTTGGACCAGCAATGTCCAAGTCTTTTGGATGGGATATTTAACTCTAGACTCTGACTATTCTCTAAGTTGGTGGGAAAATATTCCAAGGGACATTTTGACGAGGAGAATTGACTGGTGTCCTGATCATTATTCTTTTCCTAATATAACAGATTATTAGGTTCTGAGAATATATTGTCTGTAATATTTCATACATTGGAAGCAAATACAGTTTAAATATAATAAACTGGCTGTAGAGTTATTTGGCAAGTCCAGAAGTTATGAAAGATTCAACATGCTTGTAAATATTCCATTAAAAAAAAACTAACTCCAGGGATTTTGAAAAATGCTTAAAGATAATCAATCAATTCCAATTACTCACAGGACTTTCTTAATATCTCATGGGGTGAGGCAATTGGCTGAAGCCCAGTTTTGAGCAGTCAGGCCTGTCGTGAAACAATCCCATTTGGTGTGATTGTGATACCACACAAAATGATGAAGGGTGTATTATATGTGAAGATAGGACATTATCTCCACAGGGATTGTACGATGGTCACTTCTGTCAGTGCCATTATGGACGGATGCCTCTATCACAAGTTGAATCGCTTTGTGATTCTTACTCAAAACAGTGCAAATGCCACAATATGTCTCAGTGCTCTTGTTTTGTTTTTTTAAAGGCAAAATGATCCAAAATCTCCAGTTTTAAATAAAACTGCATCCCAAATATTCCTGCAGAACACGAGATGGTACATTTGGTGAGGAATTGTCAAAAGAAAGCTGGAAAATGTTCAATTATTACTTTAAATAATTCCTAACTTATGAAAATCTGTGGAAACGTAACACACTTTTCCATTCCACAGAAATCTTTATGTTCATGTTGAATCTGATACTACCTTTAAAATATTTTCTGCTACAACTTTTATAACCATTAACCACATTTGAATTTCATCAAATAGAGACCAAGGCAAGATTTGGCTAAACTGACATGTTGTATGGTCCCTGGATAAGTAACCTCGCAGCGAGCAACCTGCACGTAAGCTTGTCTTTGTGTATTTCTGACTTATTTCTTCGAAAGTGACTAAGGATCTTTGAAGCCATAGTTTGTCTAACATTGCCACAGAGCAATACAGAATGGAAACAGGCACTTTGGCACACTAAGTCTGCACCAACCATCTGACACATTTACTCTAACTCCATTGTAATCACATTTCACTCGCTCTGTAACTCCTTGGTTCGCTCATCCCTTGTTTGATTTAATGTTTTTAATAATTTTAAAAGATTTATTTGAAGAACCTTTATTGGTTTTTCTTTATTTTTTAAGAAGATAATTATTTTTAATAATCTTTATTTGTTTATTTGATTCAATTGTGTTTTTTTTAATTAAGCATTTCTGGATATCAGGAACATGATGAAACATTGAGAAATCTATAAAGTTTGGGAAGGGCATTATCACATGTCAGTGTTTTCTAGAGAAGATTTTTTTTAGCTCTTGATCTGAACTAACCTTGTCACTTGGATGATGTTATTGGCGGGTGTGATTGTTCAGGTATTTTTCTCATTTCCTACCTCTTCTTCCTGCTCTTTCTTGTTTTGTCCAACACTAGAGGACTTAGCTCTAAGGTGAGAGGGAGAAAGTTTAATGGAGATGTGTGGGGCAAATATTTTACACAGAGAGTGATGGGGGCCTGGAACGCATTGCCAGGGGTGGTGGTGGAGGCAGATATGATAGTTGTGTTGAAGAGGCTTTTACATAAACACATGGACATGCAGGGAATAGAGGGATGTGGATCATGTACAGGCAGATGAGATCAGTTCAGCTAGGTATCATGTTCGGCACAAACATTGTGGGTCTAAGGACCTATTCCTGTGCTGTAATGTTCTATGTTGCCACCTTCCCATCAGCATCATTTCCAGTTAATATCTTCCATCAAAAGTAATTGATCTATCCATCCCACCACCCCATCATCACTGAAAGCAATCTGCGGTCACCCAATAGACACCTTCTCCAGTTACCATTACTGACCTCCTTCACATTGACATCAGCCAAGACTATGTATCAACTCTGTGCCCCTCTCCTAGTCCTGCCCCATCCTGGTTCACCCAAGGTTTACCGTAACGACGGATTATTGGAATGAGGTCTGAGAACAAAGATTTGAAGCTGCTTGAGGCTTCACCTTTCAATCACGGTGAAAACTGAAACCATGCTTTCAGACAATGTTCCTGAGCTACAACATGTTGTTGAGAAATGGTAGGGACAAATATAGACACTTAGAGATTCCCACTGTTAATAGGGTGGACATGCTGATGAATTCCTAGCTACAACAAGATACTTAACGATGGACGCAGATGAATGAGTCTACCTTTCAATTAGAATGTATAGAGAAGCATGAAGAGTGGGCATGCTTTTGAGTTTTTTTCTTGTATGGGATAAACTGTAACACTAGCACTCTGATCAGGTGATTCATACCAGAGACTGGATTCAATCTACATATCTGTTCTTCTTCTGACCTTTCTCTGGAATAGAATCCCCATTAAGGATTAAAATTCCTGTAAATGCAAACCTCCTGCTTTGAAAAGCTTCCCAAAAACATTATACAACTATTCCAATCCCATGCAAAGTTTGATCAGAATAATAATGACATTTCCCACACTCCAATTCTCAAAACGTTGGACTGAGAGAACTGGGGATTAGCAAACAATTTGACATTTCTAAGGAAAGCATCCCTGGGGACCTTCTGGTTTGGAATTAGAGCAGTTTGTTTACAAATTATACATGTTGAATTTTCAAAGATGGCAAATCAATCTAATGTTTATAGTTGAGATGTTTTTGCAACATCTAAAAATCTGGATTTTAATGTGAAAGATTAATCATTCTGAAAATATTAATGAATTTCTTGGAAAACCTTAGTTTTTTTTATATCAGGATGAACTGGATCCAACATGATTTTGAAATTGCTTCATACTTAGAACATAAGAAATGAATGCAGGGTTAGATCATATGAGCACCCTAGCCTGCTCTGCCATTCAAATATGGGCATGGCATATCTACCTTAAGGACCAGTCCCACTTTGCGATTTTTTCAGCGACTGCGAGCTTCAGGGACTGACGCCCGTAGTCGCCCTAAAAACCATCAAGTTGTACGACAATCTACGACACTTTGCGTCACCCGCCTTCACAACACAAGAAGGTTACACTGAAGTATAATAATCACATTGGAAATGAACTTATCTACAATAAATCTTACGACCAATAACTTTATAAGAAATAAATAGTTTATTTAACGTCAGCTTAAAAATAAATTATATTGAAAAATAACAATTCGTTTAACAAGAAAGGTTTAACTTCAACAAAAGTAACTATATATTTAACGGCATATTTCAAAGAACATCATACTTAAGCAAAAAAATTATTCAGCAACAAGTCAAATCTGACAATAACATTACAATTTGCATCAACTCTAATGAACTTCAACAAGACAAAAAGATCTTTATTTTTTCACCACATTAGAAAGAACATAATTTCAGATGTTTCTTAATTAAGTACTTTGTGCATTTATGTACTTTTTGTACTTTTCATTCTTTATGGGCACTTTGCCCCTGGCTATCTTCAGCCAAATAATCAAAAAAGTTTTGAAAGTCAGCGGTTTATATACCCGCGTCACCGGCCGTCACCCGCAGGACAGCATAAGTCAGCATGTGACAGGGCACACGACATGCGTCACCCCGCACACACACCCAGATGTCGCCTGAAGATTTTGAACATTCCAAAATCCAGGGGCGGCAAGGAGATGCCGTGCGTCACTACATGCGTCACCTCGCATCACGCCCTGTCCACGCCGCGACAACCTCTTTTCAGGCTGTCGCCGAAAATGTCGCCCAAGTGGGACAGGCCCTTAACTACGTATTCCTGCTCATAATTGATTGTAACCAAAAATCAATCACTCTCTACCTTGAATTTAATCCACAATTAAATATTCACTGTCCTCACAGTAGAAATCCCAAAGATTCACAAATCTTTCGCTCAAAACCTGGGACCGATAGATTTTTGAAATTTGTGGAATCGAGATAAGGGAATAGGGCAGAAAAATTGTGTCAATGTAGAAGTGAAGTAGATTAAAGTGCTAAATGACCAATTTTTAATTCTCCATTTAACATTATCACAGCTGATTTTCTGATGTTCCTTGATAGGATAGATTTCTCTTAAACTCGGTCCTGAAATGAAAATATGCCTTTCAGTTCCAGACTTGCAAGCCAGGTTAAACAGTCACTCAACAATAACCTTAACAATCCATTTTATGTTTTTAATTATTTTCTCATTCTTATAAACTCTAAGGAATTAGAGGGTAAATTCACTATTTTTTCCAAATTGGGACAACCCCAACCATTACCACAACTGCATCCTTCATCCATGAACACTCTATCACAGGAGCTAGTCTTGTGAACCTCTTTAAGGCAAATGTATCCTTCTTTAAATAAGGAGACCAAAACTGTGCATGGTACCCCAGGTACTCAAGATGGTTGTCAACAATCCGCCTATCAAAATCCCCCTTGTCTATTACCTGCCACACTTTGTCCTGCCCCTTCTCTTGTGTAGCTTTCTTCCCACCCCCACCTCCCACAAGCTGTCTGAAGAATGGTCCCAACCTGAAACATCACCTATCAATGTTCTCCAGGGATGTTGTCTGACCAATTGAGCTACTTCAGCATTTTGTGTCTTTTTTTTCTAAACTAGCATTTGCAGTTCCTTGTGTCTACACAGAACTCCAGGAAAGATTTCATTATGTCCCAATATATTTGCATCTGTGCATCTTTACTCTTATACCGTAATCTTTTTTCAATAATTGCCAGCATACTGTTTGCATTCTGTAATTCATTGTCAAGTTTGTGATTGTATGTTCAAGGATGCTAAGAAAAATAGTGTCAAGATAGAAGAGAGAAATATATTAAAAAGCTGAATGGCAACATTCCCAATCTCTCTGTTAGAAAACCAAATCGGTGTTTCAACTTTTTCTTCCAATGTGGATAATATTTCATGTGCACTTTCTTGCTTACCTTACTTAACCTAATAAAAAAAAGAAAGAGCAGCCCTTTAATACTGTTCCACTATTCAATAACATTATGGCTGCTCCTGCACTTTGTCCACTTACCCACCTGATCCTTGTTGCCTTGCTGCCAAAAAATATCAGTCATTATTATATTAAATCCCTTTGCATCCATTCCATAGATTACTTTCCTGTCCAAATGTATGTGGTTTGTAAACATAAATATATTATTCTCATTCACCTCATTTAAATCATTGGCATGGATTATGGGTAGCTGAGGTCCAACCAGTAGTTTTTGTCGTACTCCGTTAGTTGCATATTAAAAATGTTCCTTTTATTCCTATTTATTATGCAGCTATTAACTATTTCTTTCATTTTAATATCTGTCCTAATTACAACATCAAACATATTAATTAAATACAACTTTCTATTCATAGATCTACATTGTTACTTCCTAATTATTTTATGATTTTGTAAATTTCTGTTACCACACCCATTAGTAAATGATTCAAGCATTTTCCTTCCTATTGTTCCCAAGCTTAATTACCCTACATTTTTTTAATGTATTTTTTTCTCTTTCTTTCCTTTCTTGAATAGCCAGGTTATGTTTACTGCTAACTAACCCACACGTATCATTCTAAAGTTGATCAAATTCTGAAAGATCAAAACCACTTCATCATCCACAGCCAGCTCTTTTTGTTTTAAATTCTGGCAATTTGTTTGTGTGCAGTCCCAATAATTTCTTCAATATTCTTTTATATCCAAATTTATTTTTTCTAAGTTCTTCATCTGCAGAAGACTACCTTCACCGGTTTGTATTTCATGGATTATACCATGAAGACAGTCATAAAATATTTGATGTTTCTTCCATATTCTTATTCCTTATTATAACTTCACCTTCATCTTAATGGGTCATACATTTATTGTTCCTAATATTGCAAACTACTTTGCAATCTGCTTGATTCCTCTTTCTGGCTTATTCTAATATTCTATTACCTTATTGATTTCTTGCAAATCTTGTGCTGAATTTTAAAATGCTGTCTTTGGATATACAGTGTACCGCTATTTTAATAATATTATAAGCTTTTTCTTTTAATTCTGTATTTAATTTTTCCCCATTTGTCAATTGGACCAGTTTTCCTGTTTATTCTTTCTTAATGGAATGGTGCCTTCAATTCGGTCTACTGCCCCGACTCATGTGGCCAATTACCATCTACGAGGTCACTTTAACCCATATCAACCAGCTGGAGAGACTGGTGAACTCACAAGTGAGGAAGTGGCTTGGGCTACCGAGATGCCTCAGCAGCATAGGGCTCTATGGGAATGGAGCCCTCTCACTGCCAGTCTCAAGCCTGGTGGAGGAATACAAATGTGCCAAAGTGAGGCTGGACATGACACTAACAGAATCCCAGGACCCAATAATAAGAGGTGTCGCTCCAACCCTAGCAACAGGGAAGAAATGGACTCCAGCAGCAGTGGTACTGGACGCAAAATCCGCCCTCCAACACCGGGACATAGTGGGCCATGTCCAACAAGGCCGAGGGGGCTTTGGCCTGGGAGTAATTAAACCTACCTGGCAAAAGGCTACTCCAGCTGAACGTCGGCACCTGGTGGTGGAGGAGGTGCGCCACCAGGAAGAAGCAGCCAGGTGTGCCAAAGCCATATCCCAAGCCAAACAAGGCCGCTGGATGACATGAGATGGCGTTGAGAGGAGGAAGATCACATGGAGAGAGCTGTGGGCCATGGAGTCAAATAAGTTGAGCTTCATTATCAGAGCCACATATGACGTCCTTCCCTCTCCCACAAACCTAAATCTTTGGCTGGGAGAGGATCCAGCCTACCAGTGCCAGTGTGCAGTTCCAGCAAACCTCAAGCACATCATGGTCGGTTGTAAGACCAGCCTAACACAAGGCAGATACACCTGGCGACACAACCAGATGCTGAGGTGTTTGGCAGCTGAACTCGAGTGCAAGAGAGTTACCACCAACGCCATGCCTATCAATGCCCAGATAACATTCCCACAAATACCATCCTTCATCTGGGAAGGAGAAAAACGGAGGACTAACCCCTCGCCTCTCAACTCATGCCCACTGAACGCAGCCAGGGACTGGGAAATGCGTGTTGACCTAGGCCAGAGGCTTTAGTTCCCAGTTGAAATCGCAGTTACCAACCTGCGACCAGACCTCGTTCTCTGATCCAACTCCTGTCGGCGTGTTTTCCTCATTGAGCTGACGGTCCCATGGGAGGAGGCTGTGGACGAGGCTTATGAAAGGAAAAAGCTTCGATATTCAAACCTTGCAGCAGAGGTAGAGGAGAGAGGTTGGAGTGTAAGGGTGTGTCCAGTGGAGGTGGGGTGCAGGGGCTTTGTAGCCAGTTCCACCGCAAGGCTCCTGAGGGAAGTAGGAGTCAAAGGGCAGGCACAAAGGAGGGCAATAAAAGAACTTGCCAATGCCGCCGAACGGAGCAGTCACTGGCTGTGGCTGAAGATGAAAGATGCTGTCTGGGCTGCCACGTGACCATCTAGAGGCTAACAATAAGACACACACCCAGGTCTGATCAACCTTCGGTGGGCCTGCCTCGACTGAGGGTGTCTTGTGATAAAAGGCCGAAACACCCAGTGATGTTGAGGTACACAACTGAAGATGTGTCTGATTGTTAGCAAATTCACCTAGTGGTCATACCAAGAATGTCGATTGTAGTGAATATTAGGGATTGTAACATCCAGTCCTACTAATCAATCATACGGATTGTAAATTATTAATAATTTCTCTCAATATTTTCCAATAGTCATCTACTGACGTATCTTTAATTTAATTTGTCTTATTTTGTCCTTCTTGTTGGGTTGTTTTGTATTTCTCAAGTTTCAGACAAATTTAAATCTCTCTCAAATTAGTATAAAATTCCACCTTATTTGTGTGCTTTTACCCCAAAACTGCAAAGTTTTCTCACTATATGATTTATATCTAAAATGTCCAATTCTCTGGGGGGTTTTAACAACAGGGGAAATCTACCTTGAATTTCCTCCATGAATTTGCCCTGCACACTATTACTTAGTACTTGGTGGTACACAAAAATGCTGGAGAAACTCAGCGGGTGCAGCAGCATCTATGGAGCGAAGGAAATAGGCAACGTCTGAAGAAGGGTTTCGGCCCGAAACGTTGCCTATTTCCTTCGCTCCATAGATGCTGCTGCACCCGCTGAGTTTCTCCAGCATTTTTGTGTACCTTCGATTTTCCAGCATCTGCAGTTCCTTCTTTAACTCTTTATTACTTGGTACTTATTTGTCTAGTCTACCTGCCAACAATTATTCTGAGCAAATATAAGTCTCATGAGCCATCAAGAAAATTAGATGATGTTCCAATTATTTTCTTTGACTTGTAGAATAAGCAATGATCTCTTTATGCCACTTCCCCTGTGGGCAATTGCACCCTTGTATATAATTTCACACATCCTGCCTTATCTTGGGTATCTTCAATATTTTCCAAGGATCCTTGTCAGCATCACCCCCAAGCTTCATTAATAGAAGATCTAAGTGTTGAATTTTGTCACAGAGATGACATGGTGGCACAGCAGTAAAGTTACTGACTTACAGCGGCAGAAACCTGGGTTCGATCCTGACTATGGGAGCTGTCTGTACAGAGTTTGTACGTTCTCCCTGTGACCATGTGGGTTTCCTTTGGGTGCTCCAGATGCTCCAACATTCCTAAGATGTGCAGATTCTAGGTTAATTGGCTTCTGTAAAATTGTCCCTAGTGTGTAGGATAGAACTATTATACAGGTGATTGCTGGCCGGCGTGGACTTGATGGGCTGAAGGGCCTGTTTCCATGCTGTATCTCTAAACTAAACTCAATAAAAGTAGAAAAAGGACAATGGACACTTGAACCATAATTTGCAAATTCCCTTCAAATCACACAGCATCTTCATTTGGCCATATGCCTCTGTTCTTACATTGTTGTTGAATCAAAATAATCTAATACCATCTAATAGCATCTTTATCACTCTAGTTGCAAAGATTCAATAGAAATACACCCTTCAATCCACTGTCCACGCTGCCCATTGATTACCCATTCACGCTAGTTCTATGTTATTCCACTTTTTCATACACTCCCTACACACACTATGGGCAATTTTTTAGCAACCAATTAACCTACAAACCCCCATGTCTTTGGCATGTCGGAGGAAACTGGAGAACCTGGAGGAAACCCATGCAGTCACACGGAGAACATGCGAACTCCACACAAACAGCATCCGAGGTGGTATTTGGTGGTATGGCAACAGAACATAATGGTTGTTACAGCACTAGTATCCAGTGACTTGGATTATTGTTTTAGGGATTTGAATTTAAATTCATGGCAAATTATGAATTTAAATTCAAGCAATTGAAATAGATCTGGAATTTTAAAAAAAACTAATATTAGTAATGATATCCTGACTCATTTAAGTCCTTCAGGAAAATAAATCTACCATCCCAACCTCGTCTCACTGTGAGAAATTTTCATTCCAAATCTGCATATGTCAGCATTCAGGACACAATATAGAGATCCCCAATTCCAGTTAAGAAGCATTTCAAGCATTCTATAATTTAAATTTCCAACATTTGTTCCAACTTCTTCCAAAAGCTTTGGGTAATTATCTGCAACTCCACTCTTGCTTGTCCAATTGCCACTTTATTTTACATTGTACTCTCATCATGTGTCATTTAACCTTTTTTTGCTTTCGAACCGTTCATGGACCTTTTTAATTCCTTCTGCCCCACTCTCTTTTTCACTGCATTTTGAAATATTTTTATGTTCTAATTATTGCATCTCTTTTCACATTCTGGTTTGAAAACTTATAGCTTTTCTGTTTTCATTGCATTATTTACTCCTTATGAAAGAAAATATGTTCACAAATTACTAAAATCCTTAACATGCAATTCATGATTCCAAAAGTTCCAGAAGAGTAAAAAAAAGTGAGAATAAAGTATGAGAATAATATGCAGAAACCAATTGTTTTATACATTATCAGTAAGAATTAAGAAAACAAAATTATTTTCTTTACGTAGATGATGCCTGACCCATTAGGTGTTCCAAGATTTGCCCACCTTGAAGAAGTTCTCTTCCTCCCTCTAACTGGAGTTCAGAAAGATCCACTCTCATTGCTCTCCCTCTGTGATTCCTGCTCATCTCCTGCACTTTGACCATGCTCATCTGTATCCACCTATCACTTGCCAGGCTCTGTTCTGTCCTGCCCCCACCTCTTTTCCAGCTTCCCCCACCACCCCCTCCAGACCCGACTACAATCAGTCTGGTCCAACCTGAAATCAAGTCACCTGTCCTTGCCCTCCAGAGATGCTACCTGACCCAATGAATTACTCCAGAGCTGCCTGTTTTGTCCAGTATTTTATGTTTTAATTTGATATTTCCAGCATCTGCACTTATTTTGATTTTCTTTCAGATAATAAGAATTTCACGTAGCTAATGTTGCTAGCATGGGTCAAGATACCATGTTTACAGACTACCTGTGCCTCAGTCATATCGGGTTGCTTTTCATGCACTGTTACTAGTAAAAAATCCCACACAATGTGGACACCATTAGTTTTCCTCCACTGGAGAAAATGTGTTTCATTTTCCAAAACCAGGAGCTGCTATAAAAGAGGGTAAAATCAATAATTTGATGAAACCTCAGTATCTTCAACTCTGTGCTCTCCTTTATCAATTTATCAATATTAATTGCTTGAAATTACTGAGTTGTACTGAGGACCATGGCCAATTTTCTAACTGATACAGTCACTGGCTGAGACTCCGGCTGGATGTAGAGGAGTCTCATTCACTGTGTGTTTTTTATGGGTAGCAGATGTAGGCAATTAAAAGACTGGCAGTTTTTGGCTCTATACATTTATGTCACACAGAACATGAGGATATGGGCCTTTATACACATGCAAAAGAATCATGAGGAGCAGCAGAGTGTGCAGAAGTAGCTAATAAAATCAGAGTCATACAGCACAGAAACAGGCTCTTTGGCCCAACTTGCCCATGCCGACCAAGCTGCTCCATATACCATTGTCCTATTGGCCCATATGCTTCTAACCCTTTCTTGTCCATGTATCTGTCCAAATGTCTTTTAAATGTTGTGACGGTACCTGCCTCAACTACCACCTCTGGCAGCACCTTCCATAAACATACTACCCTCTGTGTGAAAAAGTTGCCCTTCAGTTTCCTATTAAATCTGTCCACTCTCACCTTAAACCTATGTCCTCTGGTTCTTGATTCCCCTACTCTGGGTAAAAGACTCTGTGCATCTACTCTATATATTCCCATTATGATCTTATACGCCACTATAAGTTCACTGCTCATCCTCCAGTGCTACAAGAAATAAAGTCCTAGCCTGCCCAACATCTCCCTATAGGTCAGGCCCTCAAGTCATGGCAACATCCTCACAAATCTTTTCTGCACTCGTTCCAGCTTAACAACATTGTTTTTATAGCAGGGTGACCAAAACTGAACATAATACTCCAAATATGGCCTCGCCAATGTCTTGTACAATTGCAACATAACATCCCAATTTCTATATCAATACCCTGACTGATGACGGCCAATGTGCCGAAAGCCTCATTGACCACCTTATCTACCTGTGACACCCCTTTTAAGAAACTATGTACCTGCACTCCTAAATCCCTTCACTCCACAACACTCCTTAGAGCCCTGCCATTCACTGTGCATTCACTAGCTATTGTGTAAAGTGCACTGTTCAGCAGCAGACATTGAAGGTAATTATATTTTTGGATGAACTGTTCCCTTTCACTGCTGTGTACACCACCTTTAGCTAAATTAGCATTCGTCAGAACGTCTGACCTTTCATGTTTGCTCATGTTGTTACTCTTTAATTTTTTATCATGCTTTGGATCAAATTCCATTATTGTTTCAAGGGGAACAATTTCCAATCCAATGACGTTTTTACAGTGACTTTCAGAAACATTATTATTTTCCTTTACTGTGAGATTGCTGGATCAGTTACTTACTTGATTATTAACTGCATTTTGTGTTATTTTTATTGGCAAAGAAGCACACCAACAACTCTGTTTGCTAACAAGAATGTTTTTTTGTTCTTGTTAATGTTTATGTTGACACAGTTTGCATTCCCTTACTCAATCTGAGGATACAAGATAGTTTATGTGGCATAACATGGATAAAAATAGAATTAAGATGTTAATGGCGAGAATCTCACAGCTGTTGGGCCCAGGACCTATCATGGATTTGCCTTACATTGCATGTTATCTTACTTCAAAACATGAATGTAGATGATGGTGTATTCAGCCTATGTAGATCTATCATATATATGCAGACTCAGACATCATGGCTCAGTGTCATACTTCTTTTCTGTGTTAAAAGTTTGCCGATTCAAGCCCCACACCAGTGGCCTGAGTATAAAATCTAAACTAAGGTATAAAACCTTCTCTAAAGTTCCAGTATCATAATGAGGGAGGGTATCATATTTAAGGACTACCTTTGTCAAATAAGGTTAAACCGAAGACCTGTCAGCTTTCTGAAGTGGGCATAAAAGGTTCCATGACGATATTTTGGTGACGTCCAGTCCCCTTATAACTGGTCATTATCACATTTTAGTTTGTAAAGGGCTCGCAGTGTGACATAAGATCATGGTCCCTTCATCACCAATGTACTTGATTGGCCGTAAAGTGTTTTGGAGCTTCATAAAAGTAACTTTAAAAATACCTTATATATGCAAGTCTTTTTCTCATTTAATTAGTTAAAAAATGTACAAATTACTTTATTTATACTAAGGATTACTCTGACACTTCCACTTCCACTTCCACATTTATTATCCATCCTCGCTCTCCTGTGGAAGTGAACTTATTTCTGTTGCAATGGATTGATATTTAATTATTTTTTTAACCATATCTAAGTGCATTAAAAATTAATCCTTATGTTGAGAGAGTGGAGTTACGCGAAGGACTATCCTAGTCAAAAAAACAACAATTGCACATTGCCTTCATTAAAAGCTTGGCATACTAATCCAACAAGGCCATTTCACAAATTTCATTGTAGGGTTAAAAAGCAATCAGCTGAGTTTCCTTGACCAACCACTATATGTTCAAGAAGAAACTGCAGATGCTGGAAAATCGAAGGTAGACAAAAGTGCTGGAGAAACTCAGCGGGTGCGGCAGTATCTATGGAGCGAAGGAAAAGGGTTTCGGCCTGAAAAGTTGCCTATTTCCTTCGCTCCATAGATGCTGCCGCACCCGCTGAGTTTCTCCAGCACTTTTGTCTACCAACCACTATATGACAACTCTCATATACCATATCATACCAGTAGTCAGACTAGTTGAAACTCTGCACTCTTTCCAGCTTAACACCATCTTTCCCAAAGCAAGGGGACCAAACCAGAACACATTACTCAAAATGTGGCCTCACCAACATCTTGTACAAAGTTCTACGCAAGACTCCAGCATCTGCGGCTCTTTGTATCTACTGTTAAAAACATCTTTCTTCACATAAATATGTGGCATTTTCTTCATAGGATATATTAAAAATATATATTTTTCTATTCAAAGTACCATTTAAAAAGTAGATTTCCATCTCTGATGCATCAGTTGTGTAACTTTATATCTCAAAAAGAAACATTAAAGCAGAGGAGTGACTTCACAATCGCTTGGCACAGTAGCCTGGACAATGTTCAAAGAATTGGCAATGGACCTGAACAAATACACCATGGTTGTTACCGATTTCATAAGTAGGTATATGGAGGAGTGTGTTCCTGCCAAGATCATCTGAGTGTTTCCTAACCAGAAGCCTTGAATCAACCAAGGAGATCTGTAATCTACTGAAGACCAGATTTGTGGTGTTCAAGTCAGGCAATTCAGAATCATACAAGAAGTCCATGTACTATCATGGTCTAGTTTACAGAGAGTAACTGATAATTTATTTTATACTTATTGTTGTTGTGCAACTTTGTGTGTAAAGCTGCTGCAAGTAAGAATTTCATTGTTCCGGGCTTATCCAGTGCATGTGACAAATAAACATGTGACTTGTATATAAACATCTGTCACTTTATAGAAAAAAAACTTTTATGATTTAGAATTTGGGATGTATAGTAAATTCTTAATTGTTTGTAGAATGCTGCTTTACAAAAAGACACTAAGTGCTGGAGTAACTCAGCGGTCAAGCAGCATCTCTGGAGAATATGGATAGGTGACCTTTCGGGTTGGGTTCTTCCGGCTGATTGTAGTGGAAGGCGAAAGCTGCCAGAGTGAGGCCACGCAAAAACTGAAGGAACAGCACCTCATTCAATTCAATTCCTTTATTGTCATCTTGCAAGCAACAGTTGTGCAGTGCAAAACGAAAAGACGTTTCCCAGGGAATACCGGAGCATCGCACATGACGTTTAAAACATTTCGCACATAATAATAATAATAACACTAAAACAATCCAGTCCCTGATGGAACAGTATAAGTTCTGCTTCTGTGGCATGCACATTGAATTCTCTAATTTTAAGTATCAAACCCCATTTTTTAACCACCTCTCTTACCTGTCACCCCCAATGTTGCCCATTTCTCCCATTATCCTGCCCCTCTTCCCCACTTTACCAGTAACTTTCCTACTTGTCTATAGAACACAGGTTTTTCTTTGCAGCTCTTAGGGAGAAGTAAAACATTAGCCAGCCTCTAGTCTTACAGCATCTCAGCCATGTGTAACGATGATTAGGTTCAGGTTAATTATTGTCACATGTACCGAGATGCAGTGAAAAGCTTTGTTTTGCATGCTATCCAAACAGATCAGATTTACCATACATAGATACAATCAGTTCAAATTCAAGTACAATATATAGAGCAAAGGGGAAGATTCACCATGCCGAATATTGTTCTCAGCATTCCAGCACATTGTAGTGCCCCAGTTCATTAGACATTGTCCTGAATGGGGTCGAGGTAAATCGGACAGTATCCTACCTTATGGAAGGAATTCCGTTCTGAAGCCTGATAATGGAGGGGGAGTAGCTATTCCTGATCAAGAAATCTCAACCAGGACTTCTGCCATTTCTTCTCTATCTTCCCACAGTGTTATTGTACATATCTGATCAGGCCCACAAGATTTATCTACATTCATACACCTTATGACATCCAGCACCTCCGCGAATGCAATACAAACTGTCCTTAAGACATTACCACTAACACCATTAACAAGTTCCCACATCTTCCACCGCAGTAAAACAGAGGACAAATATTAATTGAGAACATTGCCCATCTTCTGCGGCTCCATACATAGGTGACCACTTTGGTTTCTGAGGGGCCTTATTCTCCCTTAACCAGATTTCCGTGATGGCTCTAACATCCCAGTCACACGTTCCTATCCACGCCCTGAGTTCATCCACCTTACTTGTCAGACCTCGTGTTGAAATAAATACATTTTAATCCAACCGGCATTCCTCGCTCCTTACCGTGCTCATGTCTATCCTGTAAACTGAACCTGCTGTCAGTGACATCTATACCGGTTTCCATCCTCCCACCTGCATCACTACTGTATTGTATCCCTTCCCCATGCCAATCTCAGTTTAAACCCTTCCTAGAGGCACTTTCAAAACCTGCCCACCAGGATATTGTTTTCCCTCCAATTCTGATGCAACCTCTTGTACGTCATCTCTGCCCCAGAAGAGATCCCAATGGTCTAAATATCTGAATCCCTGCCTCCTGCACCAACTCCTCAGCCATGCGTCTGTCGTCTTTTCCTATTTCTACCCTCACTAGCACGTGGCACCAGGAATAATCTGGAGATTACTACCCTTGAGGTCCTGCTTTTTTTTACCTTTGCCTAACTCCCTAAATTCACTCTGCAAGACCTAATTCCTAATCCTACCTATATCAATAATACCGATGTGCAGAACAAATCTTACATAGTGCTCTTATATTGTTCCATCACTGGGCTCCTTTCCATCTCGAGAATTTTGTTCAAAGCTTCTCAATAGGATATATATGTCGAGAGCCATCCTGGCCTGGCCCAAGAAAGGAACCAACAAAGAAGTAAATGATGTTATTAAATGGTTTCTTCTTTCCTCAGTGGAAAGTAAATATATTTTGCTAACTTCCTAAGATAGACACAAAGTACTGGAGTAACTCAGCGGGTCAGGCAGCAACTCTAGAGAAAAAGAATAGGTGACTTTTCAGATGCGGACCCTTGCTAACTTCCTGTTCAGTTGAATTAAACTAATTAACTCTTATTTTAATGATCAGATCATCACTATAAAACCACCCATGAGTTGAGAGTATTAATTGGATTACTTTAAACGTTCCCTCAATTGTTCCCTCTTATTAAAATGAACAGAAATTGTAACTGTAGGGTTTTCTCCATAAACCAGCATCTGCTGTCCTTTGTTTCTTCTGCTTGTATCTGTAGGGTCCCGATCTGCAATGTCATCTGTCAATTTCCCTCCACAGATGCTGCCTAACCTGGTGAATTCCTCCAGCAGTTTGTTTTTCACAGACGTTATATCCTTCTGCGTATCACAGAATTTGTACCCTAATGCCTGTGATAGTGGTCTATTCTATAAATGTAAATACCAGTACACATATGGATTAGTATTAATGGAACCTCAATTGTTTGAATATAGTTATCTCCTATTCAGCACTTTGTTTTTGTGCCGAATCTGCATCCTTGTGGATTTTGTACAATTCTGTTTGCGAGTGAAAGGGGATG
Source organism: Malacoraja senta (assembly GCA_038087875.1). NCBI lineage: Eukaryota > Metazoa > Chordata > Chondrichthyes > Rajiformes > Rajidae > Malacoraja > Malacoraja senta. The sequence continues at coordinate 12,536,951 of CM075981.1, read as the reverse complement.
GGGGGGTGCTTAAAGTGCACAATGGACATATTTAAGGAAGGATCAATGAACTATCAAGGTATTTTATTTCCATCTCAGTATGTTTTAGAAGAAAGGGGTTGGTTAAAAGTCACGGGATTTCTAGTTTTACAAACAGAATGTGGTGTGTCAAGGTGCAGCTTGCAGAGAGTTAGCTCTTATCTGTCACAGTAAATGTTTGTTTTAAACCAAAGTGACCCATCATTATCTCACTGCAAAGATCAGACACTGCTTATCAATTCGAGAAAATCGGAAGCAGTCAAAGTCCATTTGGAAAAAAACAAATTTAACTTTCCTTTCGGGGAACTGTTGAACTATTTTATGTACTGACCTATTGGAATGTACATACACACTACAAAAGGAACGATAATTTTCTTCTCTCTTTCATCAAGTTGAATGCATTTTCAGTTTCAGAACTGGTCTGTCTGAAAATCTTGCTACTTCCAGAGAATTAAGAATAATAACGTCAATGTTACGTTTCTCCTTGAATACCAAGGTTCACAATGCCTCTGAATATCTCCAAGCATTCACTCAATCTGTCAACTAGAGCAGTAACACATACATACATCATCAAAGATGGGAGAGTGTCACTTTTCCATTTCCCACACCATCCATTCTCACTGCCTCTATGTGCAAGAATATTGTAGGAACCACGCCAAATTAAAGAGTAATGTTGTTTTGGGGGACCCATCTCATCCACTGGGGTTATGCATAAGACTGCATAAACTTGTTTAGGACAGGAAGCAGCTGTTGGAGCGAATCGCCATCTTTTCAGTTTGTACTTTTGATGAATGTGAGGCACTATTCATTGTGATGAAAGCTCTATGGAAAAGCTATGCAAAAAACCCCAAAGTACTGATTTAACATAAAACGCATAAAGTAGAACAAGCTAAAACATTATAATGGTAATAATAATCATAATAACCAAAATTACATAGAAAATAGGTGCAGGAGTAGGACATTCAGACCTTCGAGCCTGCACCACCAATCAATATGATCATGGCTGATCATCCAAAATCAGCACCCTGTTCCGTCTTTTCCCCCATATCCGGTGATTCCCTCAGCTAAATCTAACTCTCTCTTGAATATTTCATTTTTATTAAATAATCGCACCATTTCATCTAAACCACATTTCATAGCATTCCAAAATGCTAATACCTTTGATCTGCAGTGACTATTACACAAGCATTGTAATAAGTACTCACGAAGGTAACAATTTGAATGAGCCATTGGTCAGTCTTGTAAAGCTGTATAATTTTATTTATTAGACATCTGATGCAGAACATTAAAAAAAAAACTTTATCCAAAGCCCACTAATTAATGTCAGATAAATCGTTTGAAAGTCTTCGAAGTTTTCTGTGCCTGCCATGGTTGGATGGTAGCTGAGAAAAGAGGATGCAAGACTTGGAGTAATAATAAATGTGTGAGGACTCGAAGGGAGTTACATTAGGAAGGTATACCACATGATAACGTTTGTTGGTAATTGAGTGATGGAAATGCATTATCTTCGTCAACTAGATGGAAATGCATTATCTTCGTCAACTAGATGGAAATGCATTATCTTCATCAACTAGAGGCAAGTTATGCATTTGGTGAAAAGGCCAGGTATCACCTGCAATGTTAGACAAACTGCAAAAAACCTCTACCATTTCCAATTATAAAGCACTCCCCACCTCTCAAACATCACCCCTCATCATTTACCTTTTAAGAGATGAAAGTTTGGGTCCTACAATCAGTGTAGGATTAGCACTAGTTCAATGTGCTAACTAATCCCCAAATAGAGAAGCACTTTTCAGCACTGAGGCCAACAGTAGCACAGTTAGCATTGACTTGTTTCTCCAACGTGGCAAAGTAGGCCAGAACATATTTTGTGTGCAGTCTTTTGCCTCAATCTAAAGTGGACAATTTGCCTATGAAGATATTCCTAGCTGAGAATGTTATATGTGCTATATAATAACTTTGCTTCCAAATTCATTTCATTGGGCTTAGAGCTACTGATCATGGGTGAATTTCTGAGCACAAGTTCCTCCCAATTTATACAAGTATTTATTCTTATGCTCACTCTCTTCCTATTAATCCCACATAGAAACCAAAGAAGATGTTGAGGCAGAGAGATAGCACTGTACTGTCATAGATGCATACTTATAGGTTATAAATTGAGGTTTGAATAGCCCTCTCCAGTGGATGTAAAATGTATCGTGGGTCTATTTCAGAGGAGAATTTTAGCATTCTTGATGAAGTTCTGCCCAACAATTATCACCCAATTAATGCAATTAAAAAGCCAATTAATTGGACATTATCACTTTGCTATTTTAGGACTATGAAAACTAAATGCCATTTTTTTCTGCATTGGTGCAAAGCCTACACTTCATAAAAAATATTCAATGTCTTTAAAGGGATATTCTGCTATCATAAAATATATATTAAATTTAAATTTTCTCTTTCTCTCATTCCTTTTTTTAAATTTTAAGCAGACGGATAATGGATGTTTTTTTTTTGGTTATTTATTTGCTGTTAAAATATGATATAATTCCATCAATGGTCTATATGCCATGAAAAGTAGCCACCAAATATCAATAGTAGAGTTTAAATACTTTGTTGCACATTTAGACTTGAGTAGTCCTAATGCGACAGAATACATATCCTACAGCTTATTCACTGAGCACAACTGATATTTCTCTTGCCGTGCTAGTTCCTTTGAGCATTTATTTTATAGTTGGTTTTGGGATCTGAATTGTACTGGCAAGGAAAGCACTCAGTGTCCACTATTGGCTGCCATCTAGGATGAAGATTCTCTTTATGTACTCTATTATAACTTGTATGATTTTAAACACCTTTATCCAATTCCTGTTAACCTCTGATTATCCAGTGAAGCTATATGGATGGAACTGAGAAATAAAAATGGTTGTTTTTCATTGATGGGATTGTAACATGGGCAGCCCAATAGTCAGCAGGAACTAGAGGAGAAAATATGTAGATTAATGATAGGGTTATTAGTGGGAATTTTTGACTTTATAAATATTAACTGGGACTAAGGGCTTGCAATGCTAAGGGCTTGCATGAGGTTGAATTTGGTCAATATGTTCAAGAAAATGTTCTCAATCAATATGCAGATGGCCTATTTGGAGAAGTGACAAAATTCGACCTCCACTTGAACAATAGGGCAACAGGTGAGAGGTAAATTTTTTTAGTAGGAACCTGAGGAGCAACTTTTTCACTCACAAGGTGGTGCCTATATGGAACAAACTGCCAGAGAATATAGTTGAGGCTTTTTTTTTTAATTTATTTTTATTAGAAGCAATTGTACAAGGATAAGACAATTGGCATAACAATTATACAATTATTGTACAGCTTCATTTTTAACCTTATAACCTAGATTTTTTTTAAAGAAAAAAGAAAAAAAGGAAAACAAAGAAAGAAGAAGGAAAAGAATGAAGAAAAAAGAAAAAAAATAGAAAAGAGCAGGAAAAAGACCTCTAAGCTACCAAAGCAGTGCAGAAGAAAAGAAAAAAAATAAGAAAAGAAAAAATGGAGATATACCTTCCCCCCCCCCACCACCCACCCTGGCATCGAATTTAAATTTAAATTTGTGTTTAACCATTCTGTTGTTGTACAAATTCAGTAAAAGGTATCCATGTCTTAAGAAATTGATCTGGTTTTTTCGCCAAGACAAGCGTAATGTTTTCCAAATGTAGTGTCTCAGACATATCTGTAATCCAGATCTTCACTGTGGGGACTGTTGTCTCTTTCCAAAATTTGAGTATGTCATTTTTTCGCCGTTATTAGGCCGTAATTGAGGAAACGTCTTTGAAATATCGTTAGCTTAGAGCAGGCATCTGACATACCTAATATGATCAATTTTATATCTGGTTCCAATATAATTTTAAGTATTTTGGAGAAGGTATCAAATATTTCTGTCCAGAAGTTTTGTAACTTTATACAGGAAGCGAAAGAATGGGTTGTAGACGCTTCTTGGAGGAGACATTTATCACATTAGGAGAGACATTTGGGTAGTTGAGGCTTAAACAACATTCAAAGATACCTGGACAGGTTCATGGATTGGAAAGGTTTAGAGGGAGATGGGCCAAATGCAGGCAAATGGGACTGGCTTAGATGGGGCATCTTGGTCAGTAAGAACGTGTTAGTTTGAAGAGCCAGTTTTCGTGCTGTGTGACTAATAAAGACTAATTGACTAATCTTCTGGAATTTTTTGAGGATGTGACAAGTAAAATGGATGAAGGGGTGCCAGTGGATGTAGTGTATCTAGACTTTCAGAAAGCCTTTGATAAGGTCCCGCACGGGAGACTGGTGGACTAAAATTAGAGCACATGGTATTGGGGGTAGGGTGTTGCCATGGATAGAAAATTGGTTGGCAGACAGGAAGCAAAGAGTAGGAGTGAACGGGTCCTTTTCAGAATGGCAGGCAATGGCGAATGGAGTGCTGCAAGGCTCGGTGTTGGGGCCGCAACTGTTTACCATATATATTAATGATTCTGGAAGAGGGAATTAGGAGCAACACTAGCAAGTTTGCGGATGACACAAAGCTGGGTGTCAGTGTGAACTGTGAAGAGGATGTTAGGAGGTTGCAGGGTGAGCTGGACAGGTTGAGGTGAGTGGGCAGATGCGTGGCAGATGCAGTATAATATAGATAAATGTGAGGTTATCCACTTGGCGGCAAAAAACAAGGGGGCAGATTATTATCTCAATGGGGTTAGGTTAGGTAAGGGGAGGTGCAGCGAGACCTGGGCATCCTTGTACACCGGTCACTGAAAGTTGGCTTACAGGTACAGCAGGCAGTGAAGAAAGCTAATGGAATGTTGGCCTTCATAACAAGAGGATTTCAGTATAGGAGTAAAGGAGGTTCTTCTGCAGTTGTACAGGGCTCTGGTGAGACCACATCTGGAGTATTGTGTACAGTTTCGGTCTCCTAATTGGAGGAAGGACATCCTTGTGATTGATCCCTGGGATGGCGGGACTGTCATATGAGGAAAGATTGAAAAGACTAGGCTTGTATTCAGTGGAGTTTAGAAGGATGAGGGGATCTTATAGAAACATATAAAATTATAAAAGGACTGGACAAGCTAGATGCAGGAAAAATGTTCCCAATGTGGGGCAAGGTCAGAACCAGGGCCACAGTCTTAGAATAAAGGGGAGGTCATTTAAGACTGAGGTGAGAAAAAACATTTTCACCCAGAGAGTTGTGAATTTATGGAATTCCCTGCCACAGAGGGCAGTGGAGGCCAAATTACTGGATGGATTTAAGAGAGAGTTAGATCGAGCTCTAGGGGCTAGTGGAGTCAAGGGATATGGGGAGAAGGCAGGCACGGGTTATTGATAGGGAACGATCAGCCATGATCACAATGAATGGCGGTGCGAGCTCAAAGGGCCGAATGGCCTCCTCCTGCACCTATTTTCTATGTTTCTAAGACGGGGCAGGTGACTGAATTGTTGATGGGAGATTTGTGATATATAAGTCTATTAGTTTTTAAACAGTTATGGAACAGGATAGGACTGGTCCAGACATTGATGTCCTAAATTTAATGGTACTTGACAGGAACTTTCAAATACTCATTGGGGAAGGTTGTTTGCAAGTAAGAAGAATGTAGGTAGGAGGCTTTTAAATATGAGATAGGGAGAGTTCAGGCCCAGCAGGTTCCTGCTAGAGTGAAGGGCAAGGCTGGATATCAGGGAGCACTGGATGATAAGAGATATTAAGGCTCTAGTCAAGAAAAAGGAGCCATATGACATACAGCACCTGGGATCAAGTAAACTATATGAGGAATATTAGGATGTAGGTGCACCCTTGAAGGAAATCAGCAAGGCAAAAAGGGGACATTCTACAAGTATGTTGAGGGCAAAGGGGTAACTGGGGAGAGAGCAGCCCCCCTTGAAAATCAATGATCTGTGTATGGAGCCATAGCAAATCAGTCAGATGTTAAATGAATATTTATTGTGCAGAAAAATATGGATTTTGGGTATATTAATAGTTAAGGTGAGGTGCTAGATGTTTTAAAGGTAGATAAATCCGTGGGACCTAATCAAGTGCATCCTAGGACAATGTGGAAAGCAAGTGGAGGAAGAACGTGGAGGGCACGGAAGAGATATTTGTATCATCAATAGCCATGAATGAGGCCCGGAATACTGGAGAATGGGGAGTGTGTGCCTCTATTTAAAAGTGGCTCCAAGGAAATTAAGCTTAAAATAATTGCCGGGTAGATTATTGGAAGGAATTCTGACAGACAGGATGTGCATGCATTTGGAAAGGCAAGAAGTGTTTATGGATAATGAGCATTTCTTTGCTCGTGGGAAATTGTGTCTCACAAATTAAATTGAGATTTTTGAAGTGTGTGCAAGTTGATTGATGAAAGCGGTGTGGTAGACATGGATTTGAGCAAGATCAAGGTACAACATGGTAGAAAGGTATTGCTGATGCTGGTTTACACAGAAGATAGATATAAAATGCTGGAATAACTCGGTGGGACAGGCAGCATCTCAGGAGAGAAGGAATGGGTGACCTTTTGGGTCGAGACCCTCTGGTCTGAAAGTTAGATCGGATGAGATCCAGGGTGAGCAAACCAATTAGATACAAAATTGGCTTGAAGCTAGAAGACAGAAAGTGGTTTTCAGACTAGTTGCTTGTAACGAGTGATGTGCTACAGAGATCGTGTGTTGGTTCACTGATGCTTGTTATTTATATTAACGATTTGAATGTGAATGTAGATCGCATGGTTAGTAAATCTGCGGATGACACTAAAATCGTAGTACAGTGACTAGATGAAGGTTATCTAGAATTACTATTACGATTAATATTCCATCAGTCTGTCACTGCCTTTTCCTTCTCAACATTTGCTGGACTGATGACTTTTAAGATATGTATCATTGGAAATTATACCAGCCCAAATCAATAATATACATTAAGAGGAACAATGGTCCGGGTATCAAGAACGATTTCTCACCAGTTCGATAAACAGACATTTGTGAATCTTTCTGCTTTCTATTATTAACTAATTTTGGCCTCATGCTGTCATATTCTCTTCATGGGCTTAAATTTCACAAACATGTCCATTGTGCGCTTAGTCAAACGCTTTTTGAAAATTAATTTATATAATTTCAAATCCATTATTTCAGCAAGATAAGCAATAATTTCTCCAGTAAAACATGTTTTGTCTGCAAAAAATCTGGACTGATTATTATTTGATAGTTCTTGCTCTTCTGCATGTGATTTAATTTTGTCTTGGCTCATATTCTCCATTACCAACATTGGGTTAATTGACTTACTTCAATGTATATATCAATAAGAGGATATTAGCTAGGCACATGGATATGCAGAGAATGGAAGGATATGGATCATATGCAGGCAGACGAGATTAGTTTATCTGAGCATCATGTTCAGCACAGATATTGGGGGCCAAAGGGTCTGTTCCTGTGCTGCATTTTTCTATGTTCTATACAGTGCCAAAGAATCAGAACCAGTGTTTTAAAGAAGGTTGGTGAAAACATGAGCTGTAAGACAAAGGAGCAAAGTTTGGCCATTCGGCCCATCAAGTTTGCTCTGCTATGTAATCAATGCTGATTAATTTTTCCTTCTCAATCCCATTCTTCTGCCTTCTCCCCGTATTCTTTGAAGCCCTTACTAACCAAAAAACTATCAATCTCCACTTTAAAAATACCTAAAAATACCTGCACTGCTGTCTTTGGCAATTAATTCACAGATTCACTACTCTCTGGCTAAATAAATTTCTCCTCATCTCCATTCTAAAGGTACGTCCTTTTATTCCGAGGCTGTGCCCTCTGGTCCTAGACTCTCCACATCCACTCTATCTAGGCTTTTCATTATTGAGTAGATTTCAATTAGATCCCCACTCATCTTTCTAAACTCCAGTGATTATAGGTCCGAAACCTTCAGACGCTCCTCATACATTAACCCATAATCCTCCAAGATCAACCTCCTCTGGAACCTTTCCAACGCCAGCACTTTCTTCCTCAGACATGAGGTCCAAAACTGCTCACAATATTCCAAATGTGGCCTGACAAGCCTCAGCATTACATCCTTGTTTTTATATTCTAGACCTCTCATAATGAATGCTATCATTGCATTTGCCTTCCTTTCCTACCCACTCAACCTGCAAATCAACCTTTTGAATGCCTACTTTCAACTCTGTACAGTACCGTTCTTAGCACTGAGGCTTTTATCCAACATTGTTAATGTTTATTCATACATTGCCACAATGACAGAATCCACTTTTCCAATGAAGACTTTTAATTTCTACTTTGCAACAAGATGTCTCATTTGAAACCTATTCAGTTCTTCTGATTATTCGTATAGGTTAGTTCTGACCTGTTTTCTAGGTCTCTGGGAGAATTAATGAGAGTTACAAATTGAAATACTCTAACTTAATTGTGGTGAAAAGTCCAAGAACTCTGGTGACTTACATAAAGCAGGAAACTAGTAGAGAAGGGAGTGAACAAACCAGAATTTACTGAACACAAATGGAGATAAAGATTTATTGGAGATAAATATAGTCTCTGCACTTTAAAATATCTTAGAGTAAAAATGGCAAATGATAATCAATTCAAGAAGGATTATGTCCCAATGAAAGAAGAGACTGAGAACATTCCTTAAAGCCTTGGGCTTTCATATACAAGCTGATATTCAAGGTTCTTGCAGCAAAGTGGGTTGGGTGACATTTGTGCCCTGAAAGAATCGGTCACCTGAATCTGTGATGTAAACGTTCTAGAGGAGGATTTCATTTTTTGCCAACATTAAAGTATGTGCTAAAGTGTCACTGGTTGTATTCATCGCCATTCAATCAGATCCATTAAAGTCAATGAAGCACAGTGCACAGTGGTGCATGTAACCAGTGGCCAATACTCTTGCGTGCATTTAGTGCTAGATACTAAAGACTACAGAGACAACGATTTCATCACTTTGATTCACAATTTACAACTATTTTGGGAGGGTCTATCACATGGTCATCCCTTTTCAGGATGTGCAGGGATTTTTATACTGACCTTCAATTTTATTAAATACAGTAAATAATGCTCAAAATATTGGAAGAAAAAGTAAGTTTGCAAGTAACCATGAAATGCTAAATATATTTGTGCAGAATTGAAAAGCAAAATTTCAGTTAAAGGTCTCCATCCAAAATGTTAACATTCTTTTGAAGATGCTGACCTATTTGCTGTACATCTACGATGTCTTTGTTTTGTTTAAGCTCCAGGCTCTCCACAGATGTCCATGGTCGTCTTAAAATGGATCACAATTTCCACAATCCCACTTTGTGATAATAACAATAATTTGTATACATGCAGTTCTCTAATGTAGAATTGGGGAATTCTACCTAATTAGGGAATATACATTAAAGAAAATCATAATTTGAATGGTTAAACTCAGATGCAACTGTGAGATATGATAAATAACTAGTGTTGAAAGCCTTTACCTCGCACAGCCAAAATTCCATTAAAATTCTTCAGACCATAGAATCAATTTAATCCAAATTTTAAATATTCTTCACATAATTGGATCGATTATTCTCGTATATATTAGGAACACCATATTCATAGTTTTCAAATCATGGTAAAACACAATGTCTCCCAAGGCGAAAAGTTCAGAAAAATGTTGTCTTCCTCAGTCTTTACATTTTACGTTGGACTAATTGGTATAAGGCATTTGGTATTGCCTTATCACCACTTCATCATTTGTTTTATCTCCTGTTCTACCAATTTCAATCTTCATAGAAACTGATACCGTAGACTTTGGCTCTTACTCAAAGCATTTGCAATAATCGAAAACAACTGCATTAATGAATTGGACAGAATATTTTACTGTGCCTTTGCTTTCTGTTTAACTATGAATCTATATGTTCTGTTTTTTGTCATTTTGTCTTATCCACATGTTATAGGGGGTACTTCAAAAATCATTGCGTTTACAAGTATTCTTGCACATACAATTGAAGACATAACTGTGTTTCACATACGTAGGACATCAGCTATGAGATATTGTTTATTTAGGGCAACAAATAAATTCTTGAATCTCATTTTATTTCTAAATGAACAGTGATATGTTCTCCGTGGCTGGCAGGTACATCGTCAACTATTCCTTTTGCATATTTGGTCTACCATGTACAATGGTGGTTTCCTAAATTACCATGGAGTTCAAAAAAGCTTTACAACTGAACACTACTTTAAGATTTGTACTTAGTTCTTTAGAACTTCAATTTCCCTTGAAGCATCAACACATGCCGCTATTTTAAGCTGCAATAATTTAAACAATCTAAAAAGATTTAATTTCTACAGAAATTAAATGTACAATTACATGTAAGTGAGTATTATATAGTTGAATAATAAGTTAATAACAATATTTTTCTGTTCTAGGTTTATGCCAGATGCTATTATCACCCATTTTAAGCCAAATAACTGGCCTTCAAAGACGATTGCTTTATATTATGACATATCCAAAACTGCAACAATATTTTTGTTTCTTGGCTATGACTATATTCTAACTGCACATGTTAATGTTAGTGATAGTTAAAGAAAGAACTTGCATTTATACAATCATTTAGTATTTCATGACACCCCAATTTACTACATGGCCATTTGTATAACCTTTTTCGATCGCAGTTGTCATAATGTTGAGAAGTTTGCAAACTAATGGGTGTATGACCAACCTTTAAAAAGTATAAAAGTAGTCAAACAATCTTTGTAGTATCATCTAAAATGAATATTACAGATGAGGTTATTGTTATCCCATGGAATGAATGGAATAAAATATAACCAATATTATTTCTGCTAATGCTAATTGTTTTTCACATTTTCTCCAAATAAAATATACTTTCAGTTTCAGTAGTTGAGCACATCTGCTCATTTTTCTTTTGTCATATTCCTCCTGATATAAACTGTATTTTAAAGAGTCACTGAAGTTTGTTGAAACACTGAAACAAAATTAAACTGATATTCTTAAAAGTCTGCTTACCAAAATCTGGTGGAGCTTAGGATGTTCCTGCCTGTTTGAGTTGTTACATGAGGATACAATGATCTCTGAGCATCACTGAAGTCCAGCTGGAGAGAGCAGGGCCTTTTTTGCCTATTTATCAGAGGCTCTTTGCAAACACTCTGGCTCCAGACATTCTGCAGAACAGCACTAGAGGCCTATCGCACTAACTAGCTTCCCACACAGCTCCCTCCTGGGTCAGAGAAAGGGCAGCCCTTGCGTGAATAAATCAAACAAAACTGGCTCATCGTTACTGTCCGCAACCAGGTCACAGAGATCTCTAAGTTATGTTTATCTTCTGCTACCCCATTTTCGAATCTTTGATTTTCTTTTCACCTTCAGGTTTAGGCATAGATGAGCAGTGGAAAAGAAGAAAACATCTTTCTTTTCATCATCCGGTGACAATCCCAAACAGGAAATCTAGACCAAACATCTGAACAAATCCCAGTATGGTTAGCTTGGTCAGATTGAGTAAATGAGAAATAATTATTTGAATACTTGAGGACGTTGTGGGATGCCACATGCAAAGTTTACTGTCAAAGCTCAATGTTGCTGATAACATTGCTGCTCAGACCTGTAGTTATTTCATATGTTCATAAAGTTATAGGAGCAGAATTAGGCCATTCGGCCCATGAGGTATACTCCGCCATCCAATCATGGCTGATCTATCTTTCCCTCTGTCTTATGACGTATGCTTAGCCTGATTTGCACTGTGGTATTTTTATTGCAGCTTCAAGTGATGAAAATGCCCTGTTACAGCTTCTGTAATGTATGAGAAATTACCAATATAGAGTAATTGAGCTGTACAGCATGGAAACAGGCCCTTACACCCACTTTGTCCATGCTGACCAAGTTGGCATTCTGGGCTAGTCTTATTTGCCTGCATTTTACCCTCCAGTCCGCTTCCTCTGCCAGCTCATTCCAGATACGTTGGGGTTTAAGAGCATGATCAATTTGGCAGAAAATGAATGGGAAAAGTTATTGTCATCATTGGCATTCCTTTGTTTCAGTGCTCCCAATTAAATGCTTTTGTACTTGTACAGGAAACTATTTCAGTCTTCCATTTTCCCAGACTGTAGTCTTTCTGAAGCAAGCAAGGCTCTCTTTTAAAAGTAAAATAATCTTTAAAGCACCTTGTAGATGTTTAATAGGTGAAAATCAACTACACTGCCACATTTTCACAAATGTATTGTCTTATTTCCTGCCTATGCAGGTTTGTAGGTTAAACATAGAAACATAGACAATAGGTGCAGGAGTAGGCCATTCGGCCCTTCGAGCCTGCACCGCCATTCAATATGATCATGGCTGATCATCCAACTCAGTATCCTGTACCTGCCTTCTCTCCATACCCCCTGATCCCTTTAGCCACAAGGGTCACATCTAACTCCCTCTTAAATATAGCCAATGAACTGGCCTCAACTACCTTCTGTGGCAGAGAGTTCCAGAGATTCACCACTCTCTGGAAGTTAAATTAAGAAGGTTAATTGTCTTTAGTAAATTGCCCCAAGTGTATATGGCTTGGAACTAGTGTATAGATAATTGATGGTTGGTGCATACCTGGTGGTGTTTCCACACTGTAGAACTGAACTGCACCCCATGACCATCTTGGTGGAAGAGGCTGGACATTTGGAAGCTCCTGTTGGTATAACCTATATGGTCGTGTTGTGTTGTCAGTGCGCACCACATTGTCCACTATCTACACACACATTGTGAGCCAGTGACAGTGGGAATGTGTGCCCTGAATACCAGTCAAGTGGATTGCTTTATGTAGGGTGATAAACAAATTGGACTAATGGAATCTGAAATAAAAACAGAAAAGGTTAGAAAAATCAGAGAAAGAAAACAGAGATGCTGCCTGTGCCGCTGAGTTACTCCAGTATTTTGTGTCTATCTTCGATTTAAACCAGCATCTGCAGTTCTTTCCTACACAAAACAGTTAATGTTTCAGGTTGAAGACCTGGTTTCTCTCACCACAGATACTGCCTGACTGGCTGAGTACTTTCAGCATTTCTGTATTGCATATTGTATGATATTGAATTTCCTTAGTATTATTGAATCAAATCCATCAAGGCATTTAGAATATATTACCTCAAGCTCCTGATCCATGCATTGTGGATAGGAGAAAGATCCATCCTGAGGTATCTTGAGGTGAGTGCATGCTTTGTAGTGGCAGAGCACTGAAGGAGTAGCCTTGAGTGTGCAAGGCCATTTGGTCGTGCACAACTTTTGGGACTCTTGGGACTGCGACATTTCCAGAGGAAAGCACTTGAACAAAAGATTTATTGAACTATCCCTAACCAACTGCATATAAGGTCCTGGCCAATTCCATGAGGTACTGCTTTATATACCAGTGGAAGGAAAGAAAAAAATGCTTTGTGATAACAATTTGCATGTAAGTATAGGAAGGAACTGCAGATGCTGGTTTACACTGATAGACACAAAATGCTGGAGTAGCTCCGTGGGTCAAGCAGCGTCTCTGGAAAAAAGGAATAGGTGACGTTTTGGGTCGAGACCCATCTTCAGGCTGAGAGTCAGATGAGAGGGAAACTGGAGTTATGAGAATGGCAAATAATGTAAATTCATCTGAGACAATGCTTCATTGAGCCCAATAAATAACCTTTTCTCACATCAATAAAATTAATTCAAAAAGTTTTCCGGAGGGGAACTACTTTAAAACAAATAGGCTGACTTCAAATAGAAACAATGTAATTAAGCTGTGATGCTTTGGTAACCAGGTGCCCTTTGATGAGCTAAAAAGTACATAATATCAAACTCAGTGCTGTGCTTGCTCCCAAAGAGCAAATCTCTGTTGGGGAAAAGCATGAGAACAAGCACTAGCCAACTAAATGTCATGCAGCCTCCATAAAGAGTGCAGAAAACATTCTCTATGACAATCAATTAATTAAAGTAATACAGCATTGAAACAGACCCTTTTGCCCAACTTGCCCTTGCCAACCGAGATGCCCCATAAATGCTAGACCCACCTGCCCACATTTGGCTCATATCACTCTAAACCTTTCCTGTCCATGTATCAATCCAAATGTCCTTTAAATGTTATTGTCATCGGCGGTCACTCGAAACGAGTATGACTGGCCTCTCATGGAGGACGCCTGTACGTGACTTTGTTTAACGTGGGGAGACTGGTGCACAGACAGCCACCACACCGTCCTTGACAGATCTGGGTCTTAATCCAGTGGCATGGAATCCAAGACGACCGGGGACCCTTTTCTGTTGCAGCCTTCAACCGCCTTCACAGCCATTGTGACGCTCCACTAAAGTCAGCCATCATCCTCCACCTGTTCCACTGTTGAGGTCTTGGTTGGATTGCGTTTTGTCAGAGACCTCCCCCTCGACCTTACCGCCATGGGTGACCCTACCAGGAACATATCTCCAGACGGCAACGCTCTCAGGATCTCAGGACCACACAAGCTTCTCCACCATGACAAGGTGACATTCCACGGAGAACTAAATGTTATTACAGTACCTGCATCAATGACCTCCTCTGGCAGCTGTGTGAAAAAGTTGCCATTCAGGTTCTGTTAATTCTTTCCCCTCTCACCTTAAACCTATGCCTTCTGGTTCTTGGTTCCCCCTACTGTGAAACTAAAAAGAACCACAAGAATTGAAAATTGTCCCTAGTGTGTGTAGGATAGTGTTAGTGTGCGGGGATTGATGGTCGGCATGGACTTGTTGGGCCGAAGGGCCTGTTTCTGTGCTGTATCTAAAACTAAACGAAACCAGAAATGGTTAAAACAGAAAAAAACATCTCAGAGCAAAAAATCAGCTAAAAACTCTGAAGTTCAATCACCATCGGAATCCATGATGAATGGTGCTGGATACTGAAACAATTAAAGGAGGGAGATGGAGATATAAATATCTTCACCCTGAATGATTGTGGAGCCCAACAGATGAGGGCCAAAAACAATTATAAAGCAGTTGACTATCTCGCACACTTCCAGCACTTAGATCCCCCGACATCTCCAAATCCATCTAAGGGAGCATCCTTCTCCCCAACATCTTCAGATGCGATAACAGCATTTGGAAGACATTTGGATTGGCACATGAATAGGAAAGATTTAAGGGGTCGTGGGTCCACTGAGTCCACATCGACTATGGATCATCCATTCACACTAGTTCTATGTTATCTCACTTTTGTCAAGTTACAATTAACCTACAAACGTGCATGTCTTTAGGATGTGGGAGGAAACCGGAGCATCCAGAGAAATCACATGTGGTGAAAGGGAGAACATACAAACTTCGTACAGATAGCACCCGTAATCAAGATTGAACCTGGATCTCTGGTGCTGTGAGGCAGCAGTTCAATCTCTACGCCACTGTGCAACCCCAGTTGAACATTATTACATCAATAATAATAATAACACTAAGCACTTGACACAAACTTATTTTCAAAACTAAATCACATGTTATCAGTAAAATGATCAACAGCCCAGTTCAGGATGTGTATTAGGAATTTGTACTCACACATTTGGTTCTCAGCATTACATGTAGGAAGAACAACTATTCTCAGAATTGAATGTGACTGCAGGGATTTCTAGGTCAATTTGTGCCTCAATTTGACTAGATGTATCCAGTTGAAAATCCATGCTTGTGCCAATGATGTGATTTTCATGTCAAATGTTCATGGAATAAAATAATTTCTCATGCAGTTGTCCTTTAGGATTTTGCATGGGAACCTGTATCACCAATTTATCATGCAATATGCCTGTGGTGGGGCACCCTCAAACACTACGTTTCTGCAGTGATGGCCCACCCTCGGGTTTGACGTTGAGGCTCAGGCAAGTTTCATCCCCACAAATCCACAAATGCCTTCTTACTCTGACTCATCCTCCAGCTCTCTGATCTGAGCTCCAGCTTCCCAATCTCCTCCTTCCTTTCCAACTCTCCACTCTGACCCCAATCCCCTGACTTTGGCCCCAATCCTGATCACCTAATTCCTCAATGTGACCTGTGCTGCCTCAATCATCCTCCACTTCAAAACTTCAAATCATCTCCAGATCCTGGTTCTGACTTCCCTAACTCTTGATCTGTCTCAACAATTGCACTCCAACTTTGCGACCCGTTTGCTGCTCTCCCACTGACTCTCTGTTCACTTACACGAGGGCAGTGACTCTACTCTTAGTTGTCCTTTGACTGATCCCAATTCTCCATTCACCAATCCTTCCCAATTACCTCCAACTCCAAGAATGATCTCCAAACTGCCCCCAGCTCTCGGATCCAAACCCCAGATCCCTACCAATGTCTCATTGACACTCATCCTCAGGCAAGGATCCTATCCGATTCCTGATGGTGGCCCTGGCCCAGCCCTCAATTAGTGGGCTGGCACGATGGCGCAGCGGTAGAGTTGCTGCCTTACAGGGACCCGGGTTTGATCCTGACTCCAGGTGCTTGTCTGTATGGAGTTTGTATGTTCACCCTGTGACCTGTGTGTGTTTTCTCCGAAATCTTTGGTTTCCTCCCACACTCCAAAGACCTACAGGTTTGTAGATTAATTAGCTTGGTATAAATGTTAAATTGTCCCTAGGATGTGTGGGATAGTGTGGGATCACTGGTCGGTGCGGACTTGGTGGGCCGAAGACCCTGTTTCCAAGCTGTATCTCTAAATTAAGGCCCAAACCAACCCCCATCCACTATCCTCTTGATCCCTGAACTAGATCTGCATGACTCTTTTCTTCATTACTCCTCACAGCAAAGTTGAAAAGGAGCATTTAGAGGTGCCCAAATCCTCAGGTTTGACTGGATGCATAGTTTTCAGAGACCATTTAAAATGAAGCAAGGAAAGAGAGGTTATGGGGACACGGTTATCAGATTCCTGCATCTTCCTCTTGATGGTAGGAGTGAAATGAGAGCATGGTCAGGGTGATGTGGGTCTTTGATGATATTGGTTTCGATAGGAAATTGGCATAACAGCAGAAGTCATTCAGTTATGGCAGTGAGATATGGCAGTGGTATTCAAATTGGCAGATTTGATTAATCTTTCACAAGACATAGTACTAGTGTTGCAACTAGTCACCATATTTATAACATATATAATAGTAGGATAGTAATCCGAGTTTACTGACAATGCAGTAATATGTGCAATGTAAGTAATGCAGATGGAAGTTTTTAAGGGATGTCAATAGATTAAGAGAAGTGTAACAATGAATTTTAACATAGGAAGATGGAGATCATCCACTTTGGACCTGAGAAAAGGAGAGTGCACAACAAATAAGGAACAGCTGGAACCAATGGGGATCTTCTCGGTCTCTTGTTAGAAGATAGGGTAGGCAATGTTCTGAAGAAAGGAAAAGGTCAAGGCTATAAAGTAAATTCACAATTAGGGTAATGATATGCTGCATGACTTTGTAACCTTTATAGAGATGTGGCTGCACGGGAACCAAAAGAATTAAATATTCCAGGGTGCTTGCCATCTAGAAATTCCAGATAAAGTGGTAATAATAGAAGGAATAGAAAAAAGCTGGTAATAACAGAAGGAATAGAAAAACAGCACAGGATGACCTTACCCACAATGAACAAGAGGTGTATGTTTAAAGGTAGTAAGTGATTAAAAATACATTGGTTTATATAGTTTACAAGTTTGAAAATGAGTACACCAAAAAAAAATAAAGCTTATAGCAAGTTAATACAATAATTACTGGGAATTTTAATCTATTTGCAGACTGGGCAAAAGTAGTTGAGAGGACAAGCTCATGGAATGCATCTGTGACAATTTTCTGGAACAATATATCATGAAGCCAACTGGGAACAGTTTGATTAATTGATGTAATAGTAAGGGGTACTCCAGGGAAAATTGATCACAATGTGATTGAATTTGGTATGTGACTCAAGGGAGAATTGTGTCAGATGAAAGCCTAGAGTCTTGAGTGTACGCAATGAGGGTTATGGAGGTATGAGTGACACAAAGATTATGGTTGATTGGGAATTGATTAAAAAATGATAAACATTCACAGAAATATTTCAAAATTTTTAATGATTATGTTACACTGAGAAATATAGACTTCACAAGGAGAATTGTCCATCTGTGGCTAGGTTGATACTTTTACAATAAAAGAAGGGACGTAATGCTGAGACATTTAATGTTGCCAAGTAGAGTGGTAAGCCTATGAACGAATTTTAGAAAAGATTACAAAAAATAATAATAGAGGGAGAAGATAAACTAGATTCAGAATAGTTCAGATTCTTATTAATTTATTGTCATATACAACAGGGTTCAATGAAATTCCTAATTCACCTGAAGCTCAGGTGAAATAAAATGATGACAAAACAGCAAAATGATGCAAAAACATTGTTTTAGAGATATAGCATGAAAACAGGCCCTTCTGCCCACTGAGTCCACGGCAACCAATGATCACCCATACACTAGTTCTATGCTATCCCATCCTACATGCTAGGAGCAATTTACAGAAGCCAATTAACCTACATACCTGCACGTCTTTGGAATGTGAGAGGAAACCGGAACATCCAGAGGAAACCCACGCGGTCACAGGGAGAAGGTGCAAACCCTGCGCGGACAGCACCCATTGTCTGTATTGAACGTGGGTCACTGGTGCTATGAGACAACAGCCTTTCCACTGCGCTACTGTGCCGCCAATTATAGAGCAGATTTAGGTGGTGCAGAAAAAAATCACAATAATGGAATAAATCAATAAAGTAGAGTTAAGAATAAGAGTGGGTCCCAGCCCCTTTATTATCACGTGACATGTCACAGGGAGATTCTTTGTTTTGCATACCCAAGGAATGCAAAGAGTCACCACATACAGGGGGCCGAGGCTAACACTAGAAACAGCCACTCAGAAACCTGTTAAAGATTTGGTGAGCATTCATTCGGGAGGGACTTAGAAAGATGTTATTTTAATTTTACTTCGGAGTCACGTGAATGACTATGTGAAGAAGGGCCCGTCCAGCCGCACACGCGTCATATTGTCAGATGCATAGCGTTCAGACCGTGTGTGGAGGAGCAGGGCTCCTCCAAGCAGTGAGTAAAGTAAAAGTCGGAAGGTAAGTGCTTTCACTTTCACTTCCAGGTTCGCCTTTTCTCGTCAGACTTGTTGGTGGAGCTCCACGCAAGTTATCATGGAGAGAGGGCGCAGGGGAAAGAGACGTACCGCAGGTAAACCCCGAGTTTCGGAGGGTAGCGGGCGTCAGTTAGAGGAGTCAGTGGCAGCGAGGCCATTAACTCCTGTTGCGGTCGAAAGTGCCGTTGTACCGCCGGTGGGGCGCAAGGCAGGACAAAAGTCCGTACGACCAGTAGACTCCGATGAGTCAGACCCGGAGGAATACCCTCCTCAGTCAGAAAATGTTATGGCTGCTAGGGTCGCTAGCTTAGAATTCCTTGTGGGAAAGATGATTTATAAAGAACCCCCACAGGAGGATTTCAGTACTCGTTGGCCTATGGAAGATACAGCACAGGGAGTGCCTTGGTTGGGACAGGCACAATGTAGGCCTACAGGAGAGCCATCAGAAATGTCTGTGCAAAGACAATACAGAGGTTGGCCTACAGGAGAGCCAATGCCCGAAATGCCAGCAAAAAGGCAGTATATGTGTTGGCCTACAGGAGAGCCAGTACCAGAAATGCTTGAACAAAGGCAGTACAAACGTTGGTTGAGAGATGTGCCAGCGCGGACAATGTCAGAAGAAAGACAATATAAGTGTTGGGCTAGAAGTGAGCCAGCGCCAGCAGCACCTGAAACAGGGCTGCCTATCCGTGGGCCTACAGGAGAGCCCGCGCAGGGGGAATCTGGTAGAGAATTTACTATGCGAAGGCCGAAGGAAGGGCCAGTGCAAGACTTACCTGAAACAGGAATGCCAGAAATTTCCCATCAGGAGGAGGAACATCAAGATTCAGATGATGATTTATATGAGGACCAGAGCCCAATATCAGAGCTTAAAATACCAGGGCTGGCACAAAAGTTTGCTGTTCCCAGATTAACAGGGGAACCTTTGGGATATGAAATAGCAATGACTATAAATTATCTGCTCTCCCATCAGCTCCAAGAATTAACTATGGATGAGACTGTTAAAAAATATGAGACCCCGGAGAATTGTGCACTGTTAGCAGTCCCAGCGGTGAATAACTTAATATGGGGTTAGATACAAGGCGTAGCTATGGGCACACGCATGGGCCCCAGCTACGCCTGCCTCTTTGTCGGGTACGTAGAACAATCCTTGTTCAATGCGTACCAGGGCCCCATCCCCGACCTCTACCTCCGCTACATCGATGATTGTTTTGGTGCCACATCCTGCACCCACACACAACTGACTGACTTCATCCGCTTCACCACCAACTTCCATCCGGCACTCAAATACACCTGGACCATTTCCGACACTTCCCTACCATTCCTTGACCTCACTATCTCCATCGCAGGTGATAGACTCCTTACCGACATCCACTACAAACCTACCGACTCCCATGGCTATCTGGACTACACTTCTTCCCACCCTGCTTCCTGTAAGGACTCCATCCCCGGCTCCCAATTCCTCCGTCTACGCCGCATCTGCTCCCAGGATGAGGCGTTCCACACCAGGGCATCTGAAATGTCCTCATTCTTCAGGGAACGGGGGTTCCCCTCCTCCACCATAGATGAGGCTCGCACCAGGGTCTCTCCCATACCCCGCAACACTGCTCTCTCTCCCCATCCCCCCACTCACAACAAGGGCAGAGTCCCCCTAGTCCTCACCTTTCACCCCACCAGCCGTCACATACAACAAGTGATCCTCCGTCAGTTTCGCCACCTCCAACGTGACCCCACCACTCGCCACATCTTCCCATCTCCCCCCATGTCTGCCTTCCGCAAAGACCGCTCCCTCCGTAACTCCCTTGTCAATTCTTCCCTTCCCTCCCATACCACCCCCTCCCCTGGTACTTTCCCTTGCAACCGCAAGAGATGCAACACTTGCCCCTTCACCTCCCTCCTCCACTCCATTCAAGGACCCAAGCAGTCGTTCCAGGTGCGACAGAGGTTCACCTGCATCTCCTCCAACCTCATCTATTGCATTCGCTGCTCTAGATGCCAGCTGATCTACATCGGTGAGACCAAGCGGAGGCTTGGCGATCGTTTCGCCGAACACCTCCGGTCGGTCCGCAATAACCAACCTGAACTCCCGGTGGCTCAGCACTTCAACTCCCCCTCCTATTCCGTATCTGACCTCTCTGTCCTGGGTCTCCTCCATGGCCACAGCGAGCAACACCGTAAATTGGAGGAAATGCACCTCATATTCCGCTTGGGCAGTCTACATCCTGGGGGTTTGAACATTGAATTCTCCCAATTCTGCTAGCCCTTGCTGTCCCCTCCCCTTCATCAGCCATCTGGTTGTCTCCTCCCCTCCCCCAGCCCTCGGGCTCCTCCTCCGCCTTTTTCCTTTTTTCCTTTCTTCTCCCCACCCCCTATCAGTCTGAAGAAGGGTTTCGGCCCAAAACGTTACCTATTTCCTTCGCTCCATAGATGCTGCTGCACCCGCTGAGTTTCTCCAGCATTTTTGTGTACCTTTAATATGGGGCTATTTGGGCATTGGATTACACTCACAAGAATTAAAATTACAACGAGTGCTGAGATTGCTGGGGTCAGGCATTACGGCGTTTGCCAGAGGGTTGGATGAAGAACATGTATCTGATTCACAACAAGATGCCTTAGCACTTATGTGTAGTGCGCACTTTGAAATAAATTGTATTCATAAAAGTGCAATAAGACCGAATATTCATCCTAAGTATGCAGGGCTCTGCAAACCATCCAATATACAACTGCCTAATCTGCTTTTTGGAGAAAATCTAGCAAAAAAGATAAAATACCTAAATGAAGAGGCAAAAACCGTGGGCATGATGAAGCCACCGATGTTGAGCAGAGCGATGCGAAGGCAGTATCCCTACAGACGGTTGTCTGGTGCTGGAGAAGGAACAAGCCGATCGTTCCCATATACGCGTTGGCGTACTGCACCGGGGATGCGTGGAGGTTACAATGTGCCTACTAAGAGGGACAACATTTGCCGATGGCAAACCCCTAGGTAGGGGGGTCTGGTCTGGTAAGAAACATAACAAATGTTTTACACTCACAAGTTGGGGGACGATTACAATTCTTCCTAAAAGAATGGCAACTAATAACAAATGATTTGTTTATACTGTGCAGCATTGTGGGATTTAGAATTGAGTTCTATCCACATTTGGATCCTCCTACTCAGCATATTTCAAGCCGGTCACGTACTTTCTCAAAGGAAGAGAATACGCAGATCCAGGCAGAATTGGAAATTTTGTGCAATAAAGGTGTAATAGAAAAGTCAGTAGAACAACACCAGCAGTTTGTGTCAAGTATAATCCTAGAACAAAAAAGGATGGTGGATGTAGAATTATTCTGGATCTGACAAGTCTTAACCTTTTTGTACAGTATAAACATTTTAAAATGGAAACATTTACTAACGCCATTCAGCTTGTCACAAGAAACTGCTATATGGCAAGCATAGATCTGCAAGATGCATATTATTCTGTGGCGGTGCATGGTAATGATCAAAGATATCTAAAATTTAGGTGGATGAGTCATTTATGGCAATTTAAAGCATTGCCCAATGGTCTGATTTCAGCACCAAGGTTATTTACAAAATTACTTAAACCAATTTTAGCTCTGCTAAGAGCTGAGGGCCATGTATTAATGGCTTATTTGGATGACATTCTGATTGGCTTTGGCTACCGCAAATGTATCAGTGTTAAGAGTCAGGTACATTTTTGAAAAAATGGGATTCATTATTCACCCACAAAAATCGAAACTATTACCAAGCACAAAGATTGATTACCTGGGGTTCACAATTAACTCAGAACACATGGTAATCACCTTGCCAAAAGATAAAAGGCTGCAGTTAATTGAGGGTTGTACTAAGCTCATTAACGAGTACCAGCCCTCAATTAGACAAGTGACAAGCTTGCTGGGCAAATTAATTGCTGCTTTTCCAGCTGTAAGATTTGGACCATTGCATTATCAGCATTTGCAGAGGGCTAAGGTACAGGCATTAAAGATTAATGCAGGGCATTTTGATAGGCCCATGCAATTGACAATTGAGCCTATTATGGAAATAGAATGGTGGATTAACAATGTCTCTAATGCTTCCAGAAAAGTTCTGGTAGACACACCTTCCGTTACTCTACAGACTGATGTAAGTGCTCTAGGATGGGGTGCAACTAACACTGTTTCAAGCTGTGGAGGGAGGTGGAATGTGGAGGAAGTACCTTTGCTTGAAAATCAAGGTAGAAATTACCTAGAGCTGTTAGGAGCATTTTATGGGCTTAAAGCTTATTGCACTAATATGGAAAATTTGCATGTTCAGGTACAGGTTGACAATACTACAGCTGTAGCATATGTAAATCATATGGGTGGTATCAAGTCAGAATCTTGTGATAGATTGGCAAATGTAATCTGGACCTGGTGTATTGCCAGGAAAATTTGGCTGTCAGCAATATACTTACCTGGTAAATTCAACATAGTTGCAGATAAAAGGTCACGTAAATTTAATGATAATACAGAATGGATGTTGCATCATGAAATATTTAAGCAAATTGTGGCACAATTTGGAATGCCAGAGATTGACTTGTTTGCATCAAGACTCAACCACCAATTGCCTAAGTATGTGTCATGGGAACCTGATCCTGGTGCAGTAGCGGTGGATGCTTTCTCGCTACATTGGGGTGGTATGTTTCTGTATGCATTTCCTCCGTTTTGTCTAATTAATCGATGCATACAGAAAATTAAACAGGACTCAGCCTCGGGGATTTTGGTTGTGCCAGATTGGCCTACACAGCTATGGTACCCACCGGTGTTAAATATGATTTAAAAAAAACGTATGGTTATTCCAAAGCAGGTAAAACTACTTGAACACCCTGTAACTGATGAACCACATCCTTTACATGATCGTATTGGTTTGTAGATTTGCAGATTCTAAGAAGGCCATATCTTGGAAGAGGATTATCAGAGCGTACGGTGGATGTTATGGCAGCAGCCTGGAGGAATAGTACCCAGAAGCAATACATTTCTTATATAAGGAAATGGGAGGTGTTTTGTTCAGAAAAGAATATTGCATATAACACCGCAGACATTTCAGATGTGTTAGAGTTTCTTTAAACTCTTTATTTTTAATTAAAATTAAGTTATAGTGCAATCAATACTACAAGGAGTGCTCTCTCTGCATATTTATGCAGGGAATCAGAACAAAATCCAATAGGATCACATCCTTGGGTCTTTAGGTTTATGAAGGGAATTTTCAACTCCAATCCTCCTAGACCCAGGTATACGGAAATCTGGAATGTAAAAGATGCACTTATGCTGCTGCGTGAATGGAATCCTATTGAAGCTTTGTCATTGGCTAAAATGACCATGATGTTGATTATGCTCATGGCGTTAGTTTCAGCACAGAGAGTTCAAACATTACAGAAATTAAGAATAGACAGGATGAAAGTAGGGGCAGATGCCGTTACATTCTATGTCTATGATTTGCTGAAACAAAGTAGACCTGGGTTCACGGGATGTAAGTTGGGGTTTTCAGCATATCCTACGGATCCACGGCTATGTGTAGTAACATATATATAAGATGTTACATGGAAGCAACCAGAACCTTAAGAGGTACAGAATTGGCATTTTTTGTTAGCTATAAAAGTCCTCATAAGTGTCAACACAGACAATTTCAAGATGGTTGAAACAGGTGTTGATTTATTCAGGTATTGATACTGATAAATTTAAATCATATTCCACCAGGGCGGCATCAACATCAGCGGCCAGGGATTCAGACGTTCCAATAGATCTTATCCTCGCGGCCGCAGGATGGGAAAGTGAACGGATGTTTCACAAGTATTATCACAAGGAGATTAAAGATCCCGGGGTGTTTGGTGGTGCCGTGCTGGATTCAGTATTAAATCCCCTATTATGATAAATGGGTTACTATTGTTATAATAACTAAAACCATTAACTGATTACATTTAATGTTGTGGTTATGCATTGTTGATTGTGTTTACTCATTAGAGTCAATCAGTGCAGTGAGCACCTGGATTTGAATCCACGGTGTGAAATCACAGAGCTTTGAAATCTTCACGTAGTCACTCACGTGACTCCGAAGTAAAATAGTAAGATTAAACGAGAACTTACCAGTTTGAAGTTTGATCTTTATTTTATGAGGAGTTACGTTGAGGGATTACGTGCCCTCCGCTCCCACCCTTATAAAGATCGAGCTGGTAGTTCTAGTCTTTACGTATCTTACTATCATACATCAGTAATTGTCGTCTGTGATTTCACTCCGCTACTTTGAAGATTGACGCGTGTGCGGCTGGACGGGCTCTTCTTCACGTAATCCCTCAATGTAACTCCTCATAAAATAAAGATCAAACTTCAAACTGGTAAGTTCTCGTTTAATCTTACTATTAAAACTGTCCCCTACCAGCACCCAGCTATCTGGGACTAAACATGGTATGGAAGTTAATTCCAAATGACATATCAAGGGATTTGTGCAATTTCATGAATTGTTTTTTGAGAGATTATTAGTCTGAAATATTATTTGCTTTCTCCATGAATGATACCTGATCAGATGAGAATTCCAAACATCTTTATAACTTGAAGCAGCAATTCCGAATTCTAGAAGTTGCAGTACTTTGCCTGGCCCATTGATTTGCTCTAGCATTTTGTGTTTTCCTCAAGATTCCAGCATCTGCAGTTCCTTGTTTCTCATTATTTTTCATTTGTTTCACCTCTAATGTTGTTGGAGCTGTAAAAGGGACATCTGGAATGTATTTAAAGACTTTTTCAGGCACTGTATTACAATCAATCCAATATTCAGGTGATGATTGTTCAGGAAATTCTCCGAGGATTGCACCTAAAGAGTGTGATGGGCTACCCTCCATCATTGGGTCATGACATCAGTCTCCCAAGAGAAAGGGAGTGCTTCTTTATGGGTATCTTGCTCGGGGTACTCCTAACTCCAAGCAAGGAATGGGAAGGAGACACAAACAATGTAGTATAAATTGGAAGTCATTTGCCATGAGGACATTTCCTCAATAATTCAGGTGCTGGTAAATAGAGCTTTTACTGTGGATATTATTCTGGAATTGACAGTGAAACAAACAGATCGTTAGAACCAATAGATTAGTTTATTGTCACGTGTACCAAGGTACAGTAAAAAGCTTTATTGTCGCATGCTTTCAAGTCAGTGGAAAGACTGTACATGATTACAATCAAGAGGTCCACTGTGTACAGATACAGGATAAAGGGAATAATGTTCAGTGGAAGATAAAGTACAGTAAAGATTGATTAAAGATAGTCTGAGGGTCTCCAATGTGATAGATGGTAGGTCAGGACTGCCCTCTGGTTGGTGATAGGATGGGCCAGATGCCTGATAACAGCTGGGCAGAAATTGTTCCTGAATCTGGAGGTGTGCGTTTTCAAACTTTTGTACCTCCTGCCTGATGGGATAGAGGAGAAGAGGGAGCGGCTAGGTGCGGCTCGTCCTTGATTATGCTGGAGGTCTTGTCGAGGCAGCATGAAGAGTAGCTTTGAGTGCCGAATGATGCAGTTTATATATATTGTGTGTATATATGTACATATCGTACGAATGATCTATGTAGGTGCTACCTATATATAAACATATTTTGTAGCACCTAGATCAATCTAATGGCTAAAAAGGGGTTAAATCAAAATGTTCCTTTTTGAATTTGACCGTGAAGTTGTTCATGTAGAATAGAGAATGGTTTTAATCGGTAACTTACTGTTTCAATACTGTCATTCTTTATCGGTAACACTCTATCTGTAGTCAGCGTTTCAGCCATAACATGCCACTAGTGTTAGGAATTCCAGATCCAATTAATCTATGGCTTGAAGCACTAAATGATGGTAAGGATTAAAGGTGCTTGGAGTTTGAATTTTCCAGATGTGTAAATACGCCAATAATTGATTAATAGTTATGAAGCTTGGAATTAGAACGCAGAATGTGATTTCTAATACAAGTCAATGGGGATGTTGTACAATGAGCATAGACAATAGTTAGAGAAGATTTTTAAAGATTTTAAAATGGTTTACATTTTGATTAGGAAAATACATTTGCATAATATTTGACATTTGATGTGCTGAACCACATTTGTTAAAGGATTTTCAGAAAATACTTTTCAGATAAATCCTTTGCAAACTAAATAGTATGTTAGATAGTCCCCAGGATATTTCATACAAATATTTATGCGATTTTCTCATGAAGATTATCGTGGCCAATAGCCCTACATCAAAAATTAGGAAGACAAAAAAAAACTGGCAAAGAACACAAACGGATATAGTAAATAATTTTGCTGACACATAGTGAAGTTATGTAAGGTCAACGAAAACTGAAGAAAGAAAACTTCTTGGATTTTGACAGAATTCAGGATACCTTCTAGGATCTCAGGAGAAGTCAAAAGAGAAATAGCAAGTGTTCTGTCTAGTGTACAATGAAACAGTATGTATATAGTGTACAATAGTGTACAATGAGCCATAATTGGCTCTGAAATTTGTGCTAGATAACTGGACAATTGCCAGTAATACTTTATTCATAGATAGATAAATAAATATACTGGGTAACTACTAGATTAGTCAGCCTTACATTCATAATGAATCTCTGCTGGCCATGAGTGATTATCAATACTAACTTAAAAGAAACAAGTAACTTAAAGGCATAACATTTTAAAAGGCAAATTCTGCCTCGTAAATCTAATAATATATGTCTGTGAGGAAATAATTTATTGCACTCCTAACAAAGAAACACTATGTTATTTGCATGGAGTTTAAAGCATTTCATGATGTACCAGCTAAAGAACAATGTTCAGAGAGAGTAGTTAATAAAAGCTTGATGGATAGGACATTAGAAACAACAAAATTGCAAGAGATAGACAAAATGTTACTTTTTTTTTTAATTGGTCCTCAATATAGGTCGTACCTTTGTACCTCACACCCCCATTTTAAATAATATATGTTTATCTTTGGTATAAATCAGCATCTGCAGTTCCCTTTTATTACATTCCTAAAGTTCCTAGATAAACTGTTGTAATCGAAGACACAGAAAACAGTAGATGCAGGTTCACAAAAAAGTAGATTGTGTAATTGTTCAATCGGTTTGCAGAATATCAACAAATATTTGTTTAAGAGCCAACTATAAGAAAATTCAGAAATTGCAGGATCTGAAATTTGTATCTGCACAGTTATTGAATAACATTGGTCTTTTCCACTTACAGTTATGCAGGAAAGGGTACATTTATTTTGTGTGACATTATCCTCTTTGGTTCTTGTTTGTCTAAAGTGGATAGTCCCTCAAAAGCATAGGTAGACACAAAATGGTGGAGTAACTCAGCGGGACAGGCAGCATCTCTGGAGAGAAGGAATGTGTGATGTTTCAGGTCGAGACCCTTCTTCAGACTGATGTCAAGGGAGTGGGCGGGACAGAGATAGAATGTAGTCGGAGACAGTAAGACTGGTGGGAGAACTTGGAAGGGGGAGGAGATGGAGAGAGAGGGATAGCAAGGGCTATTAAGTTAGAGAAGTCAATGTTCATACCGCTGGGGTGTAAGCTACCCAAGCGAAATATGAGGTGCTGTTCCTCCAATTTGCGCTGGACCTCACTTTGACAATGGAGGAGGCCCAGGACAAAAAGGTCAGATTGGGCATGGGAGGGGGAGTCAAAGTGCTGAGCAACCAGGAGATCAGGTAGGTTAAAGTGGACTGAGCGAAGGTGTTAAGCTAAACGATCGCCGAGCCTGCGCTTGGTCTTGCCGATGTACATATGTTGACACCTGGAACAGCAGATATTGGGTAGCTTACACCCCAGCGGTATGAACATTGACTTATCTAACTTCAAAAAGCCCTTGCTATACCTCTCTCTCCATCCCCTCCCCCTTCCCAGTTCTCCCACCGGTCTTACTGTCTCCGACTACATTCTATCTCTGTCCCGCCCACTACCCTGACATCAGTCTGAAGAAGCGTCATCGACACGAAACGTCACCCATTTCTTCTCTCCAGAGATGCTGCCTGTCCCGCTGAGTTACTCCAGCATTTTGTGTCTACCTTCGATTTAAACCGGCATCTGCAGTTCTTCCCTCAAAAGCATAGTTCAGCTTCCATTGCTGTATTTGCTGTTGTAGACCATTTTGCCAGGTCCTGTCGAAAACAGATAAAGCAACACGTCCTTCTTTCATTCAGAAAATTTATAAAGTGTAGAAAGTAAACTCTCAGAAAAAATGTGAATAAATACATTCCCACTGACAGGAGAGAGAACACTCCTGCCAGTGTTCTTTCTTGTTTTGAAAGAACTGATTTAGACAGCGACTCTGAGCAAATCTGGTGTCAAGCTACACTTCAGGATCAGTCGTTACAGATCGGAAGCTTTTACCAACCACCTGACACGAAAACTGAGCCTCTTTTAGATCTTGAATCAAACATCTCCAAAATTAACGCCTCGTCACGCTATCCACTTATTATCCTGGGAGGTGATTTCAATGTTCCAGGTGTAGATTGGTCTGACGGCACACAAAGCGAACCAAAATGGGTTCTTCAGGAAGCCCTGGCTGACCTTATTCTGGAAAATCACCTGTCCCAAAAAGTCACTTTCCCTACCAGGCATGATGATACAAGTGGCACCGAAAATACTTTAGATTCATTGTTGACTTTGCATCCAGATTTAATTTCGGAGGTTTCATCGTGTGCTGGAATCATTTTTATTATCCAAGCAAAACTGCACACAAAGATTAAAGTTCCTTCAAAACCACCGCATAAAATTTCCCTCTGGAGAAAAGTGAACAGTGAGGAATTTAATGACTTGGTAAAAAAACTGGGGAAAGATTTCTTCAACCGGCAATCAGATAAAAGAGTTGTAAAAGACAACTGGGTGTGGCTGAGAGACTCATTAAATGACATTGTTACAAATCATGTTCCTCAAAAACTCATTAAGGGCCGTGTGTTTCCTTAGTTTTTGGCAAAACTGAAATGTCTCTGCAGTAAGAAAGAGAAGTTTTATATCCGTGCCAAAAAAGGGACACAAAACTGGATTGGGACAATTTTACTAGAGTGCGAAAGCAAGTCGATCGTGCTATTAGGAATGCTCATAGACAACATGTTTCTTCTATTCTTGAGGAAGAGCAACCCAAGGCTTTTTGGAGATATGTGAAATCTAGACGGACAGACAACACTGGTGTCCAGATGCTTAAAGTGAACAACTGTCTGATCACTGAGGACCAGGCAAAAGCAGAAGCACTATTCCCCGGGCGGGTCTCTCTGATCATTGTCTAGTTCACCTTATTCCGACCTAAAGGCAGAAAGCTGCTAAGCCTGTGGTCAAAACAATGAAAAGGTGGACAAGCGAGGGCATTGTGAACCTACAATCCTGCTTTGACTGCACGGATTGGAATGTGTTCAGGGAAGCAACCACAAGGCTCGATGAGTATACGGACATTGTATCATCATATGTCAGCTTTTGCAAGGACAGTTGCATTCCAACTAAGACCCGGACATGGTTCAACAACAACAAGCCCTGGTTTACTGCAGAACTCGGACAGCTCCGACGGTCTAAAGAGGAGGCCTTCAGGAGCGGGGATGCAGACCTCTACAGGCAGGCCAAGTACAAGCTGAGAAGAGGAATCAGAGCTGCCAAGGAAAGGTACTCTGAGAAGTTGAGGAGCAAGTTCTCAGCTAGTGACTCTTCTTCAGTTTGGAAGGGCTTGCAAGAAATCACCAGCTACATGAGGAAAGCCCCCCGCTCTTTGGACAATTGTCAGCTGACCAACGACCTGAATGAGTTTTACTGCATGTTTGAAAATCAGAAACGTAACCCTGGTACCCCCTGCCCCCCCTCCCCAACAAACACAGCCAGACCCCAGTCTACAAAGTATGGACCATGCACCCTCTCCTTTCCATTCACCGCTTCACACCTACCTAAGGCAAGACTCCAGTATGAAAAGACTGGACCATTTCTCACCCCAACCAACACTTCACACCCATTCACAGCCTGACCTCAGTCTGCAAAGACTGGGCCCTTCTACACCCACCCCCTCCAATCACCACTTCACACCCAATCACCCACACCCTCTGTGCTGCACAACATCACTTATCCAATATCAACAATAAAAATACAGGAGGTGGAGAGGCTTTTCAGAGGACAAAAAAGCCGGAAATCTCCAGGACCTGACAATGTTTCCCCCTCTACTCTTAAGCTCTGTGCCAAACAGCTGGCACCAGTCTATACAGACATTTTTAACCAGTCCCTGCAAACATGTGCTGTCCCTGCCTGCTTCAAAGTCTCCACAATTGACCCTGTACCCAAAAAGGCAAGGATTACTTGTCTTAATGACTACAGGCCTATCGCACTGACCTCTGTAGTCATGAAGACACTCGAAAGGCTTGTGCTGGCCAAATTGAAAAATATCCCAAACCCCCTGCTGGACCCTCTGCAGTTTGCATATTGGGCCAATAGATCTGTGGATGATGCAGTCAACCTGGGCCTGCACTTCATCCTACAGCACCTAGACCACCAGGAGACCTATGCGAGGATCCTGTTTGTTGATTTTAGCTCTGCATTCAACACCATTGTGCCAGAGCTACTACACTCCAAACTTTCTGAGTTGACTGTGCCTGAACCCCTCTGTCGGTGGATCACCAGCTTCCTGACAGACAGGAAGCAGCATGTGAGGCTGGGAAAGCACATCTCAGACTGCGTACAAGGCTGCGTACTCTCTCCTCTCCTCTACTCTTTCTACAGCAACGACTGCACCTCCACAGACACCTCTGTCAAGCTTCTCAAGTTTGCGGACGAGACAACCCTGATTGGACTGATCCAGGATGGGGAGGAATCTGCCTACAGACAGGAAGTGACACAGCTGGCATCCTGGTGCCGTCGCAACAACCTGGAGCTCAATGCTCTTAAGACAGTGGAATTGATTGTAGACTTTAGGAGAGCTCACCCTCCCCTCACCCCACTCACCATCAACAATACCACAGTCACATCTGTGGAGTCTTTTAAGTTCCTAGGAACCATCATCTCCAAGGACCTTAAGTGGTAGGCTACCATCGACTCCACAGTCAAAAAGGCACAACAGAGGATGTACTTCCTACGGCAGCTGAGGAAGCACAATCTGCCACAGGTAATGATGGTCCAATTCATAGAGTCTGTTCTCACCTTCTCCATCATGGTCTGGTTTGGCTCAGCCACCAAGCACGACACCTGGAGGCTGCAGCGAATCGTCCGATCAGCAGAGAAGGTTATTGGCTGCAACCTTCCCTCCATTGATGAACTGTACACTGCAATCATAGAATCATAGAATCATAGAAAGTAGGTGCGAGAGCAGACCACCAGGTCCATCGAGCCCGCACCGCCATTCGCTCATGGCTGAACACCAAACAAACAAACACCCCCACCCACAAACAGTAGACACAAGACACAGAACACAAGACACTACCCTCCCCTTTATAGCGCTATCACCCCTCTCCACCCCAAGAACCGAGTGATCTCCTGGGGGAGGCAAAAAAACGGATAAAAACCCAGGTCCAATTCGGGAAAAAAATCCGGGAAATTCCTCTCCGACCCCAATCCAGGCGATCGACACTTGTCCAGGAGATCACTCAGGTCTTACTATACTAACCCTACCTAGGTCCATATCCCTGCCCTCTCCCCGTAGCCCCTTATCCCCTTGGCAGCTAAAAAACCATCTATTTTAGACTTAAATATATTTAATGTTTCTGCTTCCACTGCTCCCTGGGGCAGTGAATTCCATAAATTAACCACCCTCTGGGTGAAGAAGTTCTTCCTCATCTCAGTTTTAAAAGAGCCCCCCCTTATTCTACAACTATGTCCCCTAGTTCTAGTTTCCCCGATCATTGGGAACATCCTCGGTGCATCCACCCGATCAAGGCCCCTCACGATCTTATATGTTTCAATGAGATCGCCTCTCATTCTTCTAAACTCCAAAGAGTAGAGTTCCAGCCTACTTAACCTTTCCTCATATGTCAATCCCCTCATTGCAGGAATTAATCTTGTAAACCTTCGCTGCACTGCCTCCAGGGCCAGTACATCCTTTCTTAAGTATGGACCCCAGAACTGTACACAGTATTCCAAATGTGGTCTCACTAATACTGTGTACAGCTGCACCAAGACCTCCGTGTTTTTATACTCAATCCCCCTAGCAATAAAGGCCAAAACTCCATTGGCCTTCCTGATAGCTTGCTGCACCTGCATACTAACTTTTAGTGATTCATGTACTACTACCCCTAGATCCCTTTGCGTTGCATTACAGCGCAGCTCCTCCTCATTTAGAAAATAACTTGCCCTATCATTTTTTTTCCCAAAGTGAATGACTTCACATTTATTAGTATTAAATTTCATCTGCCAAGTTGTTGCCCACTCACCTAGCTTATCTATATCCTTTTGCAGACTCTTCCTATCCTCCTCATCCCCTACTTTTCTTCCCATTTTTGTATCGTCCGCAAATTTTGATATATTACACTTGGTTCCCTCCTCCAAATCATTTATATAAATTGTGAACAACTGGGGTCCCAGCACCGACCCTTGCGGAACCCCGCTAGTTACCGGTTGCCATCCCGAATATGAACCATTTATCCCCACTCTCTGCTTCCTATTTGTTAGCCAATCCTCTACCCATGCTAATATATTACCCCCAATCCCATAATTTTTTATTTTTAGCAATAGTCTCTTATGTGGCACCTTGTCAAAAGCCTTTTGGAAGTCCAAGTATACCACATCCACCGGTTCCCCTTTATCCACCCGGGTTGTTACTTCCTCAAAGAATTCGAGCAGATTCGTTAAACAGGACTTCCCCTTCACAAAACCATGCTGGTTCTGTCCGATGAAGTCATGTCTATCCAAGTGCCCCGTTAGTGTTTCTTTAATAATTGTCTCTAACATTTTACCCACCACCGATGTTAGACTAACCGGTCTATAGTTACCCGCCTTCTGTTTACTTCCTTTTTTAAATATAGGTGTTACATTGGCCAATTTCCAATCCACTGGGACCGTTCCTGCCTCCAGGGAGTTTTGGAAAATTATCACCAATGCATCCACAATCCCCACCGCTATCTCCCTCAAAACCCTTGGATGTAATCCATCAGGCCCAGGGGATTTATCCTCCTTCAGTCTCATTAATTTCCCTAATACCACCTCCTTGGTGATCTTAATAGTATTTAGCTCCTCCATTCCTACCTCCCCCTGTTTATCCAGCGTTGGAATATTTTTTGTGTCTTCTATGGTGAAGACTGATACAAAATACTCATTTAATGCCTTTGCCATTTCCATGTTCCCCACCAACAACTCTCCAGTCTCACCCTCCAATGGACCAACGTTCACCTTAGCCACCCTTTTTCTTTTTATATAGCTATAAAAACTCTTACTATTAGTTTTTATGTTGTTCGCTAAATTCCTTTCATAGTCTATTTTCCCCGTCTTAATTAAGCTCTTAGTTATGTTTTGCTGACCTTTAAATGCTTCCCAATCCTCTACCCTCCCACTATCTCTGGCTACCTTATATGCACTTGCCTTCAGCCGAATACTATCCTTTATAGTTTTACTGAGCCATGGCTGACTGTTCTTACCCTTACCCCTTTTTTTCTTCATAGGAATAAATTTTTCTTGAAGGTTATACAGTAGATCCTTAAACGTACACCACTGCTCATGTACCGTCTTATTCTTGAGTCTGCTATCCCAGTCAACTTTGATCAGCTCAGTCCTCATACCTTCATAATCCCCTTTATTTAGACTAAGTACCCTAGCCTGAGTTTCAACCTGCTCCCCTTCTATTTGAATATGGAATTCGACCATATTGTGGTCACTTGTTCCCAACGAGTCCCTAACTATGACATTTTTAATTAATCCTGGTTCATTACACAGGACCAGATCCAAGATTGCCTCCCCCCTTGTCGGTTCTGTGACATACTGTTCTAGGAACCCGTCTCTAATACATTCTATAAACTCTTCTTCTAGTTTACCCTGCCCAGTTTGGTTTGCCCAATTAATATGAAAATTGAAGTCCCCCATGATTACAGCAGTTCCCTTTTTACATGCGTCAACTATTTGCAGATTTATGTTCTGACTAACAGCGTCACAGCTATTTGGAGGTCTATAAATTACACCCACTAGTGTTTTTTTCCCCTTGTTATTCTCTATCTGTACCCAAGCTGTTTCACTATCCTGATCCTTCAACGCAATATCCTTCCTCTCTATTGCCGTTATTCCCTCCCTTATTAAAAGGGCCACCCCTCCTCCCTTTCTTTCCTGTCTATTTTTTCTAATTGTCGAGTACCCCTCTATATTTAACTCCCAGTCCTGATCCCCTTGCAGCCATGTCTCCGTAATGGCCACGATATCATAACTATATATACTTAATTGCACCGTTAATTCATTTATCTTATTTCGAATACTCCGTGCATTTAGATACAGCACTTTCAGATGATTTTTACTACCCTTCCTTTCTGTTTTTGCCTCTTTTACATCTAGAGCTTTAGGAAGGGCCAGGAAGCGAGCGGGCAAGATCATCTCTGACCCCTCTCACCCTGGCCACAAACTCTTTGAATCACTTCCCTCTGGAAGGCGACTCCAGACTGTCAAAGCTGCCACAGCCAGACATAAAAACAGTTGCTCTACTCAACAGCCAAAAATCTGTAGCCTCCCTTTGATCTGGTATTTTGTTGGTTCACATGCTTGATCAATGGTGTTTTATCATTAATGTTTTATTATTATTAATGTTTAGTGTTTTCTGAGTCATTTGTAACTGTCACTGTATGTCATGTTGTTACGTGGGCGGAGCACCAAGGCAAATTCCTTGTATGTGAATACCTGGCCAATAAACTTACTTACTTACTTACTCACTTGCGAACCAATTTCAGCACGTTTTTACCCGGG
Organism: Malacoraja senta; assembly: GCA_038087875.1. NCBI lineage: Eukaryota > Metazoa > Chordata > Chondrichthyes > Rajiformes > Rajidae > Malacoraja > Malacoraja senta. The sequence goes on along the minus strand of CM075981.1, from coordinate 12,501,052 downwards.
AAGATATGGAGCCTTCATCATTTCCAGTTTAACCGCCCAGCCCGTATGCTGATATGCCTGCTATTAAAATTGAGGTTGAAGGTGTCAAGAAGTTATTGCTCAACATCAATACAACAAAAGCTATTGGACCAGATCAAATACAGAATCAAGCCTTCAAGATCGCGGCTGAAAAACTGGCTCCTGTTTTGCAGTTCAATTTCCAACAGTCGCTTGACTCGGGTGATGTTCCGCTGGATTGGAGGAAGGCTAACATCACTCCTCTCTTTAAGAAGGGTGCAACCACCAACCCGGCGAATTATTGTCCTGTTTCATTAACAAGCACTTGCTGCAAACTCCTGGAGCATTTAATCGATAGTAATCTGATGAGACACCTTAGCAAACATAACATTCTTGCTGACAACCAACTTGCATTTAGGAGGCATAGATCATGCGAGTCTCAGCTTACCCTGACGACAAATGACCTGGCCAAGAACCTTGATAGCAATGTCATCACGGATTTAGTAGTGCTAGACTTTTCTAAAGCATTTGATGTCATCCCACACCAGAGACTGCTTCGGAAGCTTGACTTCTACGGTGTTCGTTCCAACACAAAATGATGGATTTCCACTTTTCTGACAAAACGTCTTCAGCACGTGTGTGTGAATGGAAAAAGCTCTGATTGGCATCCAGTGTTAAGTGGTACACCTCAGGACACAGTACTTGACCCACATCTGTTTTTGCTTTACATTAATGACATCCATGCAAAAGTCATAAGCATGACCAGACTATTCGCTGATGATTGTTTGCTGTACCGTGCAATTAAGTCAGCTGATGATAGAAACATAGAAACATAGAAAATAGGTGCAGGAGGAGGCCATTCGGCCCTTCGAGCCAGCACCGCCATTCATTGTGATCATGGCATTGTGATCATGGCTCTCCAAAAAGATCTCGACACTATGGTTGAGTGGTGACAACAATGGGGCATGCAGTTCAACCCTTCCAAATGTGAAACCATGCGTGTCACCAGGAAGAGGAAACCAGGCAAAACATCATACAATATCCTTGGTGCCATCCTTGAAGACTCCAAACAGACTAAGTATCTTGGCATCAAATTACAGAACGATCTATGTTGGAATGGAAAGACACATCATGCAATGGTGAAAGCAACAGGCGTCTTAAATTTTCCGAGATGCAACTTTAATCATTGTTCAACTTCTATCAAGGAGAAGTTATACTTCACCCTCGTTAGACCACATTTGGACCACGCAGTTGCTGCATGATATCCATACACAAATAGAATTTTATTTTTTTCATCGAACGTGTCCAAAGACAGGCACCTCGATTTGTTTACAAATACCTATGAGAGAGAAGCGAGTGTTACCAAACTTCTGAATTCACTGGGGTGGAATCCTCTCCAAGACAGACGTAAAGCTCACCTTATGGCCTGTTTTTACAAAATGTTAAATGGTCACCACGACAAAGATTACCAAACTTATTAGGAGCAGACGAGAGCATTCGATCCAATTTGAGATTCCAGCTACCAAGACAGATGTATACAGTAATTCATTCTTCCCCCGCACAATTAAAGCACGGAATAGTCTTCACCCTCCCATAGTTACCCAACCAGACGCAACTAAATTTAAGGTAGCTCTTCTTCTCCAAGAACCCTTTTTTGCTTAAGTCCACCCTCCGCCACCTCCAGATTAAATTTCATTTGGAATATTTTGCAGGACCAAGAACCAAGAACAAGAACAGCTGGGAGAACTTATTGCTGAATTTCTGTAAAATTAATTGAGCTTTCTCATTTGGCTTTCCTCATTCAGGCAATGATGGCAAAGCCATGGAGAGGATAGAGAAGTTGCAGAGAAATTTATCAATGTAATACTAGAAATATAGAGACTTATTATAAAAGAAAAAAAGCACACTGTTCCTAAGATTTGTTGTTAATAAAAATGTACAGTTATGTAGGAAAGGATACAAGTACTGTATATTGTGTGGCGTCTACTTCGGCACCATCAATGTATACCGTTGTACAATGTACACAACGGGTGTGTGTACCGTTTCGCTTCCTGATATCAATCACAATCTCCTTTGTCTTGCTGACATTGAGGGAGGGGCTGTTGTTTTGGCACCTGGTTACGAGGTTCTCACTTTTCTTCGTAGTCTATCTCGTCATTATTTGATATCCGGCCCGCTACAGTGGTGTTATCTGCGAATGAGTCAATTAAGTTAGTTGTTGCAATAGGCCTGGCTATATGGACTGCCTTAAATCAAAAGTTTTTCTTACCTACTATGAAATTGCATTTAGGTCCGGCTTGGCATTGCTTGGCTTGGAGCTAAGCATGGCTTGGAGACACAAGAAACTGCAGATTCAGGAATTTTGATCAAAACATGAATGTTGGAGGAATTCAACAGGTCAAGGCAGTAGCTGTTCAGGGAAAGGACAGGCACTTAGTTTAGAGATACAGCATGGAAACGGGGCCTTAAGCCGACTGAGGCCGCACTGGCCAATGATCCCCTGTACACTAGTTCACCATATTCACCATTAGAGCCACCACTAGAGGATATTTCACCACCAGCTTCCAAAAGGTAGTTAGAAATGAGCAATAAATGCTATCCGTAGCACATATGTAAATTAATAACAAATTTCCCAAACTCTCAATCTCTGTTCCACTTCATCGTTAAAAATATACTTAATTATAGAGTGTATTTTGCTTTGCAGATAGCGAGTAGTTATTTTCAAACCAACTCTGCAATAAATGTGAATTGGAATTGATAATAAGACAGACCATCGCACAAACCATTGATTCCATCTACACTTCACACTGTCTCAGCAAGGCCGCCAGCATATTGCGGGATCAGTCTCACCCCGGTCACTCCTCTCTCCCTTCGGGGCGGAATTACACAAGTTTGAAAATCCAAACCTCCAGATTTAAGAACAGTTTCTTCCCAGCTATTATCAGGCAACCAAACGGTCCTCTCACCACCTGACCTCCCATCTACCTCATTGGAGACCTTTGAGCTATCTTTAATTGGACATTATCAGACCAGTGTTATATCTTTGCACTAAATGTTGTGCCCTTTATCCTTTATCCTTTATTTGTGCACTGTGGACAGCTTGACCGGATAGCAAGCTTTTCACTGTACCTTGGTACATGTGACAATAATAAACTAAACTAAATTTTTAAAAAGATTCTGGTAATATTTTATCTTTGTGTGAGGTCTTTGAATGATGATTCACTTGCCTTGAACCATTGCTTTAGTTGAGATCTGCACAATCAATTTCCTGTATCGTCAAATATGTTGGACCCCTGCAGAGATAACTTTTAGTAAAAGCATTCACATAAACAAGGAAATCCTATTGTTGAAATTCAATTATGTCAATGTCTAAACTTGCCCTTAAGTCACCTTATTTTATAAAACATACTTTGATTCTGGTAAAGGATTAACAGCGAGTTTCCAGATATAATAAACCTCTGATCATTTAAGAAAAACACCTTCACCAATATCTGCAAGATATAGTGGAGATTGAAATTATAGACTCAGCCATAGGGCCACAAGGGCCTTGTGTATGTAAAAGGGTCTTGACCTGAAACGTCACCTATTCATGTTCTCCAGAGATGCTGCCTGACCCGCTGAGTTGCTCCAGCATTTTGTGTCCGTTTGTGTGTTAACCACCATCTGCAGGGTTTTTTTCTACATAGGGCCACAAACGTGTTTGGTCAGAGAGAGAGACACCTTGTTTCTTCATTATCTGCTTTATGCTCTATAATCTGGCAATGTGAGGGCACAGCAACTCCCTCAGGACATGAGAAGGAGGAAAAGAAAATGGAGAAGGAAGTAGTTAGAAGGCAGTAGGGATGGATGGCCCTTTCTGAATGTGCTTTTGAGTCCCTGTTGCTCAAGAGGGCTTCTCCAACAACTGAGGGCAGAAACCGAGAGGCAGCCCATACCTCAATGCAAAAGGACGTTGCCACATTTTGATTTTGAATGATGTGGCAAGTTACCAGTGCCGAGACCCTTACAATATCCAACTATGCCAAGTGGAAGTCTCTGCATTATTCTGTGTTATTCAATAGCATTGCTATTGCCCATTCTCTCAACATCAACACCTGGAAATTGCCACTGAGCTGAAAGTTACTCGAAACAGGAATTTAATGACCATAGCTGCGAGATATTTCAGAGTTATATATGACAGTACAAATTCTCAAATCCTTAAATTAGGCTTAAGATTTAAAGGTCAAGGTTTCAAGTAGGGTTGCCAACTGTCCCGTATTAGCCGGGACATCCCGTATATTGGGCTAAATTGGTTTGTCCTATATGGGACCACCCTTGTCCCATATTTGACTGCTACTACTCGGGTCGAGGGGACTGTCGGGTCGGGTCGGAGCGCTGCGTCTCCTGGAGTGCATGCAGCCCCTAGAGTGCAGCAGCAGCGCCTTGCCCATGGCCCCGTCGGTCGGCAGCCCAGCCAGATGTCCAACCATCAGACCTTCGCTTACCGCTGACACCACCATCCCTCCTTCTCATGGCAGATCATCGGTTCATGAGTTGAATGGGGTGCCGGACTTTGCGTGCGACGTCGCGTGCAAAGTCCACGCTCGGGCCAAAACTCAGCCAGCTCCCGGGCCAGCATAATTCACCCAGCCATGGCCGTGTCAGTCAACGAATTACCGTTGGGAATTTGTCCCTTATTTTGACTTTTTGTCCCTTATTTGGGAGTGAGAAAGTTGGCAACCCTAGTTTCAAGGTCAGTTTATTGTCACATGTACCAATTAAGGTACAGTGAAATTAAGGTACAGCTTAAATTAGGGTTCTCGGAAGTTCCATTTAACTCAAAAGACTCAAAAAGACACAAAGTACTGGAGTAACTCAGTGGTTTAGGCATCAATTCTGGAGAACATGGATGGGTGAGTCTAAAGAAGAGTGCCAATCCAAAATGTCACGTGCCCATGTTCTCCAGAGATGTTGCCTGGCCCATTGAGTTACTCCAGCACATTGTGTCCTTTTGTGTAAAGCTCATCTGCAGTTCCTTGTTTCTAAACTCAAAGATTCTACAGAATGCTTAATCTCATTAAGATAAAAACAGCCCTTTGTACCTCCACTCCCATGGATCATTCTAATTTCGCTGCCTCCTGCCATCAGGAAGAAGGTACAGGAGTCTGCAAACTAACGTCCAGGTTCGGGGATAGTTTCTTTCCAACAACCATCAGGCTATTAAACACGACAACCTCAAACTAAATTCCAAACTACGAACTGCCTGCACTAGGGACTTGTTTTTTTTTGGGGGGGTTTTGCACTATATTGATTTTTGTTATTTACTGAACTATTTTGTTCGTTTATTCCATTTTCCATTGAGTACAGTGTTTACAAAACTGTTGTGCTGCTGCTGCAAGTAAGAATTTCATTGTTCCATTGTTGCCATATGACAATAAAACACTCTTGGCTCTCTTGATACCTCTTGTTGCAGGATGGTGGATAACTGTTCTTTCCACCAGGGTGCACTTAAATATTTTAAAGGCTTGATTTAATGGCAGCAATCAATGTAACTATTTCTTAAAGCTTGAAAAACCCAACAAACAAAGTTGGACAAGAACAGCCAGACCAAATATTTATTATTGTCATGACCTTCTCATTCTTCCTATGGACAATATTCCTGATCACCATTTGGTCTGCAATATCTCTGGCACCCTATACGATGTTCCCCTAATCCATGATCTCACCACTTTTTCCTCTTTCCCTCCTTAATTGGGCTGCAGCTATAAGGCTTCCTACCCAACAGGCAGCTAGTTCTCTCAACTCAGGTCAATCATAGATTCATAGACACCTACAACACCATTTTAGAATCATGGTGTCATAGTGTGGAAATAGGCCCTTCGGCCCAACTTGCCTGCACTGACATTGATCAAAATGATTGTTCGTCAGCGGATGGATAATTGAAATCGAGCCACATGTGGAAATATTAGAGTAGGTAACCAAAAGTTTATTAACAGTGGAAGGATTTTGCCCATCAACACTATTTTGTGCATCTATGTGGCCAGTGCCGCCAGCAATGGCTGCCTCTTCAACAGTCTGTCTGTCCCTTTCTTCTTCGTTGTTTTTTTAGCATGTGTTAAATGTATGTTTTTGGTGTTCTTTAGCTTGTTTTATGTGGGGGAGGGGGTTGGGGAAACTTTTTCTAATCTCTTACCTCGACGGAGATGCGATTTTTTTTTCCGGATCGTATCTCCATCCACACTGCAGCCTAATATCGAGGAGTTGCTGACCTTTGCTGGAGACCGACTTCAGTAGGTCCACCGCAGGAGCCTGCGGGGCTTTAACATCGCGGAGCTCACGGTCTCTTCGGGACTTCGGGAACTCCAAGCCACAGGAGCTTCGACCGCCCCGATGCAGGAGCTTCGATCGCCCCGACGCGGGGGCTTCGACCGCTGGCTGCGGGAGCTTCTTTCACCCCGACGGATGGTTCGACAGCCCCAACCGCGCGAGAAAAATTAGGGAAGAAGATTAGACTTTTTTGCCTTCCATCACAGTGAGGAATGTGGGGAATCCGCTGTGGTGGATGTTTATGTTAACTTTTATGTAGTTGTGTGTCTTGTTGCTTTTGTAGTATGGCTGTATGGTAATTTTCATATCACTGAACCTTAATTGGTACACGTAACAATAAAAGACCTTTGAAACCCTTGAAACCTATACTAAATCCATTTGCCTGCATCAGTTCCCTTATCCTTCTTTGCCTTAGCTATTCAAGTGCCTATCCTCATAAACGTTGTTATGGTATCTGAATCCACCACCTCCTCTGGCTAGATGTTCCAAATAACAGCCACTCTCTGTGTAAAAAAAATAACTTACTCCTGAGGTTCCTTTAAAATTAATTCCTCTCATCTTAAACCTATGCTGTCTTGCTTTTGATATCCTGCTGTGGGAAAAACAAAAACACAATCACACCCTTCTTTCACACAACACTGCAAGTGCGCTCAAACCAATGTTTTGTAAAAATTGAAACACAGCCTCCCAATTTTTATGTGAAGGAAGGAACTGCAAGTGCTGGTTTACAACGAAGGTAGACACAAATGCTGGGGTAATTCAGCGGGTCAGGCCACATCTCTGGAAAAAAGGAATAGGTGACATTTCGGGTCGAGACCCTTCTTCAGACGAGAGAATGCTTCTTCCAGTCTGAAGAAGGGTCTCAAGCCAAAACATCACCTATACCTTTTCAGATGCTGTCTGACCCACTGAGTTACTCCAGCTTTTTGTGTCCGTCTCCCAAATGTTATGTTCTATACACTAACATATGAAGGCAGGCATGTCATATGCCTTGCAAAGAGAGTAAACATATTCATAAGAGTTCATGCCATTAAATATGTCTCAGTTTTATAGCCAGTAGGCAGCCTGATTGGGAAGCTGACCTGTCGTGTGTATGAAAGCATATGGCCACAGCTCTATAATGGAGAGGAACAGGAAATGGTGGAGGAATCATGGATTCTGGAGACATTGGTATGGGATGAAGTGGTCTCTCTGCGGTTTCATGAACATTATCCTGCCTGCTCCATATTTTTCCAAGTCACAGACCACAAAAATCAAGAATTTATGTTAAATGTTTATAAAATATTAGTTAAGCCCCAATTGGATTACTATATCCAAATGGTTTAGCAGAAATGTTAAAGTTTTGAAAATATGCAGAATTGATTTCCAAAGATGTTACCTAGAATGAATGACTTCAGTTATTTGGAGAGACTATAGACACTGAACTTGCTGCCATTACAGCACAGAAGGATAAGGGTAGATATAAGTAGGCATAATCAATATTGTAAATTGTCACCACTCTTGCCTGTATCAACCTGCTGGACATTTCAATGTTTGAAATGCCATCAATGAAAGGGTGGTAAATTTGTACTTTAAAATTACATATGTTTAGAGATACAACATGGAAATAGGCCCTTCAGCCCACTGAGTCCACACCAACCATTGATCACCTGTTCACACCAGTTTTATGTTATCTAACTCTCATCCACTCCCTAAACAAATGGGGCAATTTACAGAGACCAATTAACAAATAAACCTGCACATCTTTGGGATGTGGAAGGAAACTAGAGGACCCAGAGGAAACCCACACAGTGCACAGAGAGAATGTACAAACTGCACACAGACAGCACCCACAGTGGGAATTGAACCTGGGCCTCTGGCGCTGTGAGGTGGCAACTCCATCAGCTGGATCACTCTGCCGGCCTTAAGGGTTCTACTGATGTCGGAGCCCGGTTTCCATGCATTTCAAGTAGGAACAGACAATGGCCCATGCATTCAAAGGAACAGGGATGCCGCTGATCAGCTGCTTTCACTGTGATACCCTCCTGCTGATGCCCATTGATGAAACTAAAGCAGATACCATTTTTCTTGCAATTAAAGTAGTGCTAGTTGGTTTACGTCAGTGTTTAGTGAATGACCAGAAGATTAAGAGCCTGATCTATAACCGAGGTTGTTTTTTTGAATGGCACTGACGATTTTCACACAAAAAATTATATACTCCACAATTCTTCATGTACCTTTAATTTTCTTGTCCGCTTAATAGTAAAGATGTATTGAAACTGAATGCTGGTTTGGCACTCTCATGAATTACACATTTCAACATCTTCTACTCTTAAAAGTGAGTGTTGTAAATTTTGCTTTAAAGTAATTCTCTTAATTTTCTATAAAAACTAAGCATAGCCAATATTGTTATTAAGTTGCTTAACGTTAAAGTTTGAATTTGTGACTATAGGAGTGAGGGATAGATGGCAGTTAAGATTTAAGGAAACAATAACAAACATTTATTACATATTTACTGATTTTTGAAATGAGATAAGGATATCATGGAGGGATGATATTCCCAGTAGTGTAATATATACATTATTCTTTTTATTTGGATAACCTCAAAGGTCTCTTGAAATGCGTTTCAAATATTTTCACCATAAAACATTGGAAGGGAACAGGAATTTATCCAGTGGGATGAAGACATTCATTATCACTTTAATAACCCTGGAAAGCTCTTGCTTGAATTAATCCACCAATAGTTCTTCTGTGAAGCACACTTGTAACATGTCATATTGCCCTCGTTTCCCTTTACAGACATTCATTATCATTGCAAACATCCATTGCCAAGTGGCAGGTATTTTTGGGTGCTATGGGAATATGTTTTTTAATATGGTTTTTGTTAGCTGTCATATTACAAAAAGCAGATGGAACACATACAAAGTACAGGCGGCACAGTGGCGCATTGGTAGAGTTGCTGCCTTACAGCGCCAGAGACCCGGGTTCGATCCTGACTACGGGTGCTGTCTGTAAGGAGTTTGAACGTTCTCCCTGTGACCGCGTGGGTTTTCTCCGGGTGCTTCGGTTCCATTCCAATTCCCAAAGACATACAGGTTTGTAGGTTAATTGGCTTCAGTAAAATTGTAAATTGTCCCTAGTGTGTAGGATAGTGCTAGTGTACGGGGTGATCATTGGTCGGCATGGACTTGGTGGACTGAATTGCCTGTTTCCGCACTGTATCTCTAAAGTCTGAAGACTGTGACATTAATCAACGTGCATTGTTGATTTGATGCTGCCATTTTCTCTTCGTATTTTCAGCTAACACTAAGTATTCACCTCACACAGCTGAACACACATACAACAGATACATTAGCATGTTTGAAAGATTAATTTCTTGAAGGCTAGTGCCTGCCTGCTTTTTGCTGAGTAGCTTTGATTCCACCATTGTTTGGCTCTTCCCGAATTCTTAAAAAACATCAGTCTACAGGGACTGCTGTGCTGGGGACTGAGTTCACTTTGACTTTTCCAGTTTCTGCAATAACCATTTGGTCCCAGATGTGGGTGGTTTGATAGCTGTTCCCCCAGGAGTGCACTATAACAAGCACAATGGGCTGACAGCATGGAGAGCAAACCAAGCTGTTTGAAGAGTCAGAAGGGAGATGGCCTGACAGCAGAAGGCCAAGTACACCAAGGCTCATCAAGGAGCAATTCTCCAACAATTACCTCAATTAATAGCTATCTGTGGGCTGCCTCACTAATTCACTAAGGAAGCATTAACTGAAATGTGGAATATGTTGCAGCCAAAACTCCAACTATATGTGAACCGCTTCAACAGTACTTGCTGAAGGCTGCCATTCACTTCTATCAGTATGAAGGAACTGCAGATGCTGGTTTAAACCGAAGATAGACACAAAATGCTGGAGTAACTCAGTGGGACGGGCAGCATCTCTGGGGTGACATTTCGGGTCGAGACCCTGAAGTCTGAAGAAGGGTCTCGACCCGAAACATCACCCATTCCTTCTCTCCAGAGATGCTGCCTGTCCCGCTAAGTTATTCCAGCATTTTGTGTCCATCAACTTCTATCTGCTGGGCTCCTCCCAGGTTTGGAGCCTGAGATATCTATAACATATCCCAGTTAGCTGTTCATGAGGCATATCAGGAGGATAGCTGGGATGGGCTACATAAGTGTTACGAGGCATTATAGGTGCTCTGTTTCCCAAGATAGCGCAATACATCACCTTATTAATGAGAAAACAATACAGCTTTGGTGGGGATCTACACCTCCAAATGGTGTCCATGTCATTAGTGATACTCTCATGATGTTGAGAGTGCCACATTATCCACTCACAGAAAGATACTGGTGTGTGGCAACACATGGTGCGTTGATCAGTCCAATGTTTTTGAAGAAT
>CM075981.1:12253321-12490179 GCA_038087875.1 Malacoraja senta | reverse complement strand
GAAAACAGGAGGAACACAGGGATGGGAAGAAAAGAAAATGGAGGAAGGAAGAATATGTAGCCATCGACTTTCTGCCTTTGTTATTTGTCACTAATTAAACAGATTGCAAAGCCATTAAGCATTACCACCAGTGATGGAAATTGGTTTTAGGAACCAGGGGTACCCTAAGGTCCGTGAGGCTGAGGGGGGAAGGACATTTTTTATATGTGCGGTCATACCCATGTAAGAGTTTTGTGTTTATTGTGTATTTGTAATACAGTTTATTGTGTATTATATGTCATAGCTGCTTTCTTGCATCTCTCTCTCTCTGTGTTAGCCCTGGCCATCGCCTGCTTCGGTGAGGGAAGCAGGTCGGTGATTGGTCACAACGCCCCGCGGAGACTGTGTCTGATTGGCTGCCGAGTGACCAGCGCATTATGTGATTGGACACAATGCCCTCGGAGACAGCGGCTGATTGGACTGGAGGAGACCGATTTGTTGATTGGACTGGATAAGGGAAGCTGGTCGGTGATTGGTCACAATTGGCCACCGAGTGACCAGCTCATTATGTGATTGGACACAATGCCCTTGGAGACAGGGGCTGATTAGCTCGGAGGAGACCGATTTGTTGATTGGACGGGAATTTTAAGGGAAGCTGGTCGGTGATTGGATGCAACCCCCTTAGAGACAGCAATTGATTGGCCGCCAAATAAATAGGAAAATAAAAAAAATCGGAATTCCGATTTAAATCTGATATAAGGTATCGATTAATTCTAGACAACAGATTTAAAAAAATAATCTAACCCCATTAATTCACTCAAGGTGTATTATGATGTGTTCTACAGTATTAAGTGTACAGCAAAACTTGCACTTCCAGAGTGGTCTATCGTGTTGTTTCTTCAGCAGACCGCGGATTTTATTTCAAGAGTAAAACATAAAGTGCTGGAGAACTCAGCAGGTCAGACTGGATCTATGGAGGGTCCGAAGCAGGGTCTCGACCCAAAACGTCACCTATTCCTTCTCTCAAGAGATGCTGCCTGACCCGCTGAGTTACTCCAGAATTGTGTGTCTATCTATGGAGGGAATGGCTAGGCGACGTTTAGGGTCGAGTCCCTTCTTCAGGCATTTTTTAAGTGGTTGGGAAAGATCAAAAACTTCACGTATTTAAATATGTTGTTACGAATATAACTTGTAGCGTGGGAGAAAATTTCATGAGCCATAATTGCCACATGCATACCCAAAAGTAGAAATGTAGAAAGTTACAGTGTGTAAAAAATAGATTACGAGCTTTGTAGTCTCCTTGTACCAATCAAATGGCAAATTCAAAATACTATATTTTGAAATTGGGCAAAGCAAAAAGTAGCATGTTCTCTTGAAAGGCTTATCCTAAAATAATTAATCAGGGTGTGATTTTCAGTGAGGATGTCTGTATCATTCAGTCAGTGAGCTCGCATTCCGGAGCCCTTCTCTATTACCCCTCTACATAAAAACAAAGTGTCAATGCCTCTTCAAGGTCTACTAATCCACCCGTAGCTTCAGTTGCAGGTACAGCTGAAGGGATTTGGCGCTCGGGCAACGCTATGAATTTATATGAATTTAAAAAATCCGATATGATTAAATCGTTCAAAAGCTACAACCACAACGTGATAAATAACACTAAATAAAACTGAAGGCAAACAGAAGAACTAACCTTGAAGGAGAGAGAGAAATGCTGAGATGCTGCCTCACCCACTGAGTTTCTCCAGCATTTTTGTCTACCTTCGATTGTTCCAGCATTTGCAGTTCCTTCCTAAAATAACATGGGTGAATGACTGTACCTGCACAGCAGGAAGAAGCCCGTGCTCGTCCTTAATGACAGTAAGTTTTAAGAAAATCTCCCGTGAATTTTATTCAAAGGAACGCGGCGTCATTAATACTTGGTCAAAACACAATTATATTGACTGAGGAATGCAGATCGATGTATTGGTGACACATTGTATAAATACATGTTAACTTCTGGCTGTTAACAAGTGCTAACAGTGGCAGTTAACAAATTGTTTTTGTCTCAGTTGAATCAAGTGATAAACCACTCCAATCTTTCTGCAGTACTCATTAAACCCGAGCTGAAAACTGAAAAGTAGGGGAACGCCATTCCCCTGCGTGTCCCCCCCCCCCCCCCCCATTTCCATCACTGATTACCACAAACCCACACTTTAATTTCTATCTCCCTCTGACCATGAAGGCAGCCACAGGGCCACCAAGCAAAAAATAAGCCAGACAAAATAAGCACCAGAAAATGACCTTGGCACCCCAGATACGACAGGCTAGTGAATAGCTGGGCTTCTTTGGCTAAATTGGGACCGTTTTTCCACACTCAGGGTGACACAGAATGTAGCCACAGAATCATACTGTTCCAGTCTGGGCTCTAAATGCTAATCCCTAACAGCAATGTGGGAGCATAGTCAGCAGATGGACGCTGCTGTTCAAGATGATGTCTCACCGCTGCCTTCACATGGGTAATGGATTGATAGTCAACCAATGTAGTAGCACAGCGATAGAGTTGCTGCCATACAGCACCAGAGACCCAGGTTCGATTCTGACTACATACGCTGTCTGTACAGAGTATGTACGTTCTCCCCCTGACCGTGATGGTTGTCTATGGGTGCTCCGGTTTCCTCCCACACTCCAAAGCCGTAGGTCTGTAGGTTAATTGTCTTAGGTAAGAATTGTAAATTGTCCCTAGAGTGTAGGATAATGCTAGATGATCGGCGGTCGGTGCAGACTTGGTGGGCTGAAGGGCCTGTTTCCGTGCTGTATTTCCAAACTACCCGAAACGTCACCTATCCATATTCTCAGGGATGCTGCCTGACCCGCTGAGTTACTCCAGCATCGTATGTCTTGATTTGTAAATCTGCATCAAGTTTCCTAGTTTAAAGATTGCTAACTATCATCAATGGACCATGATAATCCTGCATTGTCCCATCTGTTGCATGGCCGTAATTTGTGTTCTAAAGCTGAAGCCTCACATACTCAACCAGAAACACGAGGGAGAGATTGTACAATGGTACAGCTAAGGGTGGCCTGGTGACCCAGCAGTTAGTACAGTTGCCTCACAGCTCCCGAGAAAAGGAATCGTTCCTGATCTCAGGTGCTGTCTGCACAGTTTGTACATTTTGGCCATGACTGCAATGGATGCTCCAGTTTCCTCCCACTTCCCAAGTACATGCTGGGGGGGGGGGGGGTCCCTGTAAATTACCCACTATTGTAGATTAATGACATAAAAATCTAAGATATGTTATTGGGCATATATGGGAGAATTGTGTAACATCCTGTACTGAACATGAATTCCACCAGCTTGACTGTGTGGTCATTAAATAATTTGAATAATTTGAAAATAACTTGAGGGTACAGGGAGATTGGGACTTCTGGCATTGGTCCCCTGGGTGTCATAAACCATCCAATGCACCATATGCCCTTCTTCTGGGTTGTTGTAAATATAAAATACAATCATAAACATTGTTCATGTAATCACTAGAAAGACAATTCAAGTCAGATACCATGTTACCACACAGTTCTAATGTGTGTCATGTGCAAACATTGTCTTTGGAACCTGGAACTTAAATGGTGAGCTTGGGCAGCTTACAACCCAGCGGTATGAATATTGATTTCTCTACTTTCAAGTAATCCTTGCATCCCCTCCATCTCCCTTGCTCCCCCACCCTGCCTTCTGGTTTTACTAGTTTGACTGTCATCCTGGTGAGTTTCATCGCCTGTATAACTCGTTTTCACCTACCCCACAGCCTGTTTCCTTTATCATCGTCATATTTTTGCATATTTTTCATTGATTTGTTCTATATATCTCTATATATCTCTACAGTATATCACCATCTATATCTCTTGTTTCCCTTTCCCCTGACTCGCAGTCTGAAGAAGGGTCTTGACCCGAAATGTCATCTATTTCATTTCTCCAGAGATGTTGCTTGACCCGCTGAGTTACTCCAGCATTTTGTGTCTATATTCAGTTTAAACCAGCATCTGCAGTTCCTTCCAACACTCAAATGGTTAATTTGGCTGCCGCTGATTAGTCCATTACTGAGTCAGAAGGATGTTACATTGTATCCAGATGGCTCTTCTCTTGATAATTGACTATTGCTGGTCATGATCTGGTTTCCAAATGTTTATTATGCTGCTGTAATTAGCTGCTATCTCCCTCATTAATGGAATGTAAACCACCTAGTTAGTTCATTCGTAGAAATTCACATCAAGGAAAGTTTATGGAAAGGACCAGTTTCTAAGCTAACCCGCAGAGCTTCTGTGGAGGGTAGCTTATGCAAAAGCTCGCAAAAGGCAACGTCTTTGTCTCACAACTGTTATTTTCAGAATCCATCTCAAGGGCCATTTCAGACTCCTTGTACGGAAAAGTCATTCAACGCAAATCAACAGCGAGAGATCTTGAGCAAAACATAAAGTACTGGGGGACCTCAACGGGTCAGGCAGCATCTGTGGAGGGAATGGATAGTGTTTATCGGCGGCCCAATAATAAAAACACACTCATGGTGAAATCCAACTTTATTCCATCAAATACACTGGAACATTTCAACAGCCAGCTGCTTGCGTCTGGCTTACTAACTACTGTGCCCGAGCGAGAGAGAGAGAGAGAGAGTCTTTGTGTAGTACGGTAATACCCTGTAAAGGGTGGCATGCATATATGTGTGGTGAAGGTTATAACTGACATGAATTAATAAGGGTTAATCTACAGATAGGTGACGATTTGAGTCGGGACTGTTCTACAGACTTTCATTCGGTACGGGATCTTGCCCTGGCCTGAACTGGTGTAATCCGGACATCCCAGTATCAAGCATCATTGCACAAGATTCCAACAGTAACATAAACACTGAACTGCACAGAAATCTGCCTCTCCATTCCAAGTGCCAGCCTACATCTAGAAGGATGAAAGGGGATTTTATTGAAACCTATAAGATTATTAAGGGTTTGGACACGCTAGAGGCAGGAAATATGTTCCCGGTGTTGGGGGAGTCCAGAACCAGGGGCCACAGTTTAAGAATAAGGGGTAAGCCATTTAGAACGGAAATGAGGAAAAACGTTTTCACACAGACAGTTGTGAGTCTGTGATGCTTTCAAGAAAGAGTTAGATAGAGCTGTTAAAGATAGCGGAGTCAGGGGATGTGGGGAGAAGGCAGGAACGAGGTACTGATTGTAGATGATCAGCCATGATCACAGTGAATGGCGGTGCTGGCTCAAAGGGCTGAATGGCCTACTCCCGCACCTATTGTCTATTGTCTATTGTCTATCTCACCCTTGCACAAGTTACAGGTTGCAATCTACCTTCTCACTCAGGTGGATTCCAATTACAAATTTGCTATTTCACAATGTGGGAGATATTTAGCAGAAGGAAACTGAAGCTTATTCCTGTCAGACTGAGGTTTTAGTTCACTTTTGGCACTATAAATTACAAAAAGCTTGTTCTACGACAGAATCCTTTTAATCATTATGCAGCATTTCAATCCAAAGATAACATGAAGTTGTAATTACCTTTACACCAGGGTGATTACAAGTCTGAGGTAACTTGATGCCTCTGGAATCAGCTATTTTCTACATTTGCTTTACTTGGCATTAAAAACAAAAAATATATATCCAGGGGCACATCATTCATAAATATTTCTTATGCTAAGACCAAACGAAGAGCAAACAATATGGACCAAGGGGATTTGTAATGCTAAAGTTCTTTTTAATAAAGAGGAACTTTTAACCTTGCCAACTCAAGAACCCAGACAGGTGGGCAATTACAAATTACTCATGAAATATATGCTTTAAAATCCTGATGAAATTCTGTGGGTTCCAAAGCTCTGGATTTCGTTTCTGAGTTTTTCAGTGTCTCCAACTCTCTTTTAAGACCACAAGACGTAGAGGCAGAATTAGGCCATTCAGCCCATCAAGTCAAATCGCCATTCAATTATGGCTGATCTATTTTCCCCTCTCAGCCCCATTCCCCTGCCTTCTCCCCGTAGCCTTTGTCACTCTTCCTAATCAAGAACCCATGAATCTCCGTTTTAAAAATACCCAAAGACTTGACCTCCATGGCCGTCTGTGGCAATGAATTTCATAAATTCACCACCCTCTGGCTAAATAAATTCCTCCTCATCCCCATTTTAAAGGTAGGTTTTTTTATTCTGAGGCTGTGCCCTCTGGACCTAGACTCTCCCATTAGAGAAAACATCCTCTCCATGTCCACTCTATTTTCCTATTTCTTCTTGAATTGGCTCCTGGCACACTTGACCATTTTCGACCAAGTTTTTGACATTCTGTATTGATATTTCATTGAATGACGCAATGTCACATTTCCCTTAATATCACTCCCACATAGCTCCTTCAAATGCTTGACTAAATATTTGGAAATTGTATACTATGCACTCGAAGAAAAGTCATTAATATACATTAAGGAAAGCAGTGTTCCTGCTTCTGACTGCTGGGGAACTCCACTGTACACTTCCGCCCAGACCAAACCACTTTTCATTACCACTCTCTCCTACATCCACTCTTCCCTTTCACCCCACCCTACCCCAAAATTGGTTGCCAAAGAAATGTCCATCTGGTGTCATTGCTCCTCTATTTCTTCTTAATTCTGAACAGATAACTTTGCTCCTTTTTTTCTCGTAGTACAATATTCTCCTTTCCTTAACCATATAACCATATAACCATAACAGCACGGAAACAGGCCATCTCGGCCCTTCAAGTCCGTGCCGAACATTTAATTTTTTTTTTTTTTTTTTTTAATTTTTTTTTTTTTTTTTTTATTTTTTTTTAATTAAAAATAAAATACTTCCCCCTAGTCCCATCTACCTGCACTCAGACCATAACCCTCCATTCCTTTCCCGTCCATATACCCATCCAATCTATTTTTAAAGGATAACATCGAACCTGCCTCCACCACTTCCACTGGAAGCTCATTCCACACAGCTACCACTCTCTGAGTAAAGAAGTTCCCCCTAATGTTCCCCCTAAACTTCTGTCCCTTAATTCTCAAGTCATGTCCCCTTGTTTGAATCTTCCCTACTCTCAATGGGAAAAGCTTATCCACGTCCACTCTGTCTAACCCGCTCATAATTTTAAAGACCTCTATCAAGTCCCCTCTTAACCTTCTGCGCTCCAAAGAATAAAGACCTAACTTGTTCAACCTTTCTCTGTAACTTAGTTGCTGAAACCCAGGCAACATTCTAGTAAATCTCCTCTGTACTCTCTCTATTTTGTTGACATCCTTCCTATAATTAGGCGACCAAAACTGTACTCCACACTCCAGAATTGGCCTCACCAATGCCTTGTACAATTTTAACATTACATCCCAACTTCTATATTCAATGCTCTGATTTATAAAGGCCAGCACACCAAAAGCTTTCTTTACCACCCTATCTACATGAGATTCCACCTTCAGGGAACTATGCACAGTTATTCCTAGATCCCTCTGTTCAACTGCATTCCTCAATTCGCTACCATTTACCGTGTACGTCCTATTTTGATTTGTCCTGCCGAGATGTAGCACCTCACATTTGTCAGCATTAAACTCCATCTGCCATCTTTCAGCCCACTCTTCCAAATGGCCTAAATCTCTCTGTAGACTTTGAAAATCTACTTCATTATCCACAACACCACCTATCTTAGTATCATCTGCATACTTACTAATCCAATTTTCCACACCTTCATCCAGATCATTGATGTACATGACAAACAACAGTGGACCCAACACAGACCCCTGAGGCACCCCACTAGTCACCGGCCTCCAACCTGACAAACAGCCATCCACCATTACTCTCTGGCATGTTTACCTTGCCTGTTTATCTTGCCCAAAAACCTTACATCTTAAATTTTAACACTCATTTTTTTTAGTTTAGTTTAGTTTAGTTTAGAGATACAGCGCACAAACAGGCCTTTCGGCCCACCGAATCCACGCCAACCAGCGATCCCCGCACACAAACACTATCTTACACACTCTAGGGACAATTTACAATTATACCAAGCCAATTAGCCTACAAACAAACCTATAGTCTTTGGAGACTATTTTTTAACCATGTCGCTTTTATTAACCAAGACAACATAATTTCACCTACAACTCACAAACCTTGTTTAATCCACTTATCTTTATCAATTCTATAAATCCCTTTAGTAGTAAATGAAACAATAAAGAGATGAGAACAATTTTAAATTTGGTAGAAAAGTACCAGAACAGACTTGGTAACAAATATACAACAGTCTAATCTGTGTTGAGCAATACCTGAACAAAACTCAAACGCTGGAGGGACTCAACGGGTCAGGCAGCATTTGTAGAGGGAATGGACAGATGACATTTCAGGTCGGGACTCTTCTTCAGAGTAATGGGGGGGAAAGCAAGGAAAGAGAGATGGGGTTGGGACAAAGCCTGACAAGTGATAGGTGGACACAAGCGACATATGGTGGAGTATCTGACAAAGGCTAGAGATGAAAAGGAGACAAAAGGGGGCATCAGATAAGGAGAGGCGGAGTAAAGTGTAAAGCCAGGGGAGGGAGGGATATAGGTGGAAGGGGTATGGGACAGGGAAAAGAGGAGGGAATAAAAGGAAAATGGAGGACTCGAGGATGTCAAACATAAATAATGTAGATACAGCATTGTTATATATGATAAAGTGTTGGAAAGGTGTAGACAAAGTTGTAATTTATTCACTCAACTTTTCCAGTCGATGTGAAGTTGATATCAATTAAAATTTGGATGCACATTGCTAGGCATTCTAGCCTCTAGGTGGTATTAATAGAAAAGTGACCAGGATGTTTACTAGATTTAAGATTCCTCCTCTCCTTACCTGACGCCCTTTTGTCTCCTTTTCACCTCTAGCCTTTGTCACATACTCCACCCATCTGCCAATCAAATCCCCCTCAGAAACAACATGGAAAGAGGCTCTTCACCGAGCCTGCGCCGACCAGCGATCATCCCGTACACTAGCACTAACCTATACACACTAGGGACGTTTTTTACAACTTACCGGCCAATTAACCTACAAACGTATATGTCTTTGGAGTTTGGGAGGGAACCAAAGCACCCGGAGAAAACCTATGCAGTCACGAGGAGAAGGTAGAAACTCCATACAGACAGCACCCGTAGTCAGGATCGAACCTGGGTCTCGGCGTTGTAAGGCAGCAACTCTGCTGCTGTGCCACTGTGCCGCCCCGTGCTCTTATATGTGGCTGGTCAGGTTGGGTTCTGGTCAATGGAAACTGCCAGGATATTGATGAAAGGGGACTCAATGAAGGTAATGCCATTGAGTACCCTTGCTAGGTCTGAAGAAGGGTCCCAACACAAAACATCACATGTCCATGTTCTCCAGATGCCGTCTGACCCAGTGAATTACTCCAGCACTTTATGTCCTTTTGTGTAAACCAGCATCTGCAGTTCTTTGTTTTAGGTATTTGGGCTCTCCCTTGTTGGAGAGACTCATTGTCTGCATGAATTTTATTTCAATTGTTCAAGTACATAGATTGCCTTCTTGACCTTACAACCAAACAGGGCAATAAATGACAACCATGCCTTAAAATAAAGGATAAATCTTAAATTATAATAGTAATGTGGTACAGAAAAGCTTGAATTTCAAGAAAGCAAACAAGGAAATTCCATACTTAGAGATTCAACTTATTGAGTTCAGCGGACAGATGGTGTTTCCGTCTTGCTCCTGATGATATGTTTTATTGCAGATTGTTTACGAGCCCTGCCAAAGAAAAACTTGTCTCCCACTGTAAATCTAACACAGTTTATTTCTCACTTCCTCATTTACGTACACAGACTGTCTTTTTCTTTTTCACAGCTGTTAACATTTTGTGAAGTGTTTTATATTAATTCTGTGGCTAAGTGCCAGCTCATTGAATACCCTTTGGTTCTCACAGACCATTTTCTGAGGATTTTTGGCATCAGGTATTAATTCCACCAATATTTATATTCATATCACATGAACAGGCTTTTTAAACTTGCCCGCACTCTAAGATCTAATATCGGTTCTGAAAATCAGCATAAACATGCTCTAATCTGGGCAGGTGTCATTTAAGGTGATCAGATCCTCACTCTTTCATTCCTCTGCCAAAATGAGCAGAGAATTTATATGTTGCATGTATTGACGACCAAACCAGTTCAAAGGACGTGTTCCCGGAATCCAGTGTTGTTGAGGTTTTCCTGCTGCATTCACTTGCAGAACGAACCTTTTGAAAAAAGGGGCCTTTTTTCTCACAACCTTCAGGAACACAGCTAACCCAGTCATCTTGTGGCAAGATCCAGCAGTGAATGTCTTCCGTTTGACCGAACGCAGGCACCCAGATTGTGTCAAAACGTCTAATCCCAGAGAGTGGCCAGGGTTAGCCATTTGTAGGAGTTGAGCATAAATTTAACGTCCCTACCATGTAATGTAAAGGGAAAATTTTGATTTATGCTAACTTTCCCTCATCTTTGGTATGGCTGATTTAGAGTGACAATTATAAATCCAATTTAAGGTTAGTTACCTCATCTAATGGACTTGAGGAGAGAAAGTACATCTCCATAATGTCACTGTCAAATCTGTATACAGAGCAGAGTTTTCTAAAGGGCTTAAACTGTATTGCTTAAACTGTATTGCCATAATCATATTCCACAGCACATATTCAAGCTTTTCTGTACCACATTACAGTGATACAACTGGTAGAGTTGCTGCCTCACAGCGCCTGCTGTTTTGTGTGGAGTTTGCATGTTCTCCTGTGACTGCATGGGTTTCCTTCGGGTGCTTTGGTTTCCTCCCACATCCCAAAGACATGCAGGTTTGAAGGTTAATTGGCCACTGTAAATTGCCCCCCATGTGTCGGGAGTGGTTGAGAAAGTGGGATAACCTAGAGCAAGTGTGTATGGGTGATTGATGGTCGGCATAGACTTATGGACTTATGGGTTGTATCGTTAATCTCTAAACTAAAGTGATCATAGTCACCATGCCCTATTATTCTTCTATGCTCCAAAGACATGATTCTACGCATTCTTGATCACTATTTCCCTGGCAGAGAAATCAAGACCCTTAACTCAGTTTCCAATTCATTTTTTCTCGGGGACTTCAAAAGCACCTAGAATCTCGGGAACTCCTTCCTTCCTTAAATACTGCCATTTTCTACTATGTCCTCGACTTTAGGTTATAATTAATTTAATTTAGAGATACAACGAGGAAACAGGCCCTCTGGCCCACCAAGACTGTACCAACCAGTACACTAGTTCTATCCTAGGGACAATTTACAGAAGCCAATTAACCTACAAACCTGCACGTTTTTGGAATGTGGGAGGAAACCTGAGCACCCAGAGGAAATCCACGTGGCCACAGGGATAAAGTTAAAAATCTGTACAGACAGCACCCGTAGTCAGGATTGAACCCGGGTCTCCTGCGTTGTAAGGCAGCAACTCTATTGTTGCGCCATTGTGCACTAGTTACTAATGGACTTCACAATAGGCCACTTGCATTTCATAGCTGCATTAGGGTGACACATTATTGCTCTAGTCCATGCAGTGTACCTGCTGCATGAATGGTTGTGAGACCAGTCATTAACAAAAGGAGGTCTGTACCTCTATAAAGTGAAACAACAAACCTGTCATCTCTGACACATTTGCAGTGACTTCATACAGATCAATGTGGGAAATTTGGAAGCTGATTTCAAAAAGGATTAATCAAAAATAAATAAAATATGGTAGCCTTGGAGCCAAAATGCGTCACTGCTAATGTTGCAGATGACAGGTCTGCCTATATCTCACTTTATATACAGTAGGTACGAATCTTGTTAAATTCATGACTCATCTTACTATCTTTCATTCCGCGAGTGTGTTGCGTAGACTAGTTTCACAAAGCGCTAGCCTGACTCACCTATCAAATGCAAGTAATCTCCTTTTATTGTAATGCTACCATTTTGGCACTAAAAAGCGTTTTACTAACATGACTGAGTTACGCAAACGAAGACAAATTATCCAGATGTGTGGTCTGCGTTTCTTAACCGGCTTAATTCCTGACAATTATTTATCCGAACTCACCAGTCAGCATATTGTGAGAT
This sequence comes from Malacoraja senta, assembly GCA_038087875.1. Taxonomy (NCBI): domain Eukaryota; kingdom Metazoa; phylum Chordata; class Chondrichthyes; order Rajiformes; family Rajidae; genus Malacoraja; species Malacoraja senta. The sequence goes on along the minus strand of CM075981.1, from coordinate 12,478,137 downwards.
GATAAACTATGGAATTACTGAATAAATGTGACGTCCACTTTGATCCCAAAAGTATGCTCTCCCATAAATAAAGAATTTTTCAGACAATGAAGCACCATTAACCAAAAATACTACTGATGAAGAATGTTAGAGCATGGACTTGGAATATGACACCGACACAAATATACTTAAAGTATTTCTAAGATACACAATTAAATATCCTCCCCATGGCGACTTGTCACAAACATTGGATCTGAATAATTTAGTTTTGCTTACTTTAGTTTAGAGATGCTGCATGAAAGCAGGCCCTTCACACGAGTCTATGTTATTCCACTTTTACATTCACTCACTACACATCAGGGGCTATTTACAGAGGCCAATTGGGGATATGGGAGTACACAGGAGGTGGCCACAGGGAGAACGTACAAACTCCACACAGATGGAAACTGGTTATTCCCATCACTTCCAGAACTATGTGCATCTAAACCCATTCAAGATCAGGATCCAACCCGGGCCTCTGACGCTGTGAGGCAGCAGCTCTACCAGCTGCATAATTGTGTCTTCCACATAATTATTTGTGGAGAACTTGAATGAATCTAATTCCAACACAATAAACTAGAAACTGTCAGCAGAATGTTTGACCAATGGATCAGCTGGTTGAAAATGAAATAACACCTTATACTGTTTTATTATGAAGTAGATCATCCTCAATATTTTGTCTGAGCAACTGAGCAGCGATCTGTTAAGTTCTTCCAGATCTCTCGCAAAGGAGATCTCTGCCTCCTAAAACAATCAAAGCTGCAATCGTCACACATTAAGGGCAGCAACTTATAGAGTTATTGCCTCACTGTGCCAGAAAACCAGGTTCAATCCCGCCCTTGTGGAGTTTGCACGTTCTCCCTGTGACCGCATGTGTTTCCTCCGGGTGCTCTGGTTTCCTCCCACATCCCGAAGACAAGCGGGTGTGAGGGTGAACTGGCCTCTGTAAATTGCCCCGGTGCATGGGGAGTGGATGTGAAAGTGAGGAAATATAGAACTAGTGTGAACGGGTAATTAATGGTCAGTGTAGACCTGTCTATGTAGATCAGTCACCACTCCTCAAGAAAACCAACAAGAGCCACTTCATTCCTTACATCTGCTGCATCTTCAACTGTTCCTTCAGCTAGTTATTCCCCATCACTTCCAGAATAATGTCCATCTAAACCCATTGATGTTAGTGTCTGTCAGTGTACCGTATCCTTGAAATACGGCAATGCATGTGCTGAAGGTACCCACATACTGCAGAGAGATAGAGAGCTCCAGGACTTTACCCAGTGACAATAAAGATTGCAAAAACACATTGGTGTGTGACCTACTGCACAAACATGTGGCTAATTCTGTTCAAATGTGTTTGCTGTTCTTGTACTCTGAGTGATGGAGAATGTGGGTCTGTGAAGAGCTGCCAAAGAAACCATGTTGAGTTTCAGAGGGGAATTTTGTAATTAATGCACACTGCAGCCCTGGTATGGCTTTGGAGGCACGAGGGAATGTTTAAAGTGGCTGATGGGGTGCCAGACATGTCAATTACTTTGTCCTGGATAGGATCAAACCGTGTAAGGATTGTTAGAGCTGCACTCAGGAAAGCAAAAGCTGAGCATTACATTACATTTATGTGGATTGTGGAAAAGATTTGGAGAATTAGATGGATCCATTTCCACCAAAATCAGAGCTTCTGACATTCCCCTTTCATCTTTGGGGAAGGTCAGATATCTCAAAGACAAGATTGTATAAGGTTAGTCCAGTTACTAATCAATTGTGACTCCTTTGAATTGAATGGTGCCTGCCTTGTCGAAGTTTGAGTTTGAGTTTGAGTTTAGTTTATTGTCACGTGTACTGAGGTACAGTGAAAAGCTTTTGTTGCATGCTAACCAGTAAGTGGAAAGACAATGCAGGATTACAAGCGAGCCATCCACATAATGACATGATAAAGGGAATAATGTGTATAAAATTTAGTGCAAGATATGATCTCAGCCATTTTTGTGGATTGAAACAAGTTGGCCATTGTATGTGTGCCATGTTATCATTGTAGGTGTACATCTGTTTCTAGCCTTCTTATTGTTGTATTATTCATTATTTACAACTGGATGTTGCAGGACTGTGGAATATTAATCTTCCCCAATGACTGAGGGATCACTGAGTCTTGTTGATGGACTGCATCTTCCACTCAGTATGTGCTGTGGCCTCACCAGCATCATCCCATGCTCATTTACACCATTCATTAAACCTGGATTGCTCATCTAGTTTAATACTTCTAGCGGAGTGAAAAAATGCCATGTAATGAGGATATAAGTTGTGGCAGATCATAAATTTGATGTTTAGGAAGGAACTGCAAATGCTTGTTTAAACTAAAGATAGACACAAAAAGCTGGAGTAACTCAATAGGTCAGACATCATCTCTGGAGAAAAGGAATAGGTGCCGTTTCGAGTCGAGACCCGTCTTCAGACACTGATGATGATAACCAGGATACCCATTGAATGCCCAATTTTCTGCAGACATGTCTACTTTGAAGGTACACAAAAATGCTGGAGAAACTCAGCGGGTGCAGCAGCATCTATGGAGCGAAGGAAACAAGCAACGTTTTGGGCCGAAACCCTTCTTCAGACTGATAGGGGGTGGGGAGAAGAAAGGAAAAAAGGCGGAGGAGGAGCCCGAGGGCTGGGGGGGGGGGGGGGGGAGGAGACAACCAGAGGGCTGATGAAGGGGAGGGGACAGCAAGGGCTAGCAGAATTGGGAGAATTCAATGTTCAAGCCCCCAGGATGTCTACTTTGAATCTATCTATTCTGAACAATGCAATGCTAGTACATTGTTCCCTTTATGCTGTATCTGTACATTGTGTACGGCCTGATTGCAATCATGTACAGTCTTTCTGCGGACTGGATAGCATGCAACAAAAACGTTTTTCACTGTACACATGAGTACACACTGTACACTGTACACAAAGCTTTTCATTGTACACATGACAATAAATTAAACTAAATAAACTAAATAGTCCCGCATTTCTCGGTGGAGGATATCCTCAGTGTGAGCAAGGAGGGAAGTTCATCAGTTGTAGATGAAATCTTCATTTATTTATACCAAGTTCTGGTTTTCCCAAACAATACAGATAAAGCAGATGAAATGTGAACGTTTTTTATTTTAGATCCTTGGATTTCCATTGCACATATTTTAAATCAGAAATTATTAGAAGCTCTAACTTTGATTAGGGAGCAACTTCAGAGGCAAATAAAAGAACTGCCACTGAATTGTTAATTTCAAAGAGGCGTAAAGATATGGGATGATCAAAACTATGCACGAATGCATGCATAAATACTGCGCAGAAACAGGCCCTTCGGTCCACTGGGTCTGCGCTGACCAGCGATCACCCCTAAACTAAGACTGTCCTACACACTAGGGATAATTTATAATTTTACCAAAGCCAATTAACCTATAAACCTGTACGTCTTTGTAGTATGGGAGGAAACTGGTGCACCCGGAGAAAACCCATGTGGTCACAGGGAAAACAAAAAAACTCCATACAAACAGCACTCATAGTCAGGATCGAACCCGGATCTCTGCGCTGCAAGGCAGCAACTCTACTGCTGCACCACTGTGCCACCAAAATGGAACTAGACTAACTTGCAATTGATCATGTAGCACTCAGTCCTCCTGAGTCAGCTACTCACCTGATCTCCCAATACTTACCACTGATTCATTCCTATTCATTTATTGCAGGTAACATACATTGTCCTACACAATATTACTGTAGTGCTGTTGAACAGCTTTATGTCAAATCCAAACTGAAGTTTCCATTTTTTTTATTTGGAAAGTAAATAAATATTAATCATTAGTCTAAAAAACCCAGAAATAATGCAAACAGGCAAAAAGCTGCAAATGTATTCCAAAAGAAACTTGTTTACATTTATTCCCAAACACATTTTTTGACAATTTTTCAACTTCAATTGAACCTTATAAATAGTTCACATTATTGAATCATATATTGTAGTCAGTCAGGATTTGTGGGAGTCGTAAGAGCGCGAGAGAATCTCTGGACCCCATTGTGTGCTGTTAATTTAGTGTTTATTTATAGACATATAAACACTTACAGTTCCCAGGGCGCCAATTTGTAGGAAGACCAAGGCTAGATTAATTCCTTGCTGGTAGCATTTCACTATTACAATGTTTGGTAATCTTACATTTTTTTCTCTTAAAATTGGCAGCACTAAGTTAACTGTTAAATTGAGTTTTGCACAATCGGCCAAACACAAGGACTGTTCTAACTGGAATTTTATGGTTGTGTGTATGCCACACATACTATTATTCTTGACAACGTAACATAGCAATACATTTTGGATAAATCAACTCAAATTTAGGACGGCCATTCACCATTCATTATATCTGAATCAAAATATGGTTCTGCATGTGTAAGTAGGTCGTCAAGGAGATTTGTACCTCTTAGGATGTTTCACCTCATCTTGTTTAGTTTAGTTTATTATTGCCACTTGCACAGAGAAAAACTTTTGTTGCTTGCTATCCAGTTAAAGAAAAACCTATACATGGTTACTATCAAGCCGTCCATAGTGTACAGAGACAGGATAAAGGGAACAACATCTAGTGCAAGATAAAGTTCTATAAAGTCCGATTTAAGATATTTCAAAGGTCTCCAATGAGGCAGCTGGTGAGAGGACGATTCAGTTGCCCGATAACAGCTGGGAACAAACATTGTGGCTAAGCAGTGACTTTAGCATCTACCTGCTAACCAATTGTCCACCTTGAATATAATGAGGAATAATAACTGGGAGAGGGCTTAAGAGGAGGACAAACAAGAATAGAACAGATGGGCCAAATGGCCTACTTCTGCTCTGTAGACTCTATATATGGTTTAAAAACATTATTCTATTTATTAATACATTAACAATCCAGCCCATTAGGAACAGGCGGGAAAACAAATTGTAATTATTATTTTTCACCACCAAATCAGCTACATTTCAAGAACATAGTGCTTGCAAATGTGGTAGATCTTCCAGAGGGATTCCCTTCAGATTGGAAGATTCAAACCCCCACATGAAGGAAATTCTGGTGTAAAAAATAAACCTTCATACAACTTTGTCCTCTAAATGTTTGGAGTGCCTTGTGGCCTGTTTAGAATTTTAGTAGCAGACTGTTAGTAAAAGAATTTGTAAATGCAGATGTGATTTTTACAATTATAAGGCACCTGGATTTATCAGACATACTGTCATCTTTAAAATGGGCAAAAGATTAAATCATATTTTACAAGCTGATATCTAATGTTGTTTCCGGAGCTTCAGTGTGATCTAGAAATTCATTTAAGCCCCTGATTTGGTGGCTAATGGACACATGAATCTTACATTAAAACCAAAGATCTGAAGATCATAAGAAATTGGCCTCATCCAAATAACCATGGTGATTGTCCCACCTTGTCCAACTTGTCCAAATAATGAATTGATCTTGGTGTGTTGTCAGGCAGTGGGCAGATCATAGCCCCAGGTGTCCTCCGATGTGAAAAAAAAACCAAATCCAATTTAGACTTTGGACTTTAGAGATACAGCGCGGAAACAGGCCCTTCGGCCCACCAAGTCCATGTCGACCAGCGACAACTACCACCCCATACACTAACACTATTATACACCCTAGGGACAATTTACAATTTACAGAAGCCAATTAACCTACAAACCTGTACGCCTTTGGAGTGTGGGAGGAAAGCCGAGCGGCCTGGGAAAACACACACGGTTACAGGGAGAACGTACAAACTCTGTACAGACAGCACCCATAGTCAGGAGTGAATCCGGATCTCTGGCGCTGTAAGGCAGCAACTCTACTGCTGTGACACTATGCCGCCCTATTTCATCAGTTATTTTTGACTATCCTAGACCAATAGATATTAGCATGCAAAATTAATTTTCTTTGAAGAGAACACAAAGTGCTGGAATAACTCAGCAAGTCAGGCAGCATCTGTGGAGGACATGGAATGGTGACATTTCAGGTCGGGACCCTTCCCAAAATGTTGCCTATCCGTGTGCTCCACAGATGCTGCCTGACCTGCTGAGTTAATCCAGCACTTTGTGTTCTATACAAGATCCCAGCATATTCTTAAAGGATTGGATAGGCTAGATGCAGGAAAAATGTTCCCGATGTTGGGGGAGTCCAGAACCAGGGGTTACAGTTTAAGAATAAATGGTAGACCATTTAGGACAGAGATGAGGAAAAACTTTTTCACCCAGAGAGTTGTGAATCTGTGGAATTCTCTGCCACAGAAGGCCGTGGAGGCCAATTCACTGGATGTTTTCAAGAGAGAGTTAGATTTAGCTCTTAGGGCAAAAGGAATATGGGTAAAAAGCAGGACCGGGGTACTGATTTTAGATGATCAGCCATGATCATATTGAATGCGGGGCTGGCTCGAAGGGCCAAATGGCCTACACATGTACCTATTTTTCTGTTTCTATGTTTCTATCTGCAGTTCCATGTATCTAGTTCTATTTGAATGTTTTTTTTACCCGTTTCCATGCCAACCAGGTTTTATAACAGTTAGTCCCGTTTGGCTGTATTTGGCCCATATCCCTGTAAACTCTTCACATCCCTGTACCTAAAATGAAGTGTCACAATCTCATCCTTATTACTGGTGTGTCTATGTTCACGGCATAAAAACAGTCCAGAAATTAATCTTAACCTACTAAATCTGTGTTGTGTTCCCACACAACTTGTACACAACCTAGAGCTGTAATCGACCCATTTAACTCAGTAAAAATTGAGCAAAACAATTTTCAAAACTACAGTTTCTGCCCTTAACATAACCCAAAATATTACATCCAAAAAATGTGGCAACCATAAAAGGAATATCTTCAATCACACCATTGAATCTGACCATAACATCACAGTATGCACCTTTATATAATAACAGTGCAGGTAAAAATACACTAACTCTATTAAAGCACATTGCTCACCATTTCCCTGATAAACAAATTCTGCAGAATGCTACAAATTAGTTGCAAAGCTCTAATCTCTTTGACAAGACACAGCAACTCACTGACATGGATTAAAAGCATTACCACATTAACCCCAGTAACCCTATTCCTCTGGCTGTTCATGCTCTGAAGTGTTTGAATCCACTTCTATTAGAAGGTCAGCAAAGACTTGCTCTTTGAGAAGTGCAAAAGTGCCTCCACATCCTGTTACTAATTGAACCTCTTTTGGCTGATCTCTCAAATATCCAAACTACGAAAAACAGGCACCAGGGCCAACTGCTTGGTTTTGGAATAAATTGGATGAAAGGGGAATTAATCTCAACAAAATTCTTGGCCTTTAAAAAAAAAAAAAGAGGAGCCTTTTTGATGTTTTTCCAAAGTATGTATATTTATGATCACATTTGTAAGCATTGAAAGTGTGCAGGATCTGGGATCTTCCAAAGTTTCATAAGAAATCAAAGCATGGTAATGGTCCCTCGAGCCTCATCCACCATGAAGAACATGGAACCGAAATCCACTTTCTTGTCCAATATTCATGTCCACGGATTCTCCTGGTCCAAAAATACTGACTCCATTCTTAAATGAGCAACTGACCATCTATAATATTCTGCAGTAGAGAATTTCAAAGATTTACAACTTTCCTCGTCTCCAACTAGGGGGAATACAATGGCGCAGCTGGTAGAATGTTGCCTGAAAGCTAGAAACCTGGCAACTCTTTGTGTACTGCCTCAGAAGAAATCTACTATTTTTACACTACAATTGTTGCACTCTTGTACTGGGATGGGCACTTCAGTTGTCGAACTATTTGAAGCAACTTTTCTAATATTGATCTTCAACGGCACGGTGTCACAGCGTTAGAGTTGCTGCCTTACAGCGCTTGCCGCACTGGAGACCCATGTTCGATCCCAACTACTGGTGCTGTCTGTACGGAGTTTGTACGTTCTCCCTGGGACATGTGTGGGTTTTCTCTGAGATCTTCGTTCCTCCCACACTTCAAAGACAAAGGTAAATTGGCTTGGTATAAGTGTAAATTGTCTCTAGTTTGTGTAGGACACTGTTAATGTGCGGGGATCGCTGGGCCGAAAGGCCTGTTTCCACGCTGTATCTCTAAACTAAACAAAACTCTTGTTTGCTATTTGGCTGGAAATACTAATGTTTTCAGTAACTTGTGCATCTTAACAACAAAATGGATTCCATCTTCACTTCTGCAAAGTTTTTTCCAGCTTAAAAGTGTTCCATCCTTTCCACATGATTAATCCATTATTCATTTGAACTATTTAAAGAATATAAAGTTCCAATTATGGCCATCTAGAAGAATATGCCACTACGTAACTACTGCAATGCCTCCAAACTAAATCAGTGGAACTTGGCTCAGTTTCAATGAACTATACTGATCCACATTTCCAGAGAGAAAAAAAACAAAGATTATGAATCATAAGCAATGCATACACCAGAAAATATCCTAATTAGTATTTGTTCCTGCCCTTCACCAATTATCAAGATGGCAATGTTCAATGTATTCAAACATCATGTAAAATCAACACTCACAATTCAGCAGTAAAAACATGTCCTGGTCTTTGGCAGGAAGCCATTTTTTGTTTGTAGTCACCCACCAGAATAAGTAGATAACAGTGAGTTTACAGAACAAAGTATGCCCATCGCTAGATTTTCCTCATGACATAGGAATATCACAAGCTGCAATACCAAAGGCTCCTCTGACAATCATAGACATAAACAAACCAACTGCTCTGGAAGGCAAATGCAATGTAAGCATTGATTTCGAGAGGACTAGAATGTAAAAACAAAGATGTGAAGCTGAGGTCAGACCACCTTTTGAATATAGCAGGCACGGAAATCGCTATCAAAACATGGGGGGGGGACACAATTTCTTGGCGGCCCTGCTCGCGCATGCGCTCACACGTGAGGCTTCAGCCGTGATTCCCTGTGGACGGTAACATCGGGAGCTGACCTGGTTGGTGACCGACTCCGAACTCCAGCAACAGCAGCTTCGTCTGCCCCGAATCGTGGGGCTTGAATTGGCCCGTTCGCGGGGTCTTTCATCGCCTGGCGGGGGCTTCAACATTGGGAGCTTCGATCACCTCAATGCAGCAGTTTGATTTTAAGCCGCGCGGACGCTGAAAGGCCCCGCGAACGGGCCGATTCAGCCCTTAGAAAGCGTCTGATAAAGTCCGGATAACAAAACATGGGGGGGATTGTCCCCCACTTCTCAAAGCATGGAGGGGACGTGTACCTCCCATCTCCCCAGGATTTGCGGCCATGGAATATAGTGAGCAGTTTTGGGCTCCATATCTGAGGAAGGATGTACTGTCAGAGGAGAGGGTCCAGAGGAGGTTCAGGAGATTATTCCATGGGATGATTGGGTTAATGTATGAGGAGTGTTTGGCTCTGGTCCTATAAGATCATAAGATCATAAGTGATAGGAGTAGAATTAGGCCATTTGACTCATCAAATATACACTGCCATTCAATCATGGCTGATCTATCTCTCCCTCCTAACCCCATTATCCTGCCTTCTCCCCATAACCTCTGACACTTGTTGTAGTTTAGAAGGACGAGGGGAGGATCTCAATGAAACTTACTGAATAATGAAAGGCCTTGATACAGTGGATGTGGAGAGAATGTTTCCAGTAGTGGGAGAGTCTAGGGCTCCAGGGCACAGCCTCAGAATAAAAGCATTACCTTTAGAATGGAGATGAAGAGGAAGTTTTTTAGCCAGAGGGTGATGAATCTGAGGAATTCATTGCCACAGATGGTGGTGGTTATTTTTAAAGGAGAGATCGATGGGTTCTTGATTAGTAAGGGTGCCGAAGGTTACAGAGAGAAGGCAGGAGAATTGGGCTGTGACGGAAAAATAGATCAGCCATGATCGAATGGCGGAGCAGACTCGATGAGCCAAATGGCCGAATTCTGCCCATGTCTTGTAATCTTGTAGTCTTACAGACAATGTTCCAGCTTCTCTTTCATAATCCTTATTCTCTCAGTTCTCTTTCTCCCACTCACACAGCCAACCACACCAACTCTCAGCCACCCAAGCACCTAAATATATGCATCAACCCTTACATTCAGAGAGACACGTACACAGAAAGAAACAAGCAGCCATAAATAAGGCAACCATGTCATTGTGACCCTGCCCTCAAATTCACCTGGAGCGTCTCGGACACCTTCCTCCCTTTTCATCAGTGCAAGCTAGAATGCTCCCACTTGTTAGAGTTCTCATAGTTCCCTTGTTAGATGGTTACTAATTCAACCTCTTTTGGCTGATCTCTCAAATATCCAAATTGCAAAACTCAAACACCAGGGCCAACTGCTTGGTTTTGGAATAAATTGGACGAAAGGGGAATTAATCTCAACAATCTGTTTAGTTTAGTTTAATCTATTGCCAAGTCACAATAAGGAGGCCTCAAAATCTTCCACAACACCAAGATTATCTGCCAAAATGAACCAGTGCTATCAAGGACATGATTGGCCATTGTTCCTGAATTGGTTATATTGTGTAGGAAGGAACTGCAGGTGCTGGTTTAAACCGAAAATAGGCACAAAATGCTGGAGTAACTCAGTGGGACAGGCAGCATCTCTGGAGAGAAGGAATGGGTGATGCTTCGGGTCAAGACCCTTCTTCAAACTGGAGGACTGGAGGTTACATTGTGTTCCTTTAAAATTCCTTGAATTGACACGTTAAACATAGAACATAGAAAAGTGCAGCACAAGAATGGGCAGCATGGTGGCGTAGCGGTAAAACGACTGCCCTGCAGCGCCAGAGACCCACGTTTGATCTTGACAACGGGTGCTGTCTGTACGGAGTTTGTACTTTTTCCCCGCAACCACATGGGTTTTCTCCGAGATCATCGTTTTCCTCCCTCACTTCAAAGACCTACAGGTTTGTAGGTTAATTGGCTTGGTATAAAATGTAAATTGTCCCTAATGTGTGTAGGATTGTGTCAGTGTGCGGGATCGCTGGTTTGTGCGGACTCTGTGGACCGAAGGGCCTGTTTTCGCACTGTATCTCTAAACTAAACTAAACTATACTAAACAGCCCCACAATATCTGAGCTGAGTATAATGCCAAGACCAACTCCTATCTGCTTGCACTTAATCCATATCCCTCCATTCCCTGAATATCCATATACCTATCCTAAAGTCTCTGACATGCTACCATTGTTTATGCCCCAGGCACTCACTACCTTCTGTGTTAAAAACTTGCCCCACACATCTCCTTTAAACTTTGCACCTCTCACCTTAAAGCTATGCCCTCTTGTATTTGATAATTCCATCCTGGGCAAAAGGCTCTGACTGTCTATCCTGTCTGTGCCTCTCATAATTTTACATACTTCATTCAGGTCACCATGTAACCTCTAGTGTTCCAGACAAAACATTCCATGACTGCCCAATCTCACCCTATTGCTAATATCCACTACATTGTGTTCCTTTAAAATATCTTATCGCATATCACTGTACCTTAATTGGTACACGTGACAATAAAAGACCTTTGAAACTTTGAGTTGGCCCAAAGGGCCTGTTTCCATGCTGTGAAACTATGACTCTATGATGTGCATGTAACTCCAGATTGACTAACAATGGCCCAACATTGACCATAATTCTATGCAGCCTGCTATAAGAGACCTTGGGATCTCTTTTAAAAGCAATGCTATAAAAAAAGAAGGCTATGTTGAAAAGGCTGTGAGAAAAGTCCATTTTGTACACAAGCAAGATTAACCCCAGGACACAAATCACATCATTTATTTTCTCCAAATGATTATGCAGTCTATGGACTATGCTTAGAGAATGACCAACTTCATCTGATGCTGAAAAACTCAGTGCCCTTCCTTCCCAAAACCCCTTCAATAAAAATTGATGACACATTGGATCATTTGGACATGATGAGTTAGTGCATGAGTTTACTACGGATACACTGGACATGGAAGGGATAATCAGTGTACAGTAGATGGGATTGACATCAATCTATTGTCACAAGCATTATTCCCTTGTTTTATAGAAGTGGGGTTCAGGACCAAACTGAGCATTTTTCCAAAGGAACTACACATGGGATGAACATCAGTGAGTTGCTCCAAGATCATAGTTACAGCTGGTTGCACTAGGGCTAAGGTTGCAGATAATTAAGAGTTAAACGTTGTGAAAGATTGTTGGTGTGCTACAGTTGGGGCAGTGCAAGGTGTTTTATTATAGTTTGTAACATTTATTACCATATATATTGTCAAGCTTGAAAGGGTTCAGAAAAGATTTACGAGGATGTTGCTAGGACTAGAGGGTGTGAGCTATAGGGAGATGTTGAGTAGACTGGGTCTCTATTCCATGGAGCGCAGGAGGATGAGGGATGATCTTATAGAGGTGTACAAATTCCTGAGAGGAATAGATTGGGCAAATGCACAGAGTCTCTTGCCCAGAGTAGGGGAATCAAGGACCAGAGGACATAGGTTCAAGGTGGGGGGGGGGGGGGGAGGATTTAATAGGAATCCGAGGGGGAACTTTTTCACACAAAGGGTGGTGGGTGTATGGAACAAGCTGCAAGAGATAGTTGAGGCTGGGACTATCCCATCATTTAAAGAAACAGCTAGACAGGTACATGGATAGGACAGGTTTGGAGGGATATGGACGAAATGCTGGCAGGTGGCACTAGTGTAGCTGGGACGTGTTGGCCAGTGTGGGCAAGTTGGGCTGAAGGGCCTGTTTCCACACTGTATCACTCTATGACTAAGACTATGACTCTACAATCTTACATCATGATTTTTAATAGCTTCCTATGATATATTATGTTTATGTTTATTATTGTCACATGTACAGTGAAAAGCTTTATTTTGCACGCTATCCAAACAAATAAGATATACCATACATACAGTAAATACAATCGTCAAACTCGAGTACAATAGATAGAACCGAGGGGAAGATACAGAGTGCAGAATATACTGTAGTTCTCAGCATTGTAGCACAACAGTTCCATAGACGACAAAGTCCAATGTCGTCAATAGAGTAGAGGACTGTTGCAAGCTTATGGGAGGACTATTCAGATGTCTGATAACAGAGGGGAAGACGCTGTTACTGAGTCTGATGGTGCACACTTTCACGATTCTGTACCTTCTGCTGGATGGGAACAGGGAGAAGAAGGAATGAGCCTTTTTGTTACAAGCCTTTGATTAAGTAGACTGCTTTTCTGAGGCAGCGCATAATGTAGATGGAGTCAGTGGTGTAAAATCTGGCCTGTGTGATGGACTGAGCTACATCTCCAACTCTCTGTAATTTGGGCAGAGCTGTTCTCAAGGCTTGAAAGATTGTTGGTGTAATGAAGTTGTAGGAGTGCACAGTATACTTTCTATGGTGCATCTATAGATGTTTGTAAGAGTCACTGGAGACATGCCGGAATTCCTCAGTCTCCATGGGAAGTAGAGGCGTTAGTGTACCTTCTTGGCTGTCACATCAATGTCATTGGTCCACAACAGTTCACTGATAATATTAACACCAAGGAAGTTGAAGCTCTTAACCATTTCCACTTCATATTATAGATTTACAGGTCTTTCAATATGTTTGCTGTTGTGCAGTAGTGTTACATGCTTTCAATAAACTTTTAAAAGAGTTTTGAGTTGCTCTTCAAATTCTGGTTAATTTTGATTCAATTTCATCGGATGTAGAGGTGAATATACTTCAATAATATCAGGAAGGTCAAGACACCTGCCAATAGGTCCAATAGGTTGTCCACATTTCTTACATATCCTTTTAAGCTTTGCTTGAAGATAAAATGTTACAGGAGAGGCCAATCCTTGTCTTGCTGTTTCTCATTCTCACCTCACCCCTATTGCCTCAGCAGCCAGACTGCCAGGTCCCTGCCCCTCTGCTGAGGGCCTACTCGAGGCTGACCAGCCAACCTCTCAAGCTGGGAGTCAGGGGCTTCACCTCCAAGTCGTGCTGCTAGGACCATCACTGGGTAGAGATAGCGTGAATGTACATTACGTACATTTAAAAATCAGAAGCTATGGGAGGAGGTGATAGCCCTTTCACCAACCCTTGTAACTGAAGGGCCTGTTTCCTCACTGTATCTCTAAATTAAATGTCCAGCAAGATTTTCTCTCCCAATACTTTTTTGTTCCTTACCATTTCCTACCTATCCTTTTCTTTTGTTTTTTAGACCTTTCCCTCTTCTTAGACTGGCCCATGTTACTGTGCTCCATCAGAATCAATTGTCTTTCATTCTTTCCAACTAAGATTCAAATAAATTAAAACAATGATTTGAAGCTCGCCTTTCTTGTTTCCCCAAACTCATCCACGTTTTTGGTGCATTTAACTTGATCGCTGACCGTTCAATTGCCTCCAAGTTAGGAATGTGCACAGCTCAGAGGGGAACCTGCAGGTGGTGGTGTCTCCATGTACCTGCTCTTCTTGTCTTTCTTGGCAGTAATAGTAATGTGTTTGGGAGGTGCTGTCAGGATGAAGGGGCGTAGCTGATCTCTTTCAAGCATGGAGCTTTAGGGGGTTCTTTGTCCTGTTGAGGAGAATATTCCTGCTTCTAATTGCCCACAAGGAAATATTTAAAAATTGATCACTTCTGGGTTCTTTGTGCCCACTTCTCAATCAATCGCAACCAATCAATAAAGGACACAGCAGGTCAGGCAGCTTCGTTGAAGAACATGGATACCTATACCAACCTATACCAAGTAATTAATGTTTCAGGTCGGGACCCTTCTTCAGACTGATCCATGCACTCTAGAGCTGCTGCCTGACCCGCTGAGTTACTCCAACACTTTGTGTCGTTTTGTGGAAACCAGCATTTGCAGTTCCTTGTTTCTAAATTGTTTTCAATAGATGTAGTCAGGCTTGGAGTGACACAGTGGAATCTGATTTTGAGGGCTTTGTCTATCTGGTTGAAATGGTGCATGGCTCGAAATGAGGTAACTTTAGAGGAGTGAGATGCTGCCAATGTTTAATTCTCCCATTCACAACTCTCAAAGGCAACAAAGGGTTAAAATTGGAAGGGAGGGTGTGGGAGGAGGGGGCAACCAAGTGACCCCTGTGCCAAAGGAAAACCCTTCTCTAGACTTGAAACTCACTTGTAACCCACCTCTCCCTTCCCTTTTGAAAACCATTTGCCATTTGTTACGAGGTCTAATTACTGTCTTAGTCCCACAACAACCATGTCAAAGTAATGGGTGCAAGCTCGTAACGATGGAGAGGAAGCCATTCAGCCTAATGGGTAATGCCAGCTCCCAGGTCACTATTCCCATAAAGCCAATAAAGTATTCCATTCCATTCCCTTCTATTCTCCCATTCCTTAATTCCCTGAAACCTTGCAATTTATACTAACCATTAACTTCCCTTGATTCCTTATCGCTGTCAACCTATACCAAGTAATTAACAGCCCGCCATCTCTGTGATGCATGAGCCTTTGAAAGAGAGAGATTTCAAATGTGATTCTCAATGGTATTAATGATTCCCACCATATAATGATCTTTACTTTAGCTATTAGCACTGGTCATTGGCACCAGTGCAACAGTCCTATGGTAAAAACGTTTTTTTAACCAACCAAAACGAGCAACTGTGGGCATTCTGCGATAAACCAAAGTCAAGTTTGAAGGATGATTTCAACCCGAAATATCATCTGGCTATTCCCTCCAGAGATGCTGCCTGACCCGTTGTGTTCCTGTAGAGCTTTGTATTGTGCTCAATTATTTTGTGGCTCCAAAAATTGCAGCCAAAGGCACTTATGGACTCCGTTTAGATTCAGTCATGAATGGGACATATGGATGGGCAACACACCACAATGAAAGGGCATGGAGACCAGCACCAAAAAGGAGAATGATAACTTGGAAGGCCAACCTTCTGGGATACATGCTAAGAAAATTGGAGAGTTGAGTTTAGTTTAGTTTAGTTTAGGTTAGAGATACATCATGAAAATTGGCCCCTCGACCCACCAAGTCCATGCCAACCAACGATCACCTGTACCGTAGTTCTATCCTGCACACCAGGGATAATTTGCAGCCAATAAACCTGCAAACCTGCATGTCCTTGGAATGTGGGAGGAAACCAGAGCACCTAGAGAAAACCCACATGGTCACAGGGAGAACATGCAAACTCTGTATAGGCAGCACCTGGTGTTAGGATGGAACCCAGGTCTTTTGCTGTAAGGCAAACTCTACTGCTGCACCACTATGCGCCCGAATATTGAAGTCTTGGTTGAATAATCTTTCAATTTCTCTTCCTTCTGCCCCCATACCTTTGTTCGTTCAACAAATTAGCACCAGACATGTGGACAGGTTTGTAGCTTTGAGTTCACTGGAACCTAGATAAAGCTGACTTTGGTGCCTGTTAAGAAGGTGCACACTAATGAGAATCAGACAGAGACCAGTGCTGCCTTCAGGTTTGAAAGGTGGCAATGTGTTTAAATGGAAACGTCCAGATAGAAGCTGAAGGGAAAACAGGACAAGGCAGAGCAAAGAGAAGTCATCAAGGACAGAACTATGGTATCTGGCGCAGTTGCTGAGTAAATAAATAGGAGCAACAGTGAGGTAGTACGACAAGAGTCATATTGCTTTAGTCTGGATACGGGATGTTTACAATGAAGAAGCACAAACAAAAAAGACAGATAATGAAGTTGAATGATGGATTACAATCCAACGCTTATCAGACAGTTTATGAGGGCTATTTACAACAGAAGCTCAAGAGCAGTAAGGGTCAAGGATGAGTACAGCTCGACCTTCTCTGATGCATGATGTTACACAGCTGTGCCATGCGAACCTGTCCCTCTGCAAAATGACTCATTAGGGATAGACAACCACTCACTAGTACCAGCGTCTTTCCTGATGGGATCAGCATTCACTGCTGAAAGTGCCTTACTACCACTTCTTAATTTACACCTTCTCGGCCTTTTTATACCCTTTTTTTGTTCCTTTTTAAAACTTTCTATATTCTCTGAAAGTTTGCCCTTATCTGGGCGGCACAGTGGCGCAGCAGTAGAGCTGCTGCCTCATAGCCCCTGAGACCCGGGTTCGATCCTGACCTCAGGTGTTGTCTGTATGGAGTTTGTAAGTTCTCCCTGTGACCACGTGGGTTTCCTCTGGGTGCCCCGGTTTCCTCCCACATTCCAAGGATGTGCAGGTTTGTAGGTTAATTGGTCCTGTAAATTACCCCTAGTATGTAGGCAGTGGTTGCAAAAGTGGGATAAGATTACTGTACGACTCTATGATTCTATGACTCTTAGATAGAATTAGTGTGACTAGATCAGGGGTTCCCAACCTTTTTCGTCCCGTTTACCCCTGGCAACTTTAATAGCACATAACAATGTTATTTCACTTATTTATGAACAACTAATGATGAACAGATAGATACCGGTATACCAGAACCAAACACAGTCAGTCAATGAGAAAAAATATGTACAAATCCAGAATCAACAAATTTACCCCCTGGCTAGGCGAAATTTACCCCCTAGTGGTAAATTCACCCCAGGTTGGGAACCCTTGGTGATCAATGGTCGCTGTGGACTCAGTGGGCCAAAGGGCCTGTTTCCATGCCGTATCATTAAACTGAACTAACCTAATTATCTTTTATCAACACTTTATCCTTGGGAAGTCCCACAAAGTTGAGGGTGGATCAGGTTATCCCCGGATAATGAACAGCTTCCATTTTACAGGGGGAAAGAGAGCTGGAGGAGAGGAAGGGCAGGCAAAGCAAAGCAGGTAATAGGTTGATAGGTGGAGCAGGAGAACTGCAGGCATCACAAAGGGGGAGCAGGAGAACTGCAGGCATCACAAAGGGGGAGCAGTGAGAGAGGGTCTCCCTCCAGTTAAATTATTCTCTTAATGATTTAATATCGTTTAATTTAATGTAATTCTTCGGATTAATTTTAAAAAGATAGATTTCTTGCCGATTAGCCATTGAGGTCAAATTGTCCCATTTTACTTGCAGGTCTCCAAATAGAGGTCAAATATTTAATTAAAGATGATAGACACAATAAGCTGTATTAACTCAGCGGGTAACAGCATCTCTGGAAAAAAGGAATAGGTGACGTTTCAGGTCAAGACGCTTCTTCAGACTGAGAGTCCGGGGAAAGGGAAACGAGAGATATAGATGGTGATATAGAGAGATTCAGAACAAATGAATGAAAGGTATGAAAAAAAGTAACAATGATCAAGGAAAAGGTCCATTGTTGGCTGTGTGTTAGCTGTGTGCCAAATATTTAATATTTAATGTACACAAAAATGCTGGAGAAACTCAGCGGGTGCAGCAGCATCTATGGAGCGAAGGAGATAGGCAACGTTTCGGCCCGAAACGTTGCCTATCTCCTTCACGCCATAGATGCTGCTGCACCCGCTGAGTTTCTCCAGCATTTTTGTGTACCTTCGATTTTCCAGCATCTGCAGTTCCTTCTTAAACATTTAATATTTAATTATGTTTATTTAATTATTTGGATTATAAGACCATGGTATAAGGCAACTGAACCATCCTATCACCAACTAGAGAGCATTCCTGACCTACCATCAGCCTCATTAGAGACCCTCGGACCATCTTTAATCAGACTTTACTGGACTTTATCTTGCACTAAACATTATTCCCTTTATCCTGTATCTGTACACTGTGGATGGCTTGATTGTAATCATGTGTAGTCTTTCCACTGACTGGAAACAAAAGCTTTTCACTGTACCTTGGTACACGTGACAATGAACTAAATTAAACTAAACTAATATATATTATTGCTCAACAGTACAGAATCCAGAGCAATTGAACCCCCAGCTCACAGGTGGAGCAATAGAATTTGCCCCCAAATATTTACTAGTGCCAAGTTTGCCTAGAGATTAAACAGTAGCTGGTTTGATGAGCTTAGCCATTGAACATTCTTTTGAGGGCCTGCCACTTGGAATTGTGGACTACCAGTCCGTCGTGAGAGGAATGGCTCTTTGGTTGATGGGGTCATGGTTACTGCGGTTTGGGTTTTGTTGGTGGGTCAATGGAGTTTGGCAGATCAGTGGATTGTGGGACGAGGGGCAGGATTCAAATCAGATTGGCAAATCATTGGATAGGGGCATTAGATCTGACGGAGGGGTGGTTCAGCTAAGCATCAGAAAGCTTCAGCCTGAAGAATGGTCCCAACCCGAAAGGTCACCCGTCCATGTTCTCCCGAGATGCTGCCTGACCCGCTGAATTACTCCAGCACTTTGTGTCTATCTTCGGTATAAACCAGCACCTTCAGTTCCTTTTTATTACACACCAACATGGTGCCACCCAATCAAATTTCTAGATACTTATTCTTCCGTCTCCTAATCTTACCACATGCAGCTTTCACTCGGATCCCCTGAAGTTCAGAACTTCAGCTCAGTTTCATAAAGGATTTACACAATGTTTTTAAAATATATTTTTTCCACCTCAAACACACAGCTGTAATAATGTTTAAATGTTTGCACTTTAAAATTATCTTTTCTGGTTGCAATTTTGTTTTACATGTTGGTGTTGAAATGTTTCTGTGACCTTTTACTTTTTTCCTTCCTGCTGCTGTTCTGTGTTCAGGTAAATACTGGAACTGACATCCCAGTCAGAGAAGGAATGGCTGTGGTGACATCTAGTGGACACCTCTGCACCCACTTTCAGCAGCGTTTACAGACAAAACCCAGCGGCAATGTTTTGTTCATGTAGCACCTTTAACATAGATAAACATCTTCAGGTACAAAAACTGACACTAAACCACTTCTGTGGAAATTAGAGCCAAAAAGATACTTCTTAAGAAGTGTTTGTTAAAGGAAGTGAGAGTTAATGAAGTTTAAAGAGGATCTTTGGTGGCACAGTGGCGCAGCCTTACAGCGCCAGAAACCCGGGTTCGATCCTGACCACCTGTCCGTACAGAGTTTGTATGTTCCTCCTGTGACCGCATGGGTTTTCTCCGGGTGTTCCGGTTTCCTCACACATGCCAAAGACGTGCAGTTTTGTATGTTTAGGAAGGAACTGCAGATGCTGGTTTGCACCGAAGATAGACACAAAATGCTGGAGTAATTCAGCAGATCAGGCAGCATCTCTGGAGAAAAGAAATAGATTGTCATTTTGGGTCAAGATCCATTCTCAGACTGAGAGTCAGGTTTGTAAGTTTATTGGCCTTTGTATACTGCCCGCAGTGTGTAGGGGGGGATAAGTATTTGTGTCTTTTTTGTTTTGAAGTTCTGAAGGACCATGATGTGCAAGTTTAAAGATCCTTGGTGGTGGAAGCACAGAAAGATAATGTGGTAAAGAAGGCATATGGGGTACTGGCCTTTGTTAATTGAGATATTGAATAAAGAAGAAAAAAGTTATGCCCCAACTTTATGTGATATAAATTTTTATTAGAAGGAAACATATTACAATGTAGAGTAGCATATTATAATAGAAGAAAAAACTTTTCATATACATCAATCACTCATACATTATTAAATTTGTCAATTGTCAGTTAATTCTGCTTCTAGTGTTTTTTTTTATATAGATAGAAAAAGAAAAATAGAGAGAAAGAAGAAAGAAGAAAGAGAGAGAAAGAAGAATTACAATATCAAAAAAGAAAAAGAGGTGGAATGAATAACTTATAATACGTCATAGGAGATAAGTTCGTAGGTTATGAAATATAATTACATCTAATCCTGAGTTCAAGCTTCAGTCGGGCTTTCGTGCTGGGCCACTCTATCCCTTCAAATAGGCAATGAATGGAGCCCATATTTTAACAAAAAGTTCTTGCTTGTCCATTAAGACAAGTCTAATTCTTTCTAGATGTAGAGTCTCCGACATTTCCACAATCCACATTTTAATTGTGGGGGTTGTAGGGCCTTTCCAGAATTTTAATATTAATTTTTTCCCAGTTATTATACTGTAGTCAAGGAAGTTTCTTTGGCTTGTTGTGAGTGTTAAACTTTGTTCTGATATCCCAAGTATTATTAATTTTGAGTCTGGAGCCAATTTGGTATTAACAACTTCAGAGATTATTTGAAAAATATCAGTCCAGTAATTTTTAATTTTTATACAATTTGCAAAGGTATGTGTTAAATTGACCTCTAGGTGCAGGCATTTATCACATATAGGAGAGATATGTGGGAAAATTCTATTTAGTTTTATTTTGGAGTAATGTAATCTGTGTAAGACTTTAAATTGTATTAAAGCATGTCTGGCATTTAACGAACATTGATATATATGTTGTAAACTTTCGTCCCAAATATCTTTCGTAATAGGATAACCTAACTAATTTTCCCATTTATGTCTATACAGTTCCATCGGTGGTACCTCGTTATTTAGGAGAATGTTATAAATATAAGCTATTAATTTTTCAGTGTTAGGATGCTTATTCAAACATTCATCAAGAATTTCTGGTTCCCTAGTCCTATAAACTTGTGTATTGGATTTAACATAATCTCTAATTTGTAAATATCTGAAAAAGTTATTTGAGTGTAGTCCATGATTCTGTTGTAACTCTTGAAATGACAGAAAGATGCCTTCCCTATAAAGATGTCCAAACCCTTTTAATTCCATGATTTTTCCATTGTATAAAACCTCTATCCAATATAGATGGCTTGAATAGAGGTTTATTTACAATGGGAAGACATAGTGGTATATTATTCAGTTTTAAAGCCTTTTTTAATTGTTTCCAAATTCGTATTCCACTATGTATTATAGGGTTTTCCTTATAGGTTTTTTTATGCAATTTTGTGGTAGCAAATATAATCGAACCTATTTCAAAAGGTAAACAGTCTTCCTTTTCCATCCTTAACATCCCCCAACTTTATGGCCGTAGCTGTAATAATGTATGCATTTATGGTCACCGCACAATAGGAAGGAGGTGATGGTGCGGGGGAGGCTATGGAAAATATTCACCAGGAATTACGAAAGACATAATGGTTCAGTAATGAGGAAAGGCTAGGTCCGTTTTCCCTGGAGGCAGAAGAAGTCAAGAGGGTTCTTGATTAACGTATATAACATTTTGAGGGGTATGGATAGGTTAGACTGCTGGAAACATTTTCCTCATCAGAAGACATAGGTTTCGGGTAAGAGATTCAGATGGGACCCAGAGAATGGTGAGTATGTGGAATGCACTGCCAGGGGATGGTGGAGGCAGAGTCACTGGCAGTATTTGGGAAGAGACTAGACCAGCATTTGAATTGCCCTGGCATTGAGAGCTATGGAGCAAGTGGGGTTAATACAGATGTATTAGTGTCCAACATGAATGTGGTGGGCCAAATGGCCTGACTCCATGCTGTATGACTCGAATAGGGTCGTGGTTTTAAGTGGAGATGGCCAATGGACAGATAGTGTGTACGAAGGAATTGCAGATGCTGGTTTAAACTGAAGATAGGCACAAAAGGCAAGAGTAACTCAGTGAGTCAGGCAGCATCTCTGGAGAAAAGGAATAGGTGACATTTCAGGTCTAGACCCTTCTTCAGACTGAGAGTCAGGGGAGAGGGACAGGAGAGACATAGATGGTGATATTGAGAGGTAGAACAAATGAATTAAAGATATGCAACAAAAAAATAACAATGATCAAAGCAACAGTCTGGGCTGGGTGTTAACGAGTTGTACAGGCAGGTCGGGCTGGAGACAAATACAAGGCCGGGCGACGGGCGCTAGGACCCGCGCGGCGAGGGCTCGGCAGCGGATGTGGCGGGGCAGGAAGTGGAGGGAGGGAGCAAGGTGGTGCAGAGTGAGGGAGCGGGCAAGGTGGTGCAGAGTGAGGGTGCAGAGGGACGGAGGGAGGGAGCGGCGCCGGTACCGGGGTTGAGCGGGTAGGGAGCGGTGTGGCGGCGGGCGGCGGGCGGCGGCATGTTGACAACTTCACACAGTGTTGAAGTCACTCGGCAGCTCAGGCAGCACCTCTGGAGGGCCGGGACCCTGCGGCAGACTGGTTGGAGGGGAGGGAGGAGAGGAGGGTGGAGGAGAGTGGAGGAGAGGGGAGGGTGAGGGGAGGGGTGAGAGAGAGGAGGGGAGAGAGGGAGGGGAGGGGGGATAGGAGGCGGGGAGATGGGGGAGGTGGGAGAGGACAAAGCTTGGCAAGTGATAGATGGATACAGGTGGGGGCGATTGAAAGGCAAGAGGTGAAAGGGGATCCGAAAAGGTCAGATAAGGAGAGAAGAGGGTGAAATGTAAACACGGAGGGGGAGAGGGGGATAAGTGGAAGGTGACGGGGAAGGGGTCAGGAGAGTGAGAGAAATGGGTGCGTGGGGAGAGCAAAATAGTGGGAGAAATGGTGTGTACTGGGTGGGGGAGAGGGTGCGATTGTGAGAGAGATGAGTGCTAAGTGGGTGGGGGTGAGAGGTGGGGAGTGGAAGAAATGGGTGTGCATTGGGGTGGGGGGTTGTTGTTACCTAAATTTGGAGAATTCAATGTTCATACCATTGGGCTATAAGCTACCCAAGCGGAACATAAGGTGCTTTTCCTCCAATTTGTGTGTGGCCTCTCCCTGGCAATGTAGGAGGCCCAGGACAGAATGATCAGTAAGGGAATGGGATAGAGGAGTCAAAGTGGTTAGTACTTGGGAGATCAAGCAGGCCTTGGTGGACCAAGATTAAGTGCTCAAAACAGTTGCTGAGTCTGCGCTACAACTTGTTGCTGCCAACCATGCTCAGTCGCAGCGTGCCCCCAGACCC
The DNA here is from genome assembly GCA_038087875.1 of Malacoraja senta. NCBI lineage: Eukaryota > Metazoa > Chordata > Chondrichthyes > Rajiformes > Rajidae > Malacoraja > Malacoraja senta. Next base: position 12,454,559 of record CM075981.1, on the reverse strand, counting down.
GAATGCAATCATTTGAATCAAAATGGCACGCACATATTCGCCAACCAATAGTTTTAAAGGAAAACCAGAAATGCTTACTAGTGCAATATCTCAGTCAAGGGTCAGAAACGAGACCTTCAGCCCAACTGGTCCATGCCGACCAAGATGTCCCATCTAAGCTAGTCCCATTCACCTGAGTCTCACCCATATCCCTCTGAAACTTTGCTATCCATGTACCCGTCCAAATGTCTTTTTAATATTGTTATTGTACCTGCCCCAACTACTTCATAAACCAAATGATTCAAGTTTTCGCCAAGAAGGGCAGCATTCGATCAGTCCCTTATCCAATGGTTTATCTCTGTTCCCTAGTGATGGCGTGCACAATCGAGAAGGTGCTGGCTGATGCAAAGTCCCTGGTGGAGCGACTGAAGGATCATCATACTGCAGCAGAATCCCTCATCGACCAGACCACCACCCTCAACAAGCGGGTGGAGAACATGAAGGAAGTCGGGACTGGAATCTCGGATCGGGTGAGATCAAGATCACTAGACAATGGAGCCTTCAGATCCCACCGTACTGTTCCTCCAAAGGAACGGATCCCCAGATCCATGTCTTTATGGTTCCTGATATACCCACATTTCTCATGGTCCGTGTAAACTTGTGTTTACAGTTTCTCCATGGTTAATATTTTCCCTCAGCATCTTGCCCTTATCTTAAGCTTTTTCCCCCTCTGCATCTCCTCCACCGCAGGTTCCCGTGGCCACAACATTGATTGACGACAGCCTCTCGACTTTAATAATTGATCCTTAGAATGTCCAAATTTCTGGTCAGGCCCTCGTTTATTCCATCCTGAGATGCTGCCTGTCCCACTGAGTTACTCCATCATTTTGTGTCTCTCATTTGTTGCCCTTACCTCGTTGCTTTGGAGGCAGTGTTGGAGCGCTGCCTACTTGAACCATTGCGTTACGTGTAGTGGAGATAATTCTGAAGAAGGGTCCTATCCCGATACGTCATCTATCTACGTTCTCCAGAGATGCTGCCTGATCCGCTGAGTTACTCCAGCACTTTGCATCTTTGTTTTGTAAACCAGCATCTGCAGTTCCTAGCATTCGTAATTCCTCAGCGCTGTTGACCTATGGTCCTCCTTCACCCCTTTGCCTGCAGCACAACCTTCATTGCTGATTCATCCTCTACCTCCACAGTTACTACCTGTCCCGCTGCAACATTATGTTTTTACTCCAGATTACTGCATCTGCAGTCTCTTGTCTCCTGCCTTCAATGCTTTATGTTTACCTCTCCCATTTCTTGCAAAATCAATCTTTTGGACCAGGTTTCGAGTCCTGTGATCTACATCTCTCTTTTCTCAACTCATTATCCCTTCTGTAAATTCCGAAATTACAAGCTACCCTTGTTTATGCTAATATAAACTGCACAGGAACAGGCCCTTCGGCCCACAATGTCTGTGCCAGACATGTCAAGACGAAGAGATGGATTGATCAGTGAGTGCATTTTGCAGTAGATCCCCTCTATTTGTTACTTGTCCGTTGTGATATTTTCCCATGTGTACGTTCAGTATTAAGACACTGAGTGGGATTTTGTTGTGCAATATTTCAGTAGAGGTGTGATCATCTGGTGATCCAGGTCACACCTTTACAGTGATTCCCTACTTGTTCAGAAGTGCTAAAGAGAAAGCGGAGCAGATTAATGAAGAGCATAGAATAATACGGTGGAAGAACGTGCCCCATGGCCCACAATGTCTGTGCCGAACATGATGCCAAGACCAACTCTTATCTGCCTGCACTTAATCCATATCCTTCCATTCCCTGCATATCCATGTGCCTATCCAAATGTCCCTTAAATTCCACTATCATATCTGCCTCAACCACCACTCCCAGCAGCACGTTCCAAGCAGACTCCGCCCGCTGTGTAAAAAAATCTTACCCGCACATCACCTTTAAACTTTGCTCCTTTCACCTTAAAGCTATGCCCACTTATATCTGATTGTTCCACCCAGAGAAAAAGATTCAGACTTACATTATCTATGCCTCTCAAATATACTTCGATCATATCTCCCCACAATTTCTGGCGAGTTGAGCCAAGTCTGCCCAACTTCTCCCTGCACCCAATACATGCTAATCAAAGCATCATTTTGGTAAACCTCTTCTACACTCTTTCCAAAGCCTCCACATCCCGTCTGTAATGGGGCAACCAGAACTGCACATACTATTCCAAATGCGGCTTAACCATGGTCCTTTAAAGCTGCATCATGACTTCCTGGCTCTTGTACTCAATGCCCCGACCTATGAAAACAAGCATGCCGAGAGATAATGCAAACAGGCTTTGTGAGAGAGTCAAACAAGATTTGTGCTGGTTCAAAGCTTTTTTTATAGTCATATAGCATGGAAACAGGCACTTCAGCCCAACTTCCCATGCTGCCTAAGATGTCCCATCTACACTTGTCTGACCTACCTGCATTTGGCTCATATCCCTCTAAATCTACACCTTTCCTAACCACTCTACACCTTTCCTATCCATATCTTTTTATCGTTTCTTAATTAATCTCTAATTAACCATTGCTATCATATGAAGAAGGGTCTCGATCCAAAACATCACCCATTCCTTCTCCAGCGATGCTGCCTGTCCCGCTGAGTTAATCCAGCATTTTGTGTAAATATATTTTATCAACCTGAATGCAATTTTATTTTAGTAAAGTGGATAACCATCTCCAGCGCAGTGATGTAGGGGTAACAAATGACGGTCCAAACAAAAGGAACAAAGGTGGAATAGTGTCAACTTGAACTGTGAATTGCTTCATAATCTCGATCTTCCCTTATTTTCAGAACCAGGAAGATTTTGCAAAGTTGAAGAAGATGGCCAGTTACAAACCGTACCCATTCCTTACTCAGGAGAACACACAGATACGGGATCTGAAGCAGGAAAATAAAGGTTTCTCCTTTGTTTCTAATTAACACCTCACCATGTGGCGAACTAATGGCAGACTATTCTGGTTCACAAAAATATATGACTACAATTTTAACAGCTATGTATATTATGACTTGTTTCTAGCTTACGAGGGAATTCCTGCTGGCCAAATTGGGCTATTGTTTTTCCTTATCCCTAGTGTTCATGCCGAGTCTGCAGATTCTGAAGGTCATGGCTGATTTAGAGCTGCCTTTGCAGTATCTTCTCAAGCTCGAACATTAAGGAGAATTCCCCATTGTACAACATAACCCTCTTGCATCACTCTCCCTTAACCAAGGGTTTTATCTTATAATTCTCCACTGTGATTATTCCACACTCTCAAGATTGAATTAGTAACATTTATGACAGAGTAGCAGCTGTCTGCGAACCTCAAAAATGAGGTCTAAGTGCCAAATGATGCCTTTCTTGGTATGTGGTTGTGCACATTGCAGCAGGGAAGAGGATTCCTGAAACCCCCATAAGAATGAGGGAAGGAAGATAGAACAGTACAGCACAGGAACAAACCCTTCAACCCATTTTACAAGGATGTTGTCAGCGCTCGTGGGCCTTGGGTAGGCCAGGACTTTATTTCTTGGAGCACAGACGGCTGAGTTGTGATATTGCAGAGATATATAAAATCATGAGGGGAATAGATAGGGTGAATGCACAGTCTTTTTCCCAGGGTAGGGGAATCAAGAACTAGAGGGCATAGGTTCAATGTGAGAGGGGAAAGACTTGATGAGCAAACTATTTCACACATAGGCGGTGAGTATATGGAACAAGCTGCCAGAAGAAGTAGTTGAGGCAGGTACTATAATAACATCTGAAAGACAATTGGGCAGGTATGTGGGTAGAAAAGGTTAAGAGGGATATGGGCCAGATGCAGGGAAATGGGTCAAGCTTAGCTGGGCATCTTGGCCAGCAGGGAGGAGTTGGGCTGCGTGGCCTGTTTCCATAAGATAGACACAAAAAGCTGGAGTACCTCAGCGGATCAGACAGTATCTCTGGAGAAAAGGAATAGGTGACGTTTTGGGCCTAGACCTTTCTTCTTTCTGTTTCCATGCTGTATTGACTCCAGGTCATCTTGCATGTTAAAATAAGCCCGCCACACCTTGTTCCTTCTTATTCAGAACTTATCTGAAGGTGGCAGGCAGGCTCCCTGCCTCCTTAGTGTTGTGCAATTGTCATATAATTGCAGTTTCATTTCACAACAAGGATTAACCTTAGCATTTTTATTATCTAAGTGGCCTAACATTAACGCGGTTGTCTCTTAACTTGCTGGTGATTGTCTTGTTTCTCTCAGAGCTGTGGCTTTCCCTGGAAGAGCACCGCTACGCTTTGGAACTCATTATGAGTAAATACAGGAAGCAGATGCTACACCTTCTTGCCGCTAAGAAACTGGATAGTACACCAGTTACCAATTTGTACCAGGAGCATTCCCAGGTAAAACAAACTGTAAACTGATCCTAGTTTAAACCAGGAAAATCTCTCTGAGAGGTGGTGTGTCTCAGTTTTTAGTATTGAGTCAGTCCATTGCTGTTTGTCATCTATATCAACAATTCGGTAACTAGCGGGGTTCCGCAAGGGTCGGTGCTGGGACCCCAGTTGTTCACAATTTATATAAATGATTTGGAGGAGGGAACCAAGTGTAATATATCAAAATTTGCGGACGATACAAAAATGGGAAGAAAAGTAGGGGATGAGGAGGATAGGAAGAGTCTGCAAAAGGATATAGATAAGCTAGGTGAGTGGGCAACAACTTGGCAGATGAAATTTAATACTAATAAATGTGAAGTCATTCACTTTGGGAAAAAAAATGATAGGGCAAGTTATTTTCTAAATGAGGAGGAGCTGCGCTGTAATGCAACGCAAAGGGATCTAGGGGTAGTAGTACATGAATCACTAAAAGTTAGTATGCAGGTGCAGCAAGCTATCAGGAAGGCCAATGGAGTTTTGGCCTTTATTGCTAGGGGGATTGAGTATAAAAACACGGAGGTCTTGCTGCAGCTGTACACAGTATTAGTGAGACCACATTTGGAATACTGTGTACAGTTCTGGGGTCCATACTTAAGAAAGGATGTACTGGCCCTGGAGGCAGTGCAGCGAAGGTTTACAAGATTAATTCCTGCAATGAGGGGATTGACATATGAGGAAAGGTTAAGTAGGCTGGAACTCTACTCTTTGGAGTTTAGAAGAATGAGAGGCGATCTCATTGAAACATATAAGATCGTGAGGGGCCTTGATCGGGTGGATGCACCGAGGATGTTCCCAATGATCGGGGAAACTAGAACTAGGGGACATAGTTGCAGAATAAGGGGGGGCTCTTTTAAAACTGAGATGAGGAAGAACTTCTTCACCCAGAGGGTGGTTAATTTATGGAATTCACTGCCCCAGGGAGCAGTGGAAGCAGAAACATTAAATATATTTAAGTCTAAAATAGATGGTTTTTTAGCTGCCAAGGGGATAAGGGGCTACGGGGAGAGGGCAGGGATATGGACCTAGGTAGGGTTAGTATAGTAAGACCTGAGTGATCTCCTGGACAAGTGTCGATCGCCTGGATTGGGGTCGGAGAGGAATTTCCCGGATTTTTTTCCCGAATTGGACCTGGGTTTTTATCCGTTTTTTTGCCTCCCCCAGGAGATCACGCGGTTCTTGGGGTAGAGAGGGGTGATAGCGGTATAAAGGGGAGGGTAGTGTCTTGTGTTCTGTGTCTTGTGTCTACTGTTTGTGGGTAGGGGTGTTTGTTTGGTGTTCAGCCATGAGCGAATGGCGGTGCGGGCTCGATGGACCTGGTGGTCTGCTCTCGCACCTACTTTCTATGATTCTATGATTCTATGCATGATTAGTAAGTTTGCAGACAACACTAAAGTATGTGGTATCTTAGACAGTGATGGTAGTTGTCAAGAATTATAGTATTATTTTGGTAATTTTGTGTCAATCTAATAATTAAGGTGAACTAATTGTGGCAAAGATCTTTAGCCGTGCTGCCCCTCTTTCCTTCCTATCACGTAACATTTGGTATTTAGCATGATTTCCTACTCATTGTATTGTTGGGAAAATCGTGGAAACAAGAAACTACAGATGCTGGTTTACACAAGGACACATGGTCCTGCTTCTCCTCTCTCCCAGCTCTCCTCCCCCCAACCCCTCGCCCCCACAATCAGTCTGAAAAAGTGTTCAGATCCAAAACGTCACCTATCCATGGTTCCCCAGAGACGCTGCCTGACCCGCTGAGTTACTCCAGCACTTTGTGTCCTTTTGTATTGTTAAGAGTTAGGTGTCAATTTATTATCAGTGATGTAAAATCTATCCTTTTCTCGGGTTCCAGCAGCATTAAGTACAAGTACAATCTTAACTTTCTGAAAGATATATTGCCCTATAATTATTCAGATATGAACAAGGCAAAAGGCCAAGGAGAGCTCTGAGATGCAAGCCACCATGTTCAAGAATCTGAAGTTTAGATGGAACGCTTTCACTGTGCATTTCAAGTGGAATTTCACTTGATATCTTTCTTGTTTATAATGATTAAATGGTGAATTCAGATGCAGGTTCACCACCAATTTTGTTTTCCAGCAACTGGTGGAAAACTCTTTTAATCAGGATAAAATTACGAGAGCGCACTTGAAATCGCCCCCAGAAGTTCTCTTGAAAATGTGGTGCCTAGACCGGTGAGATGGCTGATCTCGTAGTCTTTGGGGCTTCTGTGGTCGTTTGGTGCGTCAAATTTCCCCCCTGACATTGGACCCGAACCGTCACCTATTCATTTCTTCCAGAGATGCTGCCTGACCCGCTGAGTTACTCCAGCATTTTGTGTTTATCTTCGGTGTAAACTAGCATCTGTGGTTCCTTCTTGCACATCACTGGGTGGTGCTTGGGCACTTAGGCCCATTGTAGCATCTTGCCACTGATCTCATTGAGATTTGTAGTATTTCACATGGCTCTTTCAAATACCTACATCGTGTTGGTTTAAATTATTTATTAGACTGACCTTCAGATTGTCTACTTTGCTGACTTCAGCTTTTCTGGGTGATGTTTTTTGCTTCTTGTATCCCCAGGAGCTGCAAACTCACGTTGAACAGATCTGTGACATGGCTACAGTCATGAGGAAAGCTGTACAAATCGACGATCCAGAATATTGCCAAATTGAAGAGAAGATAGCCCAGATGGAGGTAGGGTTTTCAGTGCATGCTCCACAGGATTTCAGGTGGTCGCTGAGCCTTCACTGTACTGATGCGGTGCCACAGACAGCACCCGTTTCTGTTGGCAAAGCCAGATTCCTGTATTGTGCTTCACTAACAACTTAGCAGGATGCTCTGGTTCACCTTGAGACTGCACGGTGGTGCAGTGGTAGAGTTGTTGCCTTACAGCGCCAGAGACCCGGATTCACCGTAGTCGGGATCAAACCTATGTCTCTGGTGCTGTAAGACAGCAACTCCACCGCCGCGCCGTCCAATATGACCAGTGTTTCTCTCACACCCTCCCGTTCACAGCTATTCTTTATGTGGTCCCGGATGGTGAGGAGGTAGGTATTCCATAACAAGCATTCATAATCTAAGACTAATCCTCTGCTCATCTGGTTCTGGCAGCAGTTGTGGGAGGCACAGTTTGATTGCAATTGCACATATAGTTGAACATGTTACAATTCACTACCTGGGAAGACATTTTGCCATATTGTCAACCCCTATAAACCAGCTGCTTGGCAGGATCTGCTCCTTCAAAAATACATCAAAGAATAGGAGGGACTTGAAAGATTTGGAAAATGACTTGAAATGCACCATGACTAATGTTTTTTTTTCCTAACTTTCTTTTCAAGCTTGAAAATAAAGAATTACGGGAGCTTGTGTCATTCAGCAAGGAAATAGCTCTTAAGGAGAATGTTGTTCAACTTCACTGTGAAAAGTAACTACTGGCTGTGCTGGATGGACCCTGAATCAGATAACTGCACTGACTTGGAACCAATTGAATGATGTCTCCAACTGGTAACTGATTATGTTACCACCAGTGCTGCTAAGACTGGAATGGAGCTAGACATTTCAACCAGAAGCTACTTTTTAATTTTAGTGAGATTTCTTGGTAGAATACTTCCACTCGCTTTGGAGAAGCTTTGAATTTGTAGGTTGCCTTTTTCCCATTATAGCTCTTCCAATAATGACAATAGTTTTTTGCAATAGCTGTCCATTCTACACATCGTCTTGTGTGGAAGAAAACTGCTAGAACTCAGCCACTGGATTTCTTCAAACTCTGGATTTGTTCCGTCAACTACCAACAAGACAAGGACCCCGAGCTTGGCAAATCCACCTCTGCCTGCTTTTGATTTCCAATTGGTTCTCCAATGAGAAGGATTATCTGCAACTTTAATGCATTGTAATGAGAAACAAAGGGTTAAAAAAGTGGGTCATCTACTCTGACTTTAATACTTGTAACGTGAGTTTGATTAAAAATATTGATGAAGAGCAGTATTGATAGCTAGTTGGAATTTTCTGATGCAGTCACATTGGCTAATGAAGCCTCGGGCTTTACTCTCATTGTGTCACCTAATCTCAAACAAAGTCCCTCTATCCTTTGCCTCAAAAGGGAGAGGAATAAGCTAGAAATCTTGTCCCTTGTCCTGTTTTCTTAATTTTAGAGTTGCAGTCTTACAGCGCCAGAGACCCGGGTTCTATCCTGACTATGGGTGCTGCCTGTTCGGAGTTTGTACGTTCTCCCTGTGACCGTGTGGGTTTTCTCTGGGTGCTCCTGTTACCTCCCACACTCCAAAAAAACATACAGGTGTGTAGGTTAATTGGCTTCGGTAAAATTGTCCCTAGTGTGTAGGATAGTGCTAGTGGATGGGGATTGCTGGACGGCATGGACTCAGTGGGACGAATGGTCTGTTTCCCCGCTGCATCTCTAAAGTAAAGTCTAAACTAGATAGAACAGTAGGGAATGATCAAGATCAAGCTGTCTGTGATGGCTCAAACCATGAAATAGCTGCTTGATTCTATCTATTGCAATTTTACACAAGACGCACATCCTCCTACATCAGGCACTGAAATACTGGCGCTGCTCAATGTGGGTCACCACCGTCAGAAGAATTGGGGGGCAAGTAGATAGAAAACCTGTAGAGCACAAAAAGTCAACAGACTTGTGCTCATCTTCTCTGAGCTGAACTGGTTGTAGTACAGGTATGATTGGGTTATTTGAACACTTCTGCTGGATCCCACTCTTGGAAAATTGCTTATAGCTAAACAGAAAGTGGACTTCCCCCATTAATGTTTCGGCAACACACGAGACAATTCAGTTGCTTCATTTCCTTTCATTGTTTCTCCCATTAATGCAGGCGTAGAACTATGACTAAAAGCTTACTTTCACTGAGCTCTGGATATTTTGTATTATCCATTTAATCCTGCTGTGATGCAAAATGGTGAGAGAATGTGGTGCACATTGGATTGAAAGGGGGGAGACAATGGGGGAAGCTTTGCTTGCTCTTTGCATTTCTCTAGAAGCAGCTTGAAGCCTGGGGTTTGTGTAATGGGGAAATCTGCCGAGCATCTAATTTAGAAGCCTCTGAAACTAAAGCTGGAATCTTACAATTTGCTTGGCTAAGACCGACTGTTTGTAAATGCCCAAATAAATTTCTGTATGTATTTTTTAACCAATTGTTGCAAAATGTATATAATTTTGTGTGTTTGTATCATGAATGCACACATGGGTCGGAGCCCAAAACACATATTCTAGTAGCACGGTGGTGTAGCGGTAGAGCTACTGCCTTACAGCGCCAGAGACCCAGGTTTGATCCTGACTACAGATGCTGTCTGTAGGGAGTTTGTACGTTCTCCCGGTGACCTGCGTGGGTTTGCTCTGAGATTTTCGGTTTCCTCCCACACTCCAAAGATGTACAGGTTTGTAGGTTCATTGGCTTGGTATCAATATAAGATGGTCCCAAGTGTGTGTAGGATAGTGGTAATGTGCGGGGATTGCTGGTCGATGAAGACTCGGTGGGCCGAAGGGCCTGTTTCCGTGCTGTATCTCTAAAACTAAAACTATATTTGGAATTTTAACCTTGCAACCACAAATTATGCAGCCCTTGTCCTTTCACCTCTTCCCTTCTCATCATCCACGGACACAAAATATTTCTAAGTGAAGCAGCGATTCACTTCACTAAGTTTTTTTTTAATTTTTATTTTTATTTTTTTTTTATTTTTTATTTATTAGAAGTACATTACATTACAACCACATACATTAGTACTCGTCACTTATGTCTTCTTACAATTAATGTACTCCATTTATTTTTTACACTAGTAAAAGGAAAAGATTGAAAGAAAGAAGAAAGTGAAGGAAAAAGTGAGAGTGTAGAAAATGTGACAACAAAAAAGGACGAAGACCCTATAAGAACAAAATTAAAAACAAAAGAAAAAGAGTTAAGAAATAGACCCTAGAAAAGAAAGAGAAAGAGAAAGAGGAAAAAAAGAGAAACAAATATTTTTATGAGCATTACGCAAATGGGACATACCAACTCTTCAACTATCATCCCCCCTTACCTGACCTCAATTTTTTTTAAGGTACCTTTGCACCCTATATTTGTAATAATTCTATAAATGCAGACCACGTCAGGTGGAAGTGATCTGGTTTACCTGCTAGGAGGAGTCTTATCTCTTCTAGGTGTAATGTTTCGAACATATTTGAAATCCACATGTTTATAGTTGGTATTGGAACCTTCTTCCAAAATTTTAGAATTGGCTTTTTTCCAGTTATTAACCCATAGTCTATTAGTTTCTTTTGAAACACATTTAGTTCTGGACCATCTTCCGTTATTCCGAAGATAATCCATTCTGCTTTGGGTATCAGTCTTATTTTAAATAATTTTGTAAAGATTTTGAAAATTTCATTCCAAAATTTTTGAATTTTTGTACAGAAAATGAATGAGTGCGCTATAGTAGCTTCTTGGGATTGACATTTATCACAAATAGATGATACATTTGGGAACATTTTATGGATTTTAGTTTTCGAATAATATAATCTATGTAAAATTTTAAATTGTATTAAAGTGTGTCTTACATTAATCGAACATTTATGCACATTTAATAAGTTCATTCCAACTTTCCTTTGAAATTTTAATAGCTAACTCTTGTTCACTTCACTTAGTTATAAAATATTAGAGCTGTACAGCATAGAAACAGGCCCCCACGCCCCATCTTGTCCATGCCAACCAAGTTGGCATTCTGGGCAAGTTCCATTTGATCCATAACCTTCTAAACCCATCCATATATCTGTCCAAATGTCTTCTGAAAGTTATAATTATGTCTGCTTCTATAACTCACTCGGCCAGCTCATTCCAGATACAGACTACCCTCTGTGAAAATGTTACCCGTGAGGACCCTCTTAAAACTCTCCCCTTTCACTGTAAGCCTATGCCCTCTGATTTCCGAATCTAATTGGGGAAAAGACTGAGCGTTCACTTTATCCATGCCCACCATGAGTCTGAACACCTTCAAATATATCACGCCTCAGCCTTTAACATCTCAAAGGAAAAAGCCCTAGTCTATCCATCCTTTCCCTATGACTCCAGCCCACAAATCTAGGTAACACCTTGGTGAAGCTCTTTGGCACCCTTTCTGTTTTAATGTCCTCCTTTCATTAGCTGGGTGATCGGCACTGCACGCAGTACTCCACAAGTGTGGTCTCGCCAATGACTTGTCCAGCCGCATCATGATGGCCGAACTTTGGTACTCAATTACCTTCCCAAAGGGTCTTGAACTGAAACGTCACCCATTCCTTCTCTCCAGAGATGCTGCCTGTCCTGCTGAGTTACTCCAGCATTATGTGTCTATCTTATAAACTTGCATCTGCAGTTCCTTCCTACACATAGATAAATGACATTTCTGGTCAGGACCCTTCTTCAGACGCTGAAGCAGTACCACAACGCTGACTCAAGATGGATACATGATCTGTTTGGATAGTCAAGCCAAGTCAAGAGAGTTTATTGTCATGTGTCCCAGATAGGACAATTAAATTCTTGCTTGCTGCAGCACAACAGAATATTGTAAGTATAAATACAGAACAGTTCAGTTCAATTCAATATATACATAAATAAACAGATAAAGTGCAATAGGCTGTTACAGTTCAGAGTCTGTTTGTTGGCGAGTTTAATTGCCTGATGGCAGAGGGGAAGGAGCTGTTCCTGAACGTGGATGTACCAGATTTCAGGCTCATGTACCTTCTACCCGATGGTAGCGGAGAGATGAGTGCGTGGCCAGGATGGTGTGGGTCCTTGATGATGTTGGCAGCCTTTTTGAGGCAGCGACTGCGATAGATCCCTTTGATGGTGGGGAGGTCAGAGCCGATGATGGACTGGACAGTGGTCACAAATTTCTGCATTCTTTTCCGCTCCTGGACGCTCGAGTTGCCGAACCAAGCCACGAAACAACCAGTCAGCATGCTTTCTACCATGCACCTGTAGAAGTTCAAGAGAGTCCTCTTTGACATACCGACTTTCCGTAATCTTCTCAGGAAGTAGAGGCGCTGATGTGCTTTCTTTATAATTGCATCAGTGTGCTGGGACCAGGGAAGATCTTCGGAAATCTGCACGCCCAGGAATTTGAAGCTCTTGACCCTTTCCATCATCGTCCCATTGATATAAACGGGATTGTGGGTCCTTATCCTACCCCTTCCAAAGTCCACAATCAGTTCCTTGGTTTTGCTGGTGTTGAGAGCCAGGTTATTGTGCTGGCACCATTTGGTCAAACGGTCGATCTCACTTCTATACTCTGGCTCGTCCCCATCAGTGATTCGTCCCACAACAGTGGTGTCGTCAGCGAACTTGACGATGGAGTTCGCACTATGTCCGGCTACGCAGTCATGAGCATAGAGTGAGTAAAGCAGAGGGCTGAGCACGCAGCCTTGAGATGCTCCTGTGCTGATTGTTATCGAGGATGACACATTTCCACCAATACAGACAGACTGTGGTCTGTGGACGAGGAAGTCGAGGATCCAATTGCAGAGGGATGCGCAGAGACCCAGATCTGAGAGCTTAGTAACCAGCTTGGAGGGGATGATTGGATTAAATGCCGAGCTGTAGTCAATGAATAACAGCCTGACATATGAGTTTTTGTTGTCCAAGTGGTCCAGAGCAGAGTGGAGAGCCGGTGAGATCGAATCCACTGTTGATCTGTTATGGCGGTAAGCGAACTGCAGTGGTTCGAGGTTCTTGTCGAGGTAGGAGTTGATTTGCGCCATAATCAACCTCTCAAAGCACTTCATCACCACAGACGTTAGTGCCACTGGTCGATAGTCATTGAGGCACGTCACCTTGCTCTTCTTGGGCACCGGTATTATTGATGCCCTTTTAAACCAGGTGGGAACCTCAGACCTCAGAAGTGAGAGGTTGAAAATGTCCGTAAAAACTCCAGCCGGTTGGTCCGCACAGGTTTTTAGAACATGACCGGGTATGCCATCAGGTCCAGGCGCTTTCCGAGGGTTCACCCCCCTGAAGGATCTTCTGACATCGTCCTCTGTGACTGTGACTGAAATACCATCACAGCGAATGGGGCTCGGGAAGGCACATAAGTGTTCTCCCTATCAAAGCGTGCGTAAAACGCATTGAGCTCGTCAGGGAGTGATGCTTCGCTGACAATTGAGCTGCCTCCTGATTTTGCCTTGTAGGAAGTGCAAAACGTTTTTCACTGTACCTCAGTGCACATGACAATAATAAACTTAAACCTAAATCTTGTCAACCACATTGATCCAAGATTAAATGAGTGACGACTGGCCCAAGTCTTTGACCAGAGGAAGAAATGGGAGTTTGCATAAGATATGAATGTGGAATGCTAGACTGGGTTCAGGCACGCAGCGATATTAATTTAGGAAAGGCTATCTTGGACTAGAACACACCTAAGCTGTTCGGGAATAAAAATGTCTTTATTGCCATATATGATGCGGCCATCATCATGTATATATCCTGCTCACCTGAGGCAAAATTTAATTTTTCAGTAATAAAAACAGAAAATGCTTTAAATACTCAGCAAGTCAGGCAGCATCTCTGGAGAAGGAAACAAAGCCAGTGCCTCAAGCCAGAGACTTTTCTTCAGAGTTTATTCAGCAGTTGTTTAAAGTATCCAGACACTGAATATTCCCAGCAGAACACAAAGTGCTGGAGTAACTCGGTGGATCAGGCAGCATCTGTGGAGGGAAAGTAGAGACGACATTTTGGGTTGGGACCCTTCTTCAGGTGACATTCTTCAGACTCAAGATTCCAGACTCTGGGAATATTCCAAGTTTTCCAAGCTTTGTTGCTTTAGTCACGAAGGTAAAGCAACATGACGCAGTGCCAATATTTTGTGAAGGGAAAAATCAGCCAAAGTTAATGCATTTGATTGCTAGCCATTTCCCCCTGCTGGAAAGTGGTGCATGTGCAAGTGGAATGAGGATAGCTTCTGGCTTGGGAATAATGCCCCTCTTAGTCTACATGAGGCAGTGCAGCAGAGTGGTCTGAACCGTATGGCACCTTCTTTAACGTAATCAGAGGAAAAGTTGACATTTATTAGAACAAAGGGAAGAATAAAGTAATCTGATCTGCACAAAATTTGTTACAGATAAAGTTATGTTGCTTTGCAAACTTCACGTTCTAATCAGGATGTACATAGTTTTTGAAGATAGAGTATTTTGTTGTGTCTGTGTTATTTGCCATGCACATACAGATTTTTAAATCATCACACAGAATGTAATATAATCTCTAAATTGATGTAATTATCCGTGTTTCAATCCCTTTAGTTTCTAATGCTAAATACGGTCTGAAAATAATAATCTAGTTCAAACTCATCAATGTTTTTAGAATTTCCAAGGTAAAAATTGTGTTTTGATTCCAGAGTGTGAATCATGAGTGCAAATTGGGAACAGCCACAGACCCAGCACCATCACCTTTCTTTCTTCTTCCCAATACTCCCTCTCGCTATTCTCCATCTTGAAGGCAAGTATTATTTGGAAATAAAAGAACATTGTGGTCAGATTCATACAGCGGGGAAACAGGCCATTCGGCCCAACTTGTCCATGGTGACCAAAATGCCCTCTCTATGCCAGTCCCACCTATGGCCCATGTTTGGGCCATATCCCTCTGAACATTTCCTATCCTAACACTGCTTCATAATAAGAGAAAACTTTGCTCAGACAATCTTATTGGAATTTTTTAATGGATAATAGGGAGTAGATAATAGAGTACATAGTAAAAGTGCAAAAGCATTCGCATTTTCAAAAGGCCTTCAATATGGAACCCCACAATTGATGATAAATAAGGTAAAGGACAAGCAGATGGATTGCTGGCTCAGACATTCATATTATCTAATGGTTTATTAAATATATGTAATAATCCCACTGCTGTTTCTTTCCAATATTATTTTGATAGACTTGATGCAAGCCATTTGGATCAGCAGTGTACACAACATTGAATTTGATTTAGCTCATTTAATATCCCTTTTCAATTTTAAATGTACTCATCTCATCACGTCTTGTCTACTTTTTTTCTTGCCCTGGTAAATATAGAAGCAAGATAATGATTCAATATTTTTGTCACTTAACATTTAATATGGCTCTCTACAACATTGTCCTGACCACTCCAGTAGCCCAGTTCCCATAAAAAATACATAAAGTGCTGGAGTAACTCAGCGCGTCAGGCAGCATTTCTGGAAGACATGGATGGGCGATGTTTCGGGTCAGGACCCTTCTTCAGGCTGAGGAGGTCTACTTTTTCAAAGTAGATATACCTTAAGGAGATTCCACAGTGGAGCCGAAAAATGTAGGAACAAGTAACTGCAGATGCTGGTTTATACAGTAAAATGTACAAACTTTTGGAGTAATTCAGCTGCTCAGGCAGCATTTCTGGAAGACATGGCTGGGCGATGTTTCGGGTCAGGACCCTACTTCAGACTGTATTCCAATTCCAATCTTCCTTTTTTTAATGCATCTGTAAAATAATGTACTGTTTTATATTTTGTGTTGATTTAATTATGTTTCCATTTTGCTTTCATTGTAATTTTGTCTCACATCCCTTTTCTCCCCCCACATAGAGAAAGGTGTTCTTCTCAGTACCCCCACCCACCCTGTCATCCTGACTGGAGTCAGCAACTTATTGTGTGTGGTATCACAGAACTCAGCCTATCTCCAGTTCCACTCATTAAAACGTGCATTGGCACATTTTTTATGCCTCATTAAAATCTGTGAATTGAATATGATTTAATAATTTACCATCTCCAGCAAGAAATGTCAGAAAAACCTTCCGTTCTTCTTCTCTTGATGTATAGTTTAGTTCAGTTTAGAGATACAGTGCAGAAATAGGCCCTTCGACCCACCTAATCCACGCTGACTAGCAATCCCCGTACACTAGCACTATCCTACACACTAGGGACAATTTATAATTCTTACCAAAGCCAATTAACCTACAAACCTGTACATCTTTGGAAACCAAAGCACCTGGAGAAAACCCACGTGGTCAAGGGCAGCAGCACCCATAGTCAGGAGCGAACCCGTGTCTGTGGCGCTGTGAGGCAGCAACTCTACCGCCACTGTGTTCTTTTATTTCAGAATCAAGATTCCATTTTGCTTGTCTTCAGGACAGGAGCCAGTGAGAGAAGTGACTATTGAGTTTAATTTTAAACACTGATTCTAATTTCAATCATTTATAAAAGGTTTCTACTCCCTCTATTCACATCCCAGAACATCTTATTCACTCTTTCTTCAGGGAAATTAAATTCATCCTTCATACAAGGTGATACCTCGTGTCAACTACATTGCAGCAATGTAAGTGAAATGGAGCAGCTGTGATGGGTTAATTGAAAAAGGAGTCAGGCATTTTGTGTTGAAATGCTACAGATTATTCACGCTGTCAAAAGAGGAAAAGAAGAGGTGTAACATTAAGGAACAATTGAACAAAAAAGGGTTTCTGTTAGCTGTAACAAGATCTTTCATATTGCTTCAGTCAGACAGTCAACATATGGACTTTCATATGACTAATTGGGGATTATTTTAATAACTAGACCATGCATCACAGGCCCCAACAGCTGTGTCAAAGGATTCTGACTGTAAACTTGTCCTGATCATTTGCTTCTTTATGAAGTTCTTCCAACAACAGATCTGATTTGTTGGATACCTCTAAGTGAAGCTTACTACAGAGTAAAGAGTAAGTAAATGAAATGTCCTTGGGTATTATGCTTTATGGAAGAAAATATCAATTCAGCTAAATCTGGAACCTCCTTGCTAAAATGCCAGGTACCCAAAACCCAACAGATGATGGAAATATTTCTTGTAGGGTCAGGCCTGGTTTGCCTAGTTTACAACATAATCTGGAAAAATAAAAATAAAGAAGGAAACATAGTTGTGAAATGCAGGTCAGAGCTGCTGCTGAAACTCAGAAACCAAAAGGAGAGTGTTAAAAATATCCAGCACATCACGCATTGTCCGTTGAGATAAGGAAAACTGGATGTATATTACATATTACATATATTACATAACCTCGCATCAGAACTGCTGGGAATACTGTTCTTCAGAATTACATTGGGTTTACGTTTGGAACCGTGTAGAAGCCCACAGGGGAGGAAGTGAGGTGGAGAGTTAAAGTGACAGGCAACTGGAAACAAAGGGTCAACAATGCTGACTTACTGGAGGTGTTCATCAAAGCAGTCGCCCAACCAGCATGTAGTTACTCAAATGTAAAGGCAACCATATTGTGGACACTGAGCGCAGCAAACATTGGAAGAAGTGGCAGTACAATGGCACAGCTGGAGAGCAGACTTGTGCGCAAAGCCTAGTCATTGGAGCAGAAATTATAGAGATGGAGGAACTGAGAGAATGGGTGGCACAGTGGCACAGCGGTAGAGTTGCTGCCTTACAGCACCAGAGACCCCGATTCGATACTGACTATGGGTGCTATCTGTACGGAGTTTGTATGTTCTCCCCTTGACATGAGTGGGTTTTCTCCAGGAGCTCCAGTTTCCTCCCACACTCCAAAGACATACAGGTTTGTAGGTTAATTGTAAATTGTTCCTAGTGTGTGTAGGATAGTGTTAGCGTGAATCGCTGGTTGGTGCGGACTCGGTGAGCCGAAGGGCCTGTTCCCGTGCTGTATCTCTAAACTAAACAATGGAATTCTTCCAGGAAGCAGGATAGAAGGAATTGTGATAGAGGTAGTTGTGGGAGTCTTGGAGCTTGCATTGAATCATTGAAAGATGCAGCATGGAAACAGCCCTTCTGACCCACCGAGTTCATGCCAACCATCAACCTCCTGTTCATGTGAATTTTATATTATTCCACTTTCTCATTCATTTACCCACACAACAGGGGCAATTTACAGCAGCCAATTAACCTACAAACCCGCACATTAAATATACAGCGTGGAAGCAGGACATTCGGCCCACCATGTCCGAACCAACCAGCGGTCATCCCGAACACTAGTTTGCATCTTACACACTATCCTATCCCCTCAGATGGAGTGAGAAAAATCTGGACTAGGGAGGGAAAAGTGAAAGATGGACCACAGGAAAGTGAGAGCAGGGTAGAAATCGACTGCAAAAGTACTAAACGTTTTGAGCTCTGTACAGGTGCAGGAAACAGCACCAAAGCAGTAAATAGATATTTCAATGAACATGTCCCTTTATGAAAATAAAGTGTCTCCGTAACATGATAATGTATCATTGGGGGATAAACACAGAGTTGTTAAGTGGAAATTTGGTCTGTATCATCAATAGGATTTTAATTTTCCCTTGTATCCACACAAACCGTCAGTGATATTGTAGTATAGAGTGATGTATACGGAATGCAGGTGATTGCTTTGGTGAGATCTTGCCAGGCAGCTTTTGCTTCAGTAGTGGGTGGTTTAGATGCCTAAAAATGTTCAACTTCACTTGATAAAATAACAAGTACTGTGACTGATGCACATTATCAGTAGGGTTTATGTATATCCCATGTTGTCTGCTGTATGTTTTGTCTTCTTTCTATTTAAAGGAATTATTGTTTCCATTTCTGTTATCCTTAGTCTAGACACCGACTTGCCTTAAAAGGAAATAATCTATTATTGCGAAGACAGACACAAAATACTGGAGTAACTCAGCGGGTCAGGCAGCATCTCTGGAGAAAAGGAATATGTAACATTTCGGGTCAAGTCCCACCTATTCATTTTCTCCAGAGACGCTGCCTGTCCTGCTGAGTTACTCCAGCATTTTGTGTCTATCTTTGGTGTAAACCAGCATCTGCAGTTCCTTCTTACACATTTTGTCTAATTCGTTAGAGCTAAATAGAGCTCTAGGGGCTAGTGGAATCAGGGGATATGGGGAGAAGGCAGGCATGGGTTATTGATTGGGGACGATCAGCCATGATCACAATGAATGCTGGCTCGAAGGGCCGAATGGCCTCCTCCTGTACCTATTTTCTATGTTTCTATGTAATTTATCTTGCTATGGCCACTGGTACGTGCTTGGAAGTAAATGACATGACCTGCCTTACAACATAGAACAGTACAGCACAGGAACAGATCCTTTAGCCCACACTGTCCGTGCCGACATGATGCCAAGTTGAACTAAGTTCGGCCATTCGGCTCGAGGGGCTGAATGGCCTACTCCTGCACCTATTGTCTATTGTCTATAATCTCCTCTGCCTGCACATGATCCATATCTGTCCATTCCCTGCATATCCATACACCCATCAAAAAGCCTCCGAAATGCCACTATTGTATTAGGTATATTACAAAACTTACCTTCAGCGGCGCTGCAGTTCTGTCACTGGCCGTGTGCACGGCTTTGGCGCCTTTGAGAGGGGGGGCGGGTTTAAAATGTGTTTTTTCTCCAGCCTGATGAAGTAGATTTTTGTCAGGCTGTTTAGTTGCTGATGAAAAATCGCTCCGACTGCCGTTATATCAAGTTTATTAAAATTAGCGCTGGATAATTTAATAGCAGAAGTAAAATTAAAATCATCTTCTAAAGCCGTCAACGCCGACAACGGGACGGATTTCACGTACGGGACAGGTAAAGGAAAGCCGTTATTTTTACATATAAACTTGCTTCTTAGGATGCCTTTAATCAAAATTTCACGTTGCGAAAATGTGATTATGTAAATATACGAACCAGCAGTATTTTTCCTGCCGATATGGGGTTTAAATTCACTGCAACCGCAACGTTCCAAATGATCGCGTTCCACAAAAACCCACTTGCAAGATGATTTAAATGGCCATTAATTTACGGGAATTAAACACTAAATTCCTTCCATTTGGCCTATAAATTCATGACAATGAGATTTAAAAATCATGTTATATTGTGAATTCTTGTGTGAATGTTATTTGGACACTTAGGCTATTTTTAAATGTTAACCTTTTCTTAAGAAATGGATAGATGTTTAGATCTAGTAATTGAATTTTGTAATTAGCTACAATTAGGTAACTAACTAATTATATGCTTTAATTTCAGGTCATCCAAGTAAGATTGTTTCATCTTTTTTCACAGAATGCTTCAATCTATAATAACTGAAAATGTCTTTCAGTTCTCTTAATTTATAAGAAAGTTATGGGCTTTTGACTGTCCTTGATCACAGCTTTTGAGTTAAGTCAACGGAAAAGCAATAGGGAACAAGATGTTTCCGAGTATGAAAATGGCCATAACATTTTTAATACTGAAGATATGAAAGTGAATTAGGTGTCAAATTAAACTTCTTTTTATGCTTTATCTGATGGGATAAATTGCAGACTTGATTTTTAAAATCTCAAAATTTTGTAACATTGCTAATTGTATCTGCTTCCACCACCAATCCTGGTAGCGCTTTCCATGCGCCTGCCATTCTCTGCGTACAAAAACTTGCCCAACACATCTTTAAGCTTTGCCCTTCTCATCTTCAACCTATGCCCTCTGGTCTTTGACATTTCCACCCTGGAGTAAAGGTTCTACCCTATCTATGCCTCTCGTAATTTTATAAACCCTCAGGTCTCACCCCACACTCTGACATATAAAACAAAGCCCACCACTTCTGCCAAGGGTGGCAGGTTAACCTGTCTGTTTTGTCTACAAGTGCTGCCGATCATTCTGCGATTGGATATCTGCTTTAGTTTCCATTCAATTGCAGGTGTTTGAACCTATTGATTCTAAAGAGTCTGAGTATTCTGACTGAAGTCTCACCCAGCCAAGATTGGCTGTGTGAGACCTCAGGCTCATACAGCTAAGAATGACCCTTGGCCAACAGAAGCCAGAGACTGAGAAATGTTTCCATGAACAGTATGGTTGCAAGTGGCAAACCAGTGGCGCAGCAGTAGAATTGCTGCCTTACGGCATCAGAACCCCCGGTTCGATCCTGACTACAGGTGCTGTCTGTACTGAGTTTGTACATTCTCCCAGTGACAACGTGGTTTTTCTCCGGGTGCTCCGGTTTGCACCCACATTCCAAAGACGTGCAGATTTGTAGGTTAATTGGCTTCTGTAAATTGTCTCTAGTGTGTAGGATAGAAAAAGTGTAAGACAATTGCTGGTCAGCATGGACTCAGTGGGCTGAAGGGCCTGTTTCCATGCTGTATCTCTAAACTAACCTCTAAAAATGCCAAGTGTTTGAAAACCTCTGAGTCAGATATTATCTCACTTATGTTGTACAAAACTCAGCCAACATTTTACATGACATCAGCTGTTGAAACTCCCTCTCGTGACTATGTTGAAAATGCGAGAAAGGTCAACCGGTATCATAAGAAACAAAAGGCGAATTTACCGCGTGTTTTTGCATAAAATAGTCCACAACCCAGGTAAAGTCAATCACTTTGAAGGGTTTCCACTGGTCGTCAGATTGTAAACCTCAAAGGGCTCTTAAAATGAAGAATTTTTTCAGATATATTAATAGGGCACGGAGCTCTTCAAAGTGTTCAGCTATTAGGAAGATGGAATGGTATTCCTGCAAAAGTAATGAAATGCAGTGGACAACAGGCTGGGTGACCATGCCTCAACTCCCACATGCAACATTCACAGTGAAGGGAAGAGAGGCCAAAAATGGCACCTTCACATGTGCCAGGTCCAGGTGCTGAAGGCTCTGAGTGAAATCCATTTGTGTGTAACATCAGTGTACAGGTGGTGTCAGTGTTTGCCTTGTTCATGTGTTGCAAGTGATGTGTGTGAGAGATCATTATATGGGTGTGATGTGGAAGAGAAGGTGGTGGTGATTATGTTGATGGCCTTGCCGAGGCAGCGTGAAGTGTAGGTGGAGTCAATGGAAGGGAGGTTGGTTCGCGTGATGGTCTGATAAAAAAGTCCACAACTGTCTGCAATTTCTTGTGGTCTTAGACGGAGCTGTTCCCACGCCATGCTGAGATGCATCCTGATAAAATGCTTTCAATGGCAAAGGATTGCCACCCAAGCATGTTGCTTTCTCCAGGATGGTGAGTGCTGACTTTAGTGGCAGTAGCTGTTGTCCAGGCAAGAGTGAGTTTTCCAGTCTGTCCTGATGTGTCGTTTAGGTAGAGGAAGTGATCTGGAGAATGGATAGGTGATTACTCACCAGCAGAAAACCAGCTTCAGTTGGGCAGTTGGAGCTGTAATATTAATGGGACTGATCCAGTTTCCTGATCAGTGGTGATCCAGGTGATGCTGATGGAATTGGAAACAATGTCATTAAAGATCAAAAGGGAAGTGATTGTACTTTCCCTTCTTGAAGATGGTCGTTGCCTGGCATGAGTTTGCTTTGAATGTTATGTGTCGCCCATCAGCACACCCTGGAATGAACAAGGATCACGTCTGAAGAAGGGTCTCTATCCGAAACATCACCCATTCCTTCTCTCCAGAGATGTTGCCTATCCCACTGAGTTACTCCAGCATTTTGTGACTATCTTCGATGTAAACCAGCATCTGTAGTTCCTTCCAACAATGACTATCGCTCATCCTGTTCTGATCAATCAGATGCCCAAACTTCAGATCAGATGACTAGTGATTCATTCGAATGTATAAAGCCCCTGTCCCACTTAAGTGATTTTTTTGGCAACTAGGCTGTCGCCACATGGTCGCGAGGTGATACCTGTATGGTCGTGAGTAGTCTCCTCAAGTCGCCTAAAGAGTCGTAACACTGGATTTCTGGTCACAGCTGGATTTTGAAATGTTCAAAACTTTTCAGTGATTGTGGGCTTGGCGTAGCTTGTCTTCTCCTGTCGTAGGTGCTGTCATAAGGTTGCCGCCAGGATGACGCAGGTTGTCACCAGGTGATGTTGGTTGTTGCTGGGTGCTGACTTTGGTGAATTCCATTGGCGACTATCGACGTTAACCTACGTCAACCGGCGACAGAATTGTCTTCAGTTGTCTTCAGTTGTCGCCAACAGGGTCGTTGCTTGCCGTAGCTTGTCACGGGTGGACGTAGGTTGACTTTGGTTGTCGCCTGTGTGGTCGTAGGTGGACGTCCTAATGGGTTGCCGGTTGTCGGAAGCTTGCTGTAGATTAACGTTGACTAGGTGGTAGGCTGTCTTAGACATTGTCGTAGGGGGGGGGGGGGGGGGGATCCAGTCAAGATTCAAGATTCAAGAGAATTTATTGTCATGTGTCCCAGATAGAACAATGAAATTCTTGCTTTGCTTCAGCACAACAGAATATAGTAGGCATAAATAAATACAGAACCGATCAGTGTGACCATATACCAATGAATATTATATATACACACATAAATAAGCAGATAAAGTGCAATGGGCTATTAATGTTCAGAGTTTTGTTTGAGTTGAGTTTAATAGTCTGATGGCTGTGGGGAAGGAGCTGTTCCTGAACCTGGATGTTGCCGATTTCAGGCTCCTGTACCTTCTATCTAAAGCAGCGGGGAGATGAGTGAGTGGCCAGGATGGTGTGGGTCCTTGATGATGCTGGCAGCCTTTGTGAGGCAGCGACTGAGATAGATCCCCTCGATGGTAGGGAGGTCAGAGCCGATGATGGACTGGGCAGTGTTTACAACTTTTTGTAGTCTTTTCCGCTCCTGGACGCTCAAGTTGCCGAACCAAGCCACGATGCAACCGGTCAGCATGCTCTCTACTGTGCACCTGTAGAAGTTCGAGAGAGTCCTCCTTGACAAACCGACTCTCCGTAATCTTCTCAGGAAGTAGAGGCGCTGATGTGCTTCCTTGATAATTGCATCAGTGTTCTCGGACCAGGAGAGATCTTCAGAGATATGCACGCCCAGGAATTTGAAGCTCTTGAGCCTCCCCACCATCGACCCATTGATATAAACGGGACTGTGGGTCCCCATCCTACCCCTTCCAAAGTCCACAATCAGTTCCTTGGTTTTGCTGGTGTTGAGAGCCAGGTTATTGTGCTGGCACCATTTGGTCAAACGGTCGATCTCACTTCTATACTCTGACTCATCTCTGACTCATCTCCATCAGTGATACGTCCCACAACAGTGGTGTCATCAGCGAACTTGATGCTGGAGTTCGCACCATGACCGGCTACGCAGTCATGAGTATAGAGTGAGTAAAGCAGAGGGCTGAGCACGCAGCCTTGAGGTACTCCCGTGCTGATTGTTATCGAGGCTGACACATTTCCACCAATACGGACAGACTGTGGTCTGTGAATGAGGAAGTCGAGGATCCAATTGCAGAGGGATGCGCAGAGACCCAGTTCTGAGAGTTTGGTAACCAGCTTGGAGGGGATGATTGTATTAAACGCCGAGCTGTAATCAATGAATAACAGCCTGACATATGATTTTTTGTTGTCCAAGTGGTCAAGAGCAGAGTGGAGAGCCAGCGAGATCGCATCCACCGTTGATCTGTTGTGGCGGTAAGCGAACTGCAGTGGGTCCAGGTTTTTGTCGAGGTAGGAGTTAATTTGCGCCATGATCAAACTCTCAAAGCACTTCATCACCACCGACGTTAGTGCCACTGGTTGATAGTCATTGAGGCACGTCACCTTGCTCTTCTTGGGCTCCGGTATAATTGACGCCCTTTTAAAGCAGGTGGGAACCTCAGACCTCAGAAGTGAGAGGTTGAAAATGTCCGTAAAAACTCCAGCCAGTTGGTACGCACAGGTTTTTAGAACACGACCGGGCATGCCATCAGGTCCAGGCGCTTTCCGAGGGTTCACCCCTCTGAAGGATTTTCTGACGTCGACCTCTGTGACCGTGACCGAAATACCATCACAGCGAATGGGGGCTCGAGAAGGCACATCAGTGTTCTCCCTATCAAAGTGTGCGTAAAACGCATTGAGCTCGTCAGGGAGTGATGTTTCGCTGACAATTGAGCTGCCTCCTGATTTCGCCATGTAGGAGGTGATTGCATTCAGGCTGCTTTCTAGGTGACCTGCTACGACTGTGACAGTCGCCGAAAAAATCGCCTAAGTGAGACAGGCCCTCTCATTAAAAATACAGAACCCTTCCCCATCTGCAGGTAAATCCAAGCTGTGAGCAGAGTAATTATTGACATACTGTAGCTCACTGAGATTGCATCAGCCACACATTTGCTGTTGTGCTTGGATTTCACTGGCAAAACCTGGGGATCTCGGTACAACTACAGCTCACTTGGGAGCGGCAAATGTTAGTCAATATTGTTCTGACTGAGTGTCAAACATTGATTGGAATCCCTCCATCTACTGGAGGTTATTGCAGATGCAGAACTGATAGTATTCACATATAGCATTTTTTTTTAATCAGACAGCACACAAACAAAAACTTATCACTGTACCTCGGTACACGTGACAATAATAAACTAAAACTACAGTTGCAAAATGACTTCCTGATTCTTAGACTCATTGCCCCAACCGATGAAAACAAACATACCATACGACCACTAAACTACTCAATTTACTTGTGTGGCTACTTTTAGGGAGCTACTGTTCTGACATGAATGCTGCTAAGTGTATGCTATTAACCTTACATTCGAATCCAACACCACAGTTTAGTTTCGAGGACAGTGTGGAAACAGGCCCATCAGCCCATCAGCCCACTGAACCCATCAGCCCATCAGCCCATCAGCCCACTGAACCCATCCACAGTGCAAAGATAAAGAATAAATGTTACAACATTTAGTGCAAAGATATAACACTGAAGTCGATAAAGTCTGATTAGTTCAAAGGTCTCCAAAGAGGTACATGGGAGGTCAGGACTGCACTGTAACTAATGACAGAACCATTCAGTTGCATGATAACAGCAGGGAAGGAACTGTTCCTGAATTTAGAGGAACAGTATGCGTTTTCAAACTTCTGTATCTTCTGGAACTCCTTAAAAGAAATGTTGGGAAGAGTTTAGGGCCAACGTGTTCCTGTAATAGTGAAATGCAAAGCTGACAACATTAGGGATCATTCGATGAGGAAGAGTATTGAAGGCTTCTTCAGGAAAAGAAAGGAAACAAATGGCAGGTAAGGCAATTAGAATTGAAGGTATCTCATGATGAATATAGCGTGTGTAGGAGAGAATTTAAGGAGGAAATTAGGAGGGCAGACTGGGTCATGAAACGTGCTTGACAATAAGATTAAGGAGAATTGCAGGACATTCTATAAGTATATAGGGAACAAAAGGGAAGCCAGGGAGAAAGTGAGGTAAACTATGTGTTGAGCCAAATGATCAATTGGCTATATTTAAGAGGGAGTTAGATGTGGCCCTTGTGGCTAAAGGTATCAGGGGGCTATGGAGAAAAGGCAGGTACAGGATACTGAGTTGGATGATCAGCCATGATCATATTGAATGGCGGTGCAGGCTCGAAGGGCCGAATGGCCTACTCCTGCACCTATTTTCTATGTTTCTACGTTTCTATCAAATGTATAATTGTTTTGGATAAATGTCAATGACTAAAATACCATAGATACAAATTTAAAATTACTGCTATTTAACTTTTCTTCGTTGAACAAACCATCTGTGGATTTGCAATCGGTGTGCATGTCTGACGTAAAATATTTTGAATTTGCTCACTAACAAGGTGAGCGTTTTCTTACAGCTCTTCGGTCGTTTGTGTGGCAGGAATGGAATACACCACATGGTTTTTCTGTTTGCTGTGTTATTGCTGAAAACATACATATCAGGCATGTGAGGTGTACCGTGAACTGTAAGATAAAAAACAATCTACATGCAGCTGGTGTCAGTTATGAAAAGCACAAATGAAATATGCAGCACCTGCCTCAAAAACGTGGCATATCTCACACTGTGGTGAAGCTTCCAAGTGCTGGAAGATGTCAGCTTTCAGATTGCAGAGAGAAGTATCAGAGGTTATCTAACTGCTGGCACTGCTGCAGTCCTGTGGTGCCTGGCATGATAGGATTGCTGATGTTGCACATATCTGCTCTGCTGGCTTGCCTGTGAGGGATGCTGTTCAAATGAAATGGTTCAATGGTGCGTTATCTGTCACATGTGCAACTGCACAGTGAAATTCTTTATGCAAATCTACACACGCGGGCGCCACCACATTTCCAAAGTCGGAAGCACCATACGCCCAAACACTTGGTGTACTGAAGCAGTTCCCAATCCAGCTAAGTGCCATGCTCCTGATGGTTGTATCTCTGCAAGGAAGCATTTTATTGTGGTTTATTGGGACTTATTGTGCAAAGTACTTATGAAGTATAAAGTACAAAATACTCTAATATTGTTCTGGCGATCAATGAGTACGACCGCCTGTATTAAGAACTGTGGAACAAGGTCCCGTCGGGCCGAGGACCGTTGACATACCCCTGCAGCCGGCATGGGTCGCCCGCTGCGGAACTGGGAACCCTCCTGGAGAAGGAAGCTCTCGAGCCCATCTCCTGCTTGTCCCTCAGGACCGGAGAGGAAGGATATGGTTTAGAGGGATATGGACCAAATCCAGGCAGGTGGGACATCTTGGTTGGCATGGGTAAATTGGGTCTATATGCCCGTTTCCGTGCTATATGACTTTATGGCTCTAAGACTGGGAAACGGTACTGATGGCCCCAAGACATTTGGACATGTACTTGGATAGCAAAGGTTTAGTGGCAAATAGGCGAAACACTGGCAGGTGGGACTAGTGCAGATGGGCAAGTTGGGCCAGAGGGCATCTTCCATGCTGTGTGATTCTATCACTCTAAAACAAAGAATTTCACTGTATCTAGGTATATGTGAAAGTACCATTGAAGCATAGCGGCTTCACTGGAAGATTTATTCCACCACTGTTTTACATGTAGAATAAGTGAAATAAAAGTGTGTTTGAGAATCAAAATGCACAACATCCAATAGTCTGACAAGTCTGCTAGTCCAGCACCAGCAGAGTCCCAAGGGTTTTGGAATATCGGAATTTTACTTATGTAATAACTAGTCGATGATAATATTAATTCAAGTTGACTTGACTAACGAGGTTTGCATGCCGCTCAAAATAAGATACATTCTCCTGGACTGAGCTCAATTCCGAAATGAAAAGCCTGCTGAAATGAATGTAGATGAGGCTATTTCTACTCCGGGCGACCTCTCTGATGTTGCCGTGAGCAGCCGGATGGGAGACTTGCCAAGGTCTGCTGCAGCTGCCTGGGAAGTTCCTGTGGGGAGGAAGTTTAGAGTCAATGTGACCTTCACTTCAGCGGAGAGAGCAGTCTCGGCTTGAGAGCATGGTTGAAGGTCTTTGTACAGAATGTCATGTATCTCAGAGAAGACGGCCCTGGGAAATCTGTGCCTGCGAATATATTGTTCTTCAGCGAGGTCCAGGTAGGCTGGGGTGTCTCTGAAGGGTCTCTGGGATGAGGCCTTCTTGTGGGTGGGCATGCATGAAATCCCCAACTCATCCTGAGTGACCAGGAGTGCCCACGCCGGTGATGTCACAAATGAGTCACCCACTGAATGAGTAGTGCAACAGCTGAATGCTGGAGGAAACACTCCGGTTAGTTCAGGCACACTGCGTGGACTCTGGAAGGTGTTCGAGCAGCAGGCTATCAGTTCTGCCGCAATCTAGCCAAGGTACCTGATTTCAGCAGAGCGTTCCTTCAAATAGCAGGGGAAGCAACTAACCAACACAAAATGCTCCTGGTTTCCATTGAGACTAATAATTCCCAATGGTTGTGACGTGGTTTTTTTTAATTTTTAATTTACATTTTTATTAGAGGTATCTGCATATCATAGTCCAAACCAATACAAACTTTGTTTAACGATTACATATTAAGTATCCAGGGTTCCGGGGATCCAGTTACCAAAGTAGCTGGGATCCTCCTTTATCGGTTACATATTAACATTACCTCTAATTATTTATTTATGTTTATAGATAAGAAAAATAAAGAAATAAAGAGAAAAAATTAGAAAAAAAATAAGATAAACTATCAATAATACAACTTAGGAGATAGGTCCATAGGTCAGAAAACATAACTATTCATCTAGTCCTGGGTTCAGGTTTCAGTCAGGCCTCCGCGCCGGCCCAGTCTACCCCTTCAAATAATCTATAGATGGAGACCATATTTTAGTAAATAATTCTGGTTTGTCAATTAAGTCAAATCTAATTTTTTCCAAATGTAAGGTCTCTGACATCTCCATAATCCACATCTTAATGACGTGGAACTTTGAGCTCCAATTTATCTTATTACATTGGTCAAATTATTGTGTCATCACATATATGGAATTCATTCCCACAGACGGCTGTGGAGGCCAAGTTATTGGGTATTTTTAAGGCTGAAATTGACAGATTCTTGATTAGTAAGTGTGCAAGGGTTATGAGCAGGCAGGAGAATGGAGTTGAGAGGGAAAGATAGATCAGCCAGATTCTGACAGTCTACCTTATCTATGCCTCTCACAATTTTATACATTTCTATCAGGTCTCCCCTCAACCTCCAGCATTTCAGAGAAAACAATCTAAATTTGTCCATCCTCTCCCTGTAGCTAATCTCTCCCCCCCCCCCTGCACCCGGCTTCATTCTGATAAACATCCTCTGCGCCCTTTCCAAAGCCTCCATGTCCTTCCTACATAGATACGTAGAACATAGGTGCAGGAGTAGGCCATTCGGCCCTTCGAGCTAGCACCGCCATTCAATGTGATCATGGCTGATCATCCACAATCAGTACCCCTTGATTCTGCCAGCCCTAATTGGTCCATTTAACCCTCTTTTGAATGCATCCAGTGAATTAGCCTCCACCGCCTTCTGAGGCAGAGAATTCCACAAATTCATTTTTCCTTCTCTCAGTTCTAAATGGCCTACCCCTTATTCTTAAACTGTGGCCCCTGGTTCCGGACTCCCCCAACAACGGGAACATGTTTCCTGCCTCTAGCATGTCCAATCCCTTATGAATTTTACATGTTTCCATAAGATTCCCTCTCATCCTTCTAAATTCCAGTGAATACAAGCCCAGTCGTTCCATTCTTTCATCATATGACAGTCCTACCATCCCGGGAATTAACCTTGTGAACCTACGCTGCAGTACCTCAATAGCAAGAATGTCCTTCCTCAAATTAGGAGACCAAAACTGCACACAATACTCCAGGTGTGGTCTCACCAGGGCCCTGTACAGCTGCAAAAGGACCTCTTTGCTCCTATACTCAAATCCTCTCGTTATGAAGGCCAACATGCCATTAGCTTTCTTCACTGCCTGCTGTACCTACCTGCATACTTACTTACTGATGTACAAGGACCCAGGTCTCATTGCTCTTCCCCTTTTCCTAATCGGACACCATTCAGATAATAATCTGCCTTCTTGTTCTTGCCACCAAAGTGGATAACCTCTCATTTATCCACATTATACTGCATCTGCCATGCATCTGCCCACCCACCCAACCTATCCAAGTCACCTTGCATCCTCTTCACAGTTCACACTGCCACCCAGCTTTGTGTCATGTGCAAATTTGCTAATGTTACCTAATCCCTTCATCTAAATCATTAATATATATTGTAAATAGCTGCGGTCCTAGCACCGAGCCTTGCGGCACCCCACTAGTCACTACCTGCCATTCTGAAAGGGACCCGTTAACTCCTACTCTCTGTTTCCTGTCTGCCAACCAATTTTCTATCCATATCAATACCCTATCACCAATACCATGTGCTCTGATTTTGCCTAGTAATCTCCTGTGTGGGACCTTATCAAAGGCTTTCTGAAAGTCCAGACACACTACATCCGCTGGCTCTCCCTTATCCATTTTACTTGTTACATCCTCAAAAAATTCCAGAAGATTAATCAAGCAAGATTTCCGCTTCGTAAATCCATGCTGACTTGGACCGATCCTGTTACTGCTATCCAAATGTGCCGCTATTACATCTTTAATAATTGACTCCAGCATCTTCCCCACCACCGACATCAGGCTAACTGGTTTATAATTCCCTGGTTTTTTTCTCCCTCCTTTCTTAAAAAGCGGGATAACATTATCTACCCTCCAATCCACAGGAACTGATCCAGTATCTATAGAACATTGGAAAATGATCACCAATGTGTCCACGATTTCTAGAGCCACCTTCTTGAGTACCCTGGGATGCAGACAATCAGGCCCTGGGGATTTATCAGCCTTCAGTCCCATTAGTCTACCCAACACCATTTCCTGACTAATGTGAATTTCCTTCAGTTCCTCTGTCCCCCAGTACATCTGAAGAAGGGTTTCGGCCCGAAACGTTGCCTATCTCCTTCGCTCCATAGATGCTGCTGCACCCGCTGAGTTTCTCCAGCATTTTTGTGTACCTTCGATTTTCCAGCATCTGCAGTTCCTTCTTAAACACACATCTGAGAGATTGTGTCTTCCTTAGTGAATACAGAACCAAAGTTCCTGTTCAACTTGTCTGCCATTTCCTTGTTCCCCATAATGAATTCACCTGTTTCTGTCTTCAAGGGACCCACATTTGTCTTAACTAATCTTTTCCTTTTCACATACCTAAAGGATCTTTTACTATCCTTCATATTCTTGGCTAGCATACCTTCGTTCTTCATCTTTTCTCCCCGTATTGCCTTTTTAGTTACCTTCTGTTGTTCTTTAAAAGTTACCCAATCCTCTGGCTTCCCGCTCATCTTTGCTATGTTATACGACGCCTCCCTTAGTTTTATACTGACCTTGACTTCCCTTGTCAGCCACGGTTGCCTCTTACTCCCCGTAGAATCTGTCCTCTTTGGAATGAAATGATCCTGCATCTTCTGGATTATTCCCAGAAATTCCTGCCATTGCTGTTCCACCGTCATCCCTGCTTGGGTCCTGTTCCAGTCAACTTTGGCCAGCTCCTCCCTCATGCCTCTATAGTCCCCTTTGTTCAACTGCAATACTGACACTTCTGATTTTACCATCTCCCTCTCAAATTGCAGATTAAAACGTATCATATTATGGTCACTACCTCCTAATGGTTGCTTTACCGTGAGTTCCCTTATCAAATCCGATTCATTACACAATACTAAATCCAGAATTGCCTTCTCCCTGGTAGGCTCCAGTACAATCCATCTCGGAGACACAAACTCCCTTTTTTGGGGTCTGATTTTCGAAGTCTACCTGCATATTGAAATCTCTCATAACCACCGTAGCATTACTTTTGTTACATGCCAATTTTAACTCCTGATGCAACTTGCACCCTATATCCAGGCTACTGTTTGGGGAACTGTAGATAACTCCCATTAGGGACTTTTTGCCCTTACAATTTCTCAGTTCTATCCACAATGACTCTACATCTTCTGATTCTATGTCACCCTTTGCAAAGGACTGAATTTCATTCCTTACCAACAGAGCTACTCCACCCCCTCTGCCCACCCGTCTGTCTTTTCGATAGGACGTATAACCCTGAATATTATTTTAGATAGGACGTATAACTCTGAATATTCCGTTCCCAGCTCCAATCCTCTTACAGCCATGTCTCTGTAATTCCCATAACATCATACATACCAATCTCTAACTGAGCCCCAAGCTCATCCACTTTATCTCTTATACTTCGCGCATTCATATATAACACTTTTAATTCGGTATTCACCTCTCCTCTCACACTGGTTCCTATTTCACCTGACCTTACTCTTTTATCCCTTCTTGAACTTTCCGTCCCATGAATTGGGGTGTTCTTCGTAACTTTTCCTGCACTCCCTTTCCCTTTAACTCCATCCTTATACTTCCAATTTGTCGACCCCTCCCCCCCGCTATTTAGTTTAAACCCACCCATGCAGCACTAGCAAACCTGCCTGCCAGAATGTTGGTCCCCTCTAGTTAAGGCGCAACCCGTCCCTTTTGTACAGGTCACCCCTACCCCAGAAGAGATACCAGTGGTCTATAAATCTAAATCCCTGCCCACGACGCCAGTTCCTCAGCCACACATTTAAATCCCCTATCTCCCTGTTCCTGCCCTCACCAGCACGAGGTACTGGAAGCAAAGTGAGCTTGCATATACAGGTAAGGTGACAAATGTGAGTGAGGACAGCCTTGTGGAAGTGTTTCCCGGCACGGTCATTATTCTCTGAGAAGTGTGGATAAGAGTGTGTGTCCAGCGAAGCCAGGTTAGGAATACTTTATTGTCACATGTGACTAGGCACAGTGAGATTCTTTGCTTGCATACACAATGTACTGAGCCCTTATGTGCACCCTGCAGAAGTGATCCTCTTGGATACCTGGGATGTCTAGAAGGAATGTGGTGTCTTCCCAAGAAGAAGGTGTCGGAGTTTGGAGACAGTCACCACCAGCTTCAAGAATAGCTTCTTCCCAACAACCATCAAACTCTTAAACATTACACAACATTACTGACAAACTATGGACTGTTTAGATTGCACCGAGGACTTCTGCCTTTTTTGCACTACTATTGGGATTATTAATTTATTGAATTTTAATTTATTATATATTATCTTTGTGTCGTGTGCTAGAGGCCAATAATGCTGCTGCAAATAAGAATATAATTGTCCTGTTGTCGGTACATATGACAAATTAACCACCCTTGAATCGTGACTTGTTAGATTAAGAGTAATAGCCACTATACATCAGGTTTAGAAAATAGAAATGTTACATTTTACTTGGAAGAATAACAAGTAAGATAAACTAGAAGGCATCATTCTCAAAGGGGAATATGCGCAGTTAGTTGAGAGTGGAAGGTCAAGATGTGTTTAAAAAAAGCAAACAACTTCTTGTGCTTTATTAATAGAGGTATTGAGTAGAAGAGAAAGAACATCATAATGAACTTTTATAAAATGCTAGTTCAGTCACCAATGATGTACCGTATCCAATTCTTGACAGAGTGAAAATTTACAAAAATAGTTCTGAAAGACGGAGATCTGGTAGAATCGTATAGAGTAGCTCGAAATTGTGCCCTGTGGCAGATGGGTCAAGAGTTAGTGGTCCTAGATTGAAATTGATTGGCAAAAGAACCGGAACAAATAAAATGAAGAGTTTTTCCTAAAAGCACATGGGTAGGGTCTGGGATGAACTGCAAGGGAAGAACGTGCAGCTAAGAGGACAGGATGGGTGGTGTGGGACAGACTGGATTATTCTTACACAGAGCTAGTACAAGATGTAACAGATTGAATGGCCTCCCTTCGTACTGTGATTCTGTGATCCTGTTTGCAGGCAGCACGGTGTGTGACGAAGCAAGTGTCGGTGCTCCATGTAAGCCATGTTGTGAGTGGAATATAGAATGGTGTGCAGCAGAGTGGTTTTATGTCAGGTTTTTGTGTGCTGGCCCCTTTACTCATCTGATCCGTTAACTTGGGCTGTTTAATTAACGAGGAACGGTGACTGTCTTTCCGGTGGAAAATCTCTGGAGGAAGATTTCTGGTGGAAAATCTCTGCTTTAGTGGTTAACATATGAGCTGCATAACAATTTAGAAACAGTGGTGATGTTAAGAGGCTGCTGGATACATCGAGGGACTGGTCTGTGAATATGTGG
Organism: Malacoraja senta; assembly: GCA_038087875.1. NCBI lineage: Eukaryota > Metazoa > Chordata > Chondrichthyes > Rajiformes > Rajidae > Malacoraja > Malacoraja senta. The sequence goes on along the minus strand of CM075981.1, from coordinate 12,419,940 downwards.
AAACTCATTGTGGATGAGGACAGTAAATAGACCCATGGACACATCTCTGCTGTTGGCCTCATTTGGTTGAGTTGGATACTAAAATAAAGGTATTAGCAAGGATGAGCATTATAGCCAAGAACGAGGACATGAATGATGCTGTTTGTAAGCGAGCAAAATTTCTTTATTCCGCATTAACCCAATTTTCAATGGTGCAAAAATTTGTTTCAGAACGATTCTTAAAGCTTTGGTTCCATATATTCTCCTCCACCAGCATTGGAATGATCTGACATTATTGGAATGCCTTAAGTATTAATTAGCAAGGCAGCACTTTTAATTAGAATCGCTTTCCTTTTTCCATAGATAGACACAAAAAGCTGGAGTAACTCAAAGAGACAGGCAGCATCTCTGCAGAGAAGGAATGGGTGATGTTTCGGGTCGAGACCCTTCTTCAGACTGGTTAGGGATAAGGGAAACAAGAGATATAGACGGTGATGTGAATGAAAGATATGCTAAAAAGTAACAATCATAAAGGAAACAGGCCATTGTAAGCTGTTTATAGGGTGAAAACGAGAAGCTAGTGTGCATAACACACTTTTCTAGCTTAAGGAATTCAATTAATCTATATCTTGCAGTATTACGTGACCATCCAACTGAGCTATGCATTAACATACCACATATCCCCTCTGGCAGTACATGCCCCCATCTTTCCCTCATCTGGCCTTAGATTAATTATGACCACACAATCTTTGTATTGACTGTCACATTGGACATATCTTTCCCATATTGTCTAGAGCCTTTGATGTAGTTGGTCTCACTCACCATTCTCCAACACCTTTCCATTGCCCTTCACCTAGTTAGGAACTCATTTTTGGATCTTCCACTGTTATCTATCCCGAGATTTATCTGCAATGGCTCAGTTTCCAAGTACCATTATATCCAAAGTTTTCCAAGGGTCTAATTATTCTCCACATCCACAAGGACTGGCAACATTGTGACAGTTTCCACATTTTCATTGACTACTCCCTTGATGTATCCAGTAGCATCTCATTAACACCATCACTGTTACTAAATTGTTATACAACTCACATGTTAACCACTAATGGATGAGCAGAAATTTCCTACAGGAAAATATTCGGAAAGACAGAAAGAAAAGTAACATGTAGACACAAGGAACTGCAGATGCTATTTCACCAAACGACACAAAGTGCTGGAGTAACTTAGCGGGTCAGGCAACATCTCTGGAGAACATGGATAGGTGACATTTCGGGTCAGGAACTTTCTTGAGACAGATTGTAGTAGGTGAAGAGAAAGCTGGAAGAATAGTACTATCGCCATGTTGAAGAAACATTTTGACAGATACATGGATAGGACAAGTTTAGAGGGATATGTGCCAAATGCAGGCAGGTGGGACCAATGTAGATGGGACATGTTGGCCGTTGTGGACTAGTTGGGCCGAAGGGCCTCTTTCCATGCTGTGAGACTCTATGTCTCTATGTTATAGAGTTGGGGTGTGAGAATCTGGCAAGTGACAGGTAGAGAACTCATTTGACCTCTGGTCATTTGAAATTCTTTCCCACCATTGGAATACATTTGGAGCATAGACCCTGTTATAACACTGGAAATGCGTCACCCGTTTTTCATGCTACAAATTCTTACAAAGAGCAAAGTCAAGAGTGTTTAATTGTCATAGGTACTGACAACGGAACAATGAAATTCTTACTTGCAGCAGCTTAACAGGCAAATACACATGGATAATTTATAATAAACAAAAAATCAATAAATCATTAACCACAATATTAGTGCAGAAGAAAACTCCAAGTGCACAGTGCAACCAAAGACAAAACTATGTTCATAATTGAGATTAATGTTGTGTGTTCAAGAGCCTAATTGTTGTTGGTAAGAAGCTATTCATGAAGCTGTTGTGCACAGTTTTCATAAATTGATATCTTCTTTCAGACTGATTCATCCAACAATGGTTGCATCATCAGCAAATTTAAAGATACTGTTTGAAATGTGTCTGGTTACAGTCATAGATCATAGATCATGGAAACAGGCCCTTCGGCCCAACCAACATGTCCCATCAACACTAGTTCCAGCTGCCTGCGTTTGGCCCATATCCCTCCATACCTGTCCTATCCATGTACCTGTCTAATTGTTTCTTAAGCACTGCAATAGACCCTGTCTCAACTACCTCCTCTGGCAGCTCATTCCATACACCTATCACCCTTTGTGTGATAAATTGACACCTCAGATTCTTATTAAATCTTTTCCCCCCCACCTTAAAACTATGCCCTGTGGTTCTTGATTCCCCTAGTCTTGGCAAGAAACTGCGTCTACCCGATCTATTCCTCTCATGGTTTTGTACACCTCTATAAGAGGTATAAGAAGTCATGATTATAGAGTGCTACCAACAACATCCTATAAATTTTGAAATGTAAGAGAACAATCTTAACATGACTTTGAAAAAGCAGTGTTAGCATGCAACAATGCTATTGAAGTACAAAAGAAGCAAATAAATGTTTTAGCTAAATAATCTGAGGGATGAGCAGTAATATAGGGCACAAGACAGACGTGATTCAGTAGGTGACTTGTGCTTCAAGAGTGTGCTTAGTTTGGCTGAGACCTTCTACTGGCGGACAATGGAGAGCGTATTGACTGGTTAAATCATGGCCTAGTTCGCCAATTCGAACGCCCAGGAACGAATGCGATTACAAAAAGTGGTAGATACCGCCTGGTCCATCAAGACCACTGACCTCCTCACCATCGAAGGGATCTATGAGAGGTGTTATCTCAAAAAGGCAGCCAGCAACATCAAGGACCCACACCACCCTGACCACGCTCTCATTTCACTCCTACAATTGAGAAGGTGGTACAGGAATCTGAAAACTATGACCTCTAGGTTCAGGAACAGTTTCTCCAAACAACCAAAAGTACTTTGAACATTGCAAACACCAACTAAAATATTTATTACGAACTGTCTTGGTTGCTCTAGGAACTTCGGATTTATATTTTGCACTAATATAAGGTTTTAAAAAAATGTATGGAACTTTCTGTTGTTTATTATATTATCTATGAGTATTGTGTTTACAGACATGTTATGTTGCTACAAGTAAGAATCACATTGTTCTGTTTTCAGTACATATGACAATTAAGCACTCTTGACTCTCTTGAAACTTATACGAGGTCTAGTGAGTGGGTCTCAGGCTCCTGCACATGATAACATGGTACAGATTCTTGCTATAAGCCAGCATTTGGGGTTTTGCTTTCTGGAATCCCCAGATTTATGACTCTTAACAATAATCAATAATTAAGACTCCACTATAGACTAACCAACTATGGTAACTGCAGATAGACACAAATTGCTGGAGTAACTCAGCGGGTCAGGCACCATCTCTGGAGAAAAGTAGTACATGACGTTTCGGGTCGGAACTCTTCTTCAGACTGAAAGATAGAAGTGGGGGGGGGGGGACAGGGGACTGGAGGCGAGAAAAGGCCAGAAAAATCACGGGTGGTAACAGATAACCTCAGGATGGGTGGAGTCCATAATGGTCAATTGTTGACTGGGGAAGGTGTGCTAAAGAGAAGGATACAAGGATGTGAACAGTGGAACTGCAAGATTTATACCACTGGGTTGTAATCTGCCCAAGCAAAATATGATGTGCTGTTCTTCCAAAATTTGTGTTTGGCCTCAAATTTACTGTAGCATTAAATTCATAAGTTCCAGGAATAGACTTAGACCATTCGGCCCATCAAGTCTACTCCACCATTCATTCACGGTTGATCTATCTTTTCCTCTCAACCCCATTCTCCTGACTTCTCCCTATAACCCTTGACACCCTTACTAATCAAAGCACCGAATGCTAAAACTCCACCCCCTTCAACAATTCTCAGTCCCATTCCTAATTTACACTTGTCCGTGTGCCCTTTGGGACAATGGATTTCAGGATCTACTCAAGACTCCTATCCAACATAGAAACAGTGGCTACTATGTCTAGATTTAACTACATCTAATAGAAATTTGCCTACATAATCCAGAATAATAACTATGAGTGTTAAAGATGATGTAGTTATGACATTGGAAAACAAATATATTTAAGATTCAGAGTTGTACCGAAGTTTGCAGAAGAAATAACTTCTGTATGATGTGCAGTTTCTTCATGTGACTGCTGCTGTTCCTGAATTATGAAGCAGCTGTCTTTGCTTCTAAATATATCAAACAGCATCACAAGTTCCTTCCTTTGATAGAGTTTAATTTCATTGCCATGAGCTCTACCAAACATCAGACTCGCACACTAGTAAAAACCAACGACGTGACATTCACTCATTAGATATTGTCAATGAGACAAATTAACTGAGGATTTCAGTAATATCTCATTTATATTTCAGTAACCTCTCATTTATATTTCCATTTTTGTCATCTGGATGAGAATTGGGTGAACAATTGAAGGATATGACCAAAGGTCAGGTTTGTTGCTCTTGCATCCCCTTCCTCGATCTTACTTTGCATACTTTCAAGGTCATGTTTATGTTTCTGTAATTGAGGCACAGTATCTCTTTGCTGAACACAGATCCGGTATCCTAGCAATAGAAATACACATTGTGCAATCATAAGACTCACATTTCAAGCGAGCAAAACAAGGATTTTGCAATACACATACCAAAAACTATGGTGACAATATTCATCCTCTGAGTTGATGAATTTTCATGTTCATTACCCTAACTAGACCATAATGTTTAGATTATTACAATAAATATTTCCATGGACAGAAATTCTGGAGTGAACTGCTGATGCAATTATGTCCTTAAGACTTTAGAGATACAGCCTGGAAACAGGACATTTGGCCCACCGAGTCCACGCTGACCAGCGATCACCCCAGACACTAGCACTATCCTACACACTAGGGACAATTCACGGAAGCCAATTAACCTACAAACCTGTAAGTCTTTGGAGTGTGGGAGGGAACTGCAGCACCTGGAGAAAGTCCACGCGGTCACAGGGAGAACGTGAAAAATCCATACAGACTTCACCCATAGTCAGGTTCGAACCTGGGTCTCTGGCGCTGTAAGGCAGCAACTCTACTGCTGCGCCACTGTACTGCCCATAACTCCAAGATAATTTCAGGACTTCAGAATTCTTCCTGCAAATTTCAAACAATAAAATGTTCTGTGCAGGAGAAACTGCAGATGCTGGTTTATACCAAAGATAGACACAAAATACTCAGCGGGTCAGCAGAATCTCTGGAGAAAAAGAATAAGTGACGTTTCGGGTCGGAACCCTTCTTCAGACTGCAAGTAGAGGTTGGGAGGGGTGGGGAATATACTGGAGGAAACATCCGGACATATCAGGGCCAGCAACAAATGACTTTGCTCCAACCTTGTGAAAGCAGACAATAAATGATAGTCCTGGCATCTCAAAATGAATAAATATCAAACATTCAGGCGGTATGTGAACTTCAGCTGTACTTTGACTTTAATGGATAGAAAATATGAATTTCAGAGATAGCTACCAAGCAAGTATGAAAACGCACACCTCCAGATTCAGGGACAGTTTCTTCCCTGCTGTTATCAGGCAACTGAATCATTGTATCAACAACTAGCGAGCGGGCCTGAGCTACTCTCTACGTCATTGGATCTATAATCGGACTTTACTGGACTTTATCTTGCACTGAACATTATTCCCGTTATCATGTATCTGTACACTGTGGATGGTTCGATTGCAATCATGTAATCAATAGTCTTTCTGCTGACTGGTTCGCACGCAATAAAGGCTTTTCACTGTACCTCGGTACATGTGACAATAAACCAAACTAAACTACTGTGTAAGAAGGAACTGCAGATGCTGGTTTAAACCGAAGATAGACACAAAATGCTGGAATAACTAAGCGGGACAGGCAGCATCTCTGTTGAGAAGGAATGGGTGACATTTCGGGGCGAGACCTTTCTTCAGACTGAAGAAGTCACCCATTCCTTCTCTCCAGAGATGCTGCTTGTCCCGCTGAGTTACTCCAGCATTTTGTGTCTATCTAAACCAAACTAATAATCAGTATTTAGCCAAGTGTGCATAAGCTGCTTAGGGGAATTATATCCATTGGATTCCCTTACCACGTTATTCTCATGGAGAGATGGAGTTGGGAAAGAGAGAAAATATGTTAGTCTCAGTTCCAATTTAATTCCAAGTTCTGATGAAGGGTCTCAGATCTAAAATGTTAACCTTGATTCTCTATCCACAGATGCAGTCTGATCTGTTGAGTGTTTCTAACATTTTCTCTATTCCAGCATCTGCACTCTTTTTCATTGACAAGTATTTCCTTCTGCACAATGAGCTTTATATCCCCCTCTATTGTTACACCCTAGCCAGATTCAGCAGAAGTAAGATTGATTGTCGCACATTTAGTTGTAGGAAGCAACTGCAGGTGCTGGTTGAAACCGAAAATAGACACAAAAATCTGAAGTAACTCAGCAGGTCAGACAGCATCTCTGGAGAAAAGAAATAGTTGACGTTTCGGGTCTGAAGGGTCTTGTCACCTATTCCTTTTCTCCAGAGATGCTGTCTAACCCGCTGAGTTACTCCAGCTTTTTGTGTCTATCCCACATTTAGGTTTACATACATAAATCAAGTCAAACTCAGGTACAATAGGTTAAGCAAAGGGGAAGATACAGGGTGAAACAAAGAACTGCAGATGCTGGTTTATACGCTAGAGATAAAGTGCTTGAGTCGCTCAGCGGGTCAGGCGGCATCTCTGGAGAAAAATGATATGTCCGAAGAAGGGTTCCAACCTGAAATGTCACCCATCCTTTTTCTCTAGAGATGCTGCCTCACCCGTTGAGTTACTCCAGCACTTTGTGTCTATCTTTGGGAAGATACGGGGTGCAGAATATAGAATATAGTTCTCAGAGCACAGAATATAGTTCATATCTATGTACAACTGTGGATGCTGACAAACCTGCATGAATTATCGTTCAGTCACAGCTTGAAAGAAATTGAACTAATCAAGGATTGCCTGATGCCCGTGATCTTAATTACTAAAGACACGCAGTTATATTGGAATATGTCCCTGGTATAATCACAGGTCTAACTGATCTCAGCTGGATCAGTGGTAGAAATTCATCTCTTGAAAAGGGAGAGGAGAATTGGACAGGGCTTCTGGTCCTGAATACCCTTGCTGCATGTAGCTGTTTTTGACCAGCTTGTCTGTGTTTTTTTTTCATTTTGTTGTCCGAGGATGTAGTTGGGGATGTGCGTCGCTGGTAAAACTATGACGCAGTAGATATAGTGGCAATGTCAAATTCCAATAGAGAGTTTGACCTTAGTCTATATCTTTGAATGTCCCAATTACTTGTGAATTGCCGCTGACCATATGACATATCCATTCATTGACAGGGACATTAGAGATACAGCGCTGAAATAGGCCCTTCGGCCCACCGAGTCCATGCCGCCCAACTACCACCCCGAACACTAGCTCTATCCTACATACTGGGGGCAATTTACAGAAGCCAATTAACTAGCAAACCTGCATGTCTTTGAAGTATGGGAGGAAACCAGAGCACCTGGAGAAACCCCACCCGCAGGGAGAACGTGCAAACCCCGTACAGACAGCACCCGTAGTCAGGATCAAACCTGGTGTCTTGCACTGTAATGCAGCAACTCTACCGCTGTGCCACATGATGCCCAAGAGGAATATAATTTGTTGCTCCAGTCAGCTGGGTTACAGATGTATTATCACTCATAGTGAAGACGTCAGACGAGCTGGTTTGGTTTCATCTTATGTCAACACTAGGGTACAATGATGGAGCAATGGTTAAATTACTTAATTGGCAGTCCCCGACTCTGGACTAACAATGCCGACATCTGAGTTCAAATCCCTTTCAGGCAGCAGTGGAATTTAAATTAACTTAATTTGGAAAAGAATGATAACGACTAATCTTATCAATGGTGACTGCAAAGGTTATTAGATTTTTGTAAAATCCATCTGCATCACAAATATTCTTTCGTTAGTAAATCTGCCAATTCTTACCTGGTCTGATCAACGGGTAACTATAGGTCCACTGGTTGACTCTGAAGAGAACTGGTAAGCCATGCAGAAATGTCATCTCACCCGTTGGCACTCAATGTTGAAAAATTAATATGTAAATAAATAAGTTTCTGATGTAACACAGATGCCATATTGCAGAAGCCAATGGCAAACATTGAGAGTGTGTTCCACCATTTGAACTATATTCAGGAGCCCATCAGGTCAGTATAAATACAGAAGGAGCCTGATCATACACACAATTTACTAAATCAAATTGAATTCATTATAGTGGTGAGATGGAATTTCATAATACCAAAGGAAGACACAAAATGCTGAAGTAATTCAGTGGGCCAGACAGCATCTCCGGAGAACATGAATGTGTGACGTTTCGGGTAGAAGGGGCCAGACCCGAAACATCATCCATCCATGTTCTCCTGTGATGATGCCTGACCTGCTGAGTTACTCAGCACTTTGTCTCTCTCTTTGGTAAACCAGCATCTGCTGGTTGTTATTACATTAATGATACCAACGCTCTTGTTACATATGTAGAGTGTTCTGAAAATTCTAAACTTAGACATTTGCCATTGGGATTTTAGAAAGTGGATTGAAATATCAGTAAAGTTTAAGGCCTTTAAATCTTCACATTCATCTTCAGACCTCTTTCCCTTGCATCTAAATTTCATGAAAGAAACAAATGGCCATTTACCCTGAAATATGTAGTCTGCATATGTAATATCTTCCTGTGCGATGAGTTTATCAGGAATCTTCGCTGGTGACCTTATACATCTTCGCAGGGTCTGCTTTTAGAAATTGTCAATCCTATAATATTTTAACAACTCCACACCACTTGTAAATGGCGTAACCTTCAGCTCAGGTGTACACTTCAGAGACATTTATAAAATCATAATAATCTTATTCTTTGTATAACATGACTTACTGCAATGTCATGACTGTATATATCTCCCATTGACTATCAAAGTCCCATAAATGTCCCCAGGATCTTTGAGATTCTCAGCATTGCTTGCATTCCCTGGTCTATAAACAAAGGGCTAGACAAACTCAGCGGTTTCAGGCAACATCTGTGGAGGGAGATGGGCAGACGAGAAACGTTGTCTGTCCATCTCTCTCCACAGATGCTGTATATAGAAACCATACATTTATACAATCTCTTTGGATTCTGCTTAATCTTGTCTGCCAGAGCTATGCCATGCCCTTTTTGTCCCCCTGATTTCCTTCTTAAGTCTACTCCTCAATCCCCCCGTACTCCAACAGGGATACACTTGATCCCTTTATTCTTTATGGATAAGTTGGTTATCCATTTGGTTATATGATCAAATAATGGATTGTGATTGAATAGTTAACATGAATGTAATGGGTGATTGATATCCTTCAAAACAGTACCTTTGAATTCTATTAGACATTTCTAAAGATTTAATAATAGTTTGTCTTCATATTAATTATAACCTAAATGATATTTGTGTGCTCTGGTTTGCACATCATGGGTGGAAATCATGAACTTTTTTTTCTTCTTTTTTTTAAAATCATCTTTAGCATCATAACCCATTTCCAAATAAAAGCCAATGACAGTGATGCAGTCATTTTATTTCTCATCTTCCAGAAAAATGTGCGATTGCTTCTTGCTTTGCTAAACTGTATCGTGATATTCTGACCAAACCAAGGAATCACACTTGAAAACCAGGAAGCCTTCCATTTCATCCTGACAGAAAATTAATAGGTTGCCTCATTAATTGCTTATTTACTCCTCCAGGGACAAAACTAGTTTAGCTTAGAGATACAGCATGGAAACTTGTTCTTAGGCCCACTGAATCCACACCGACAATCAATCACCTATTCACAACAGTTCTATGTTCTCCACTTTTTCATCCTACAAACTTTCACATACTTTCTCCCCTCTGTTATCAGGCTTTTGAATAGTCCTTCCATAAGCTAAGCCAATGTTCTATTCACCTCTACCTCATTGAGGACATTGGTCCAAGGAACTGATGCGCTATAACGCTGAGAACTATATTCTGCACTCTGTATCATTCCCTTTGGTCCATCTATTGTAGGTTTGAGCTGATTGTATCTATGCATTGTCTGTCTGATCCATTTAGATGGCATCAGTGCCATCTAAAAAGCTTTTCACTGCACCTTCACTAAAGAAATGTAACAGCACAAGTTGACCCAGAAGAGCACCTCAGGGAGTGACCCTTCACTTCCTATTCTCTTCCTCCTCCACGTTTCCCCTCTCCACGCCCCTCCTTGTTGCTTCCCTCTCTTATTCTCCTACCTACACCTTTTTCCTTCCTCCTTTCTCTTCACCTCCTACTCGTCCCTTTCCTTTGTCCCCTCCCCCTCTTCCCTTTTAATCCACCTCCCCTCTTCCTTTCCCTCCTTCTGTCCCGTTCCCCTCATTTCCTTCCCTCTTCCTCTCCTCCACCTTTCCGCCTCTCTTCCCTTCCCCCTCCTCCCTTTCTCCTCCTACTCTACCCTTTCTTCTCCTTTCCCCTCCTCCTCCTCCTCCTTTCTCTCCTTCTCGTCCCCTCATTTCCCTTGCTTCTCATCCTCCCTTCCTGTCTTCCCTCGCTGCTTCTTGCCCCTCCTACTAGGACCTTTGCCCCTACTCTTCCCTCGCTCCTCCCTCCCCCATTCCTCTTCCCTCCCCCATTCCTCTTCCCTCCCCCTTGCACTTCCTCCCCTCCCCTCCTCGCGCGGGATTTGGCCGCTGCCGCGGGCGTCATCGCGAGATCCGGGCGGATCGCTACGTCATGTGCCGTGCTGCTTATGGCGGCGCTGGAGTGCTTCTGCTGTTGGGGTGAGTAGCGGGGATCGGGACTCCGCCGGCCGGCGCCCGTCTCCCATCCTCTCCCCGCACGGGCCGAGGATGCGGTGAAGCCGGCGGTGCGTGTCCGGGCGTGCGGGAGGGGACCGGTGGCGCTGTGAGTCTGCGGGCCGGGGCCTGGCCCTCAGCCGCCGAGCTGCGCCACCGCGGGGGGAGCTGCTGCCGCTGCCGCTGCCGCTGCCGCTGCCTCTGCTGCTGCTGTTATTGTCCGTCATGTTGCTCGACGCCGGCAGCCCCCAGTGCGGACGCCCCCGCGCCCTCCCTTTCCTCAGACTCCTGCCTCCATTCTTATTTTCTTTCTTTCTCTCTCTCTCTCTCTCTCTCTTCCTCCCCCCCCCCCACTACCGCATGAAATTTTTTTTACGTGCGTGTGGATCGCCTTTTATGGGGTTGACGTTGATGGATGTGGCGGCGAACCAATCACGTGCGAGTAGAGGGGCGGGACTTCCGTCGCCACTTGTGGCGATGGCTTCCGTTTCCGGGCGGGTGGGGCGTTCGTTTGTCGTGTGGAACTACAAATACCACGGTGCACCGCGCCTGCTTCCTCCCCCCCTCCGTCCCGGAATATCAACCCTCTGCACTTGCAGGCGGAATTGCGCAACCTCGTTAGCTGGCTGTAAACAAGATTAGAAGAAGCACGAGCGATACATGCAGTATTGTGTTTCACTGGAAAGTAGATTTCCTTGTTAATCTGTCAAGTGTTGCGTTAAATAGTGTTATACATTCCTGTGTTGTCCATTTCAGGATTAAATACAGAACAAAGGTTTAGGAAGTGTAATTATACTGCTAAACGAGAATGCGTGTATTTGATTAATTGAATAGTCTTCTCTCGGGTTTATGCTTGGAAATAGCGTGACATTGTTAATTGTTAATCTTATAGTTATAGCCAACTTCAAACATTGACGTTAGAATTTATACGGTTTAACCTTGATAAACGAGGCTTTAGAGGGTGGATCCAGGAAGGATGTTTTACTTGATTGAGGAGTCGGGTTGTACTGAAATAGGGGGTGGTAATTTAGGAAATGTTGAATAGGCTTGAAAAGCCATATGGCCCACTCTGCATGGCTCTTGTGTTGTATACTGGTTTGTTAGTTTTAAATAATTATGTCGGTGTTCACAATTTTAAAGTTCTAGTCAACTTCCAGCATGGGAAGCCAGTTCAAGTCTTTGCTGAAATGCTTTTGTCAGCTTGTGTAATTAAGAAGAATGGTTGTAGTTTTGAATAGTAGTTACATGATTAAGGCTATCTTGTGTGTATTTAAAATGTCCCAATCTCTGGTTGATATAAAATGTTGTGATGGTATGACAGCCATTGTTGGCTTAAGGGGATCCACTGGGCTAATTCCTGGGGTGAGAGAGTTGCCCTGTCAAGAAAGGCTAGACAGTTTGAGTCTGCATTCCTTGGAGTTGAGAGGAATGAAGGGTGACCTTATTCAAACATAGAAGATCCTAAAGGAGCTTAACAAGGTAGATAGTGAGATGAAAATGCTGGAGAAACTCAGTGGGTGAGGCAGCATCTATGGAGCGAAGGAAATAGGCAACGTTTCGGGTCGAGACCTTCTTCAAAGTCTGAAGAAGGGTCTCGACCCAAAACGTTGCCTATTTCCTTCGCTCCATAGATGCTGTCTCACCCGCTGAGTTTCTCCAGCATTTTTGTCTACCTTCAATTTTCCAACATCTGCAGTTCCTTCTTAAACATAGATACTGAGATGTTTGCACGTGCATGGTGACAGTTACAAAATAAGACTTTTGGCCTTTTAAAACTGAGGTGTGTAGCAATTTCTTCAGAGGGTAGTGAATCTCTAAAATTCATTGTCTCAAGGGTGGCTAAAGCTAGATCATTTCATGTATTTAGGTGACAATAGATATTTGCAAAAAATAGAGGTAGCTCGGTTTATGGGAAGCTGCCATACAACGGTGCAACATAGATCAGTTATGATCATATTGAATGGTGTGGCAGCCTTGAGAGGCTGTGTGGAAGACTGCTTGTGTTAAGGGGTTGAGTAGAACGAGTGGATCTGAGTACCAACTTGTAGTTGTTAATCAGAAGCTGTTGCTGCAATCTCCATGTGTGCATTGGGGACCAAGTTTATTCTTTGTTTTTGTTGGATTGTTCAATGATGGGACATGGTGTCACAGACAAGACCAAAAATATTTGGCATCCTTGATTGCTTCAGATTCAGATTCAGAAAACTTTATTGTCTGTCGTAACAGAATATCTTCTTTGGCGTGGCTCAACATACAAACAGGACAATGTACTGATAAGCAGTCATACAACACAGATTTCTGCGAGCACACACCGTGTGTATAGATCTTCCTGAGCTCAGTGGCTCGCTAGGCCACTTGGGAATAGTTAAGAGCCGATTACAATGGTGTTTGGAGTTGAAACTGGGGTACAGTATTTTGTGTAGGAAAGAACAACAGATGCTGGTTTACATGGAAGATAGACACAAAATGCTGGAGTAGCTCAGCATTTACAGGCAGCATTTCTGAATAGAAGGAATAGGTAACGCTTCAGGTGGAGAGCATATTTTGTTGAGCCAGCTGAGTTTAGTATTTTAGTGGTTTTGATTACTGTCGCTAGTTTTGTTCCAGTTTTATTTATGAGTTTACATTCCTTAGCCTTGATGATGACATTTTTAAGATTCTTTCCAGGCCTGTAGTCCAGGGGTATCAGCATCGTTCAGTGAATTAACCATTAAGCCACCATGTGGTCTTGCTATTGTTAGTACTGAGGCTAAAACAATGCGTGTTAAAATTCTTATCCAGATTGTCAACTTGTAACACTGCCGCCGCATCCCACCCCTTTTCTGTATCTCCACCAGCACTATACCCAGCATCAAAAACAGCAGAACATCTTGGGAATAAATATGGAAAGCTATTTATTTGAAAAACATTATGCTGTTTTCGGTTGCATCAATATACTTTGCTTTGATATTTTAATGGTGAGATTATAACAGTTTGTCTTTGCAGCTTAATTTCTGAGTAGCTGGTCAATCAGAAATTTCAAGTAGTTCTTGTGAGAGTTACTTTGACATGATCATTCTAGCTTTCTACAATTTTAGTAGTGTGGGTGGATACGCACCACCTTTTAGAATGTCAACCTTTATTATTGGCGACCTCCACCATTTCCTGCATTCTGGGTATTTAATCTTGTGCTGCATAATAATAAAGCACTGGACATGTTAGTGTCTGTCGAAATCCATAAAATTATGGCTTGTTCTATCCTTTGAGAAGGACTATAAATTGGTAATTTTTGGAAGTTGTGAAATCAATGTTAAACTTGGAGACTGTTCATAATTGTTATTGATCACTAATGAGCACCAATTAAAATGTGTATATTTGAAGCAGTGAACACCCCCTGAACAACAGCCGTTTTAAAGATATTTGGTTTGTTTTTATAATTTATTGCATTCTGGGTGTTGCAGAAACTCACTTGGCAGCTTGATGCGAGTGTGCTTCCCAATGATGAGCTCGGGTCATTCATTGAACATAATGTGCTGATTCTCCACAAAATGTGATGCATTATGTTGAAACCCAGCAGGTTATCACAGAATTGTCAACAGGAATTTTAATTTTGGCGACTGATAGGATTTCTTTAAACCAGTAACCTCCTCCTGTTTGGCACATATCCCTCTAAACCTTTCCTATCCATGTACCTGTCCAAATGTCTTTTAAATGTTTTTATGATACATACCTCAACTATTGTAATGTTAATATGATTCACTAAAATTATACTCTATTCCAAGTGAGGTTTTAACTAAGCATGCTGCACCATTTTGGTACTGGAAATGAGAAACATTAATTTGCAGGAATGAGTTGGCCCTGGGGATTAATATTTCATTTGAACCATTTTGGATTTTTCCCCATTATTCTCTCGTAGTATCAATGTCCTACTTAATTTGTCTTGTACCTATTTGTGCTCCTTCAATCTGAACTTTTCCATAAGTGGAAGGCACTTTAAGATTACATTTTCTTGAACTCTTAACATCTCTCATCTGTCCAGATTCTTGCACAACTTTCCTGATATTCATTTAAAACTTCTTGGAGCAGTTGGTGGCTGCTTTCTTGTCATTTAGACCTTTTTACTCCAAATAGATTGCAAGAGTTGAAATGTGCATAGTTACGCTGTTTAATTTATTTTTCAAATCATAACCCCACTTTCCCAAATCCACTGCAATCCATTTTCTTGCAATGTTCTGGCATAATTTGTAAATCTGTGGTGAGTGTCACGTTGTTAATAAACATAAATATAATGAAACCCAGGAATAAACTGTTATGATTGGACCCATTTGAGTAGCAGTCTAAATCAAAACTGCATCATTTATTGGCTTCAGCCACCTTGTGATTCTTCATGCCACATTGCCCTCTTGTATCACATATGGTCCATTAGGAGACTCCTCACCAAAATGCACATGGGACAGTTGGTTTAGTTTGTGGAAAAAACAACATTGATTAAACTGATTATCCAGTAGTGTTGGGAATGTTTAGTATGTAACCAGGAACAGCACAAATTCTATTGGACATGATGTCGCAATTTTTTTTCTAGCTCGCAGGCAAGTGAAACATGTTTACCTTGTGATTGTCTGTAAAGCCCTTACTTCTCAATAATGTGCTGAAAATGAACCAGATTCATTTGTCTGTCTTGTCGATTACTATTTTCAGAAATATGCTCTGTCTGGCCAAAAGCCAGAAAGTGATATTTCTTCTTTCAGCAATAATTGCATAATCATCCTGTAATGTTGAAAGCATGCATCCTTTCCATCACAAATTCTTCAGGAAATTTTACTATGTTCTAGCTTAATAGATGCTGGAAATCAAGTAAAAACTGAATCGTGGTAATCAGGGCAGGTGATGTGTGGTGAAAGAACTGAAATAGTTTCAATTCAAAACCATTCAGCAGATTGGGAATGTATTAGTATTATGCATCTTAGAAAATAACTAGGGAGGAAGAGGCAAATCACAAAGTTTGACAGAAAACAGGGTCTCCAGTGAAAGTTTTAACCCCCCACCCCCAGACGTTAAGAGACGTATCTTTATTCCATAGGATTGATGCTGGGTAAGTCACATCTGATGTATGCTATTGATTAGATTGTGTGACAGACTACATGATAATTAATTGTAAATTGAAAAATGTCGGATGTAGGTTAATAGAGTGGGCAGATTTTGGGCAAGATTACATTTTATTCCAGAACAGTACAATGTTAGTTAATTACTTCAAAGAAACTTCAATTTATATGTCTGAAAAACCAAGACGGTGAGGAAAGCAGTAAGTGGATTGGAAATGTTTCATCACAGTATTTTAAATTGGAACAATAAACTTTTGTTCTTTTTCTTTGTGTTAGATTGCTTTACTTGGGCTTGAATGTTTACCACAGAGCTGAATTGCATTTTAGGAAAATAACGCTATAGTATTTTACTCCTATGTATCCTTCCATTATTTTCTCTTTTTATTGTATGACCTGGAGTATGATGTTGCCCTCCATTAACTGCCCACTTGTCTGAAGAAGGGTCACCATCTGAAATGTCACCAATTCCTTTTCTCCAGAGATGCTGCCTGACCCGCTGTCTTGCCTCCAGCTTTTTGTGTCTATCTTCAGTTTAAACAAGCATCTGTAGTTCCTTCTTGCACACTCATATATTATTCCAGCAACTGTTTTCAAAAATAATCTTAAATTAAGTGTTAATTTAGTATTGGGGAGAATTAATTGTATTGAAACCTAATTTGCAAGTGGAACACTATTTGCAAGAGATGCAGTATGAATGAATGAATAAGAATTAATATGTTTATTGGCCAAGTATGTACACATACAAGGAATTTGCCTTGGTGCTCCACTTGCAAGTAACAACATGACATACAGTAAACAATTAAGAATAAAACATAAAACATTATGTTTTAAATGTGAGGTTATCCACTTTGGTAGCAAAAACAGGAAGGCAGATTACTATCTAAATGGCGTTAAGTTGGGAAAAGGGGAAGTACAACGGGATCTGGGGGTCCTTGTACATCAGTCTATGAAAGTAAGCATGCAGGTACAGCAGGCAGTGAAGAAAGCGAATGGCACGTTGGCCTTTATAACAAGAGGAATTGAATATAGGAGCAAATAGGTCCTTCTGCAGTTGTACAGCGCCCTAGTGAGACCACACCTGAGTATTGTGTGCAGTTTTGATCCCCTAATTTGAGGAAGGACATTCTTGCTATTGAGGGAGTGCAGCGTAGGTTTACAAGGTTAATTCCTGGGATGGCGGGACTGTCATATGCTGAGAGAATGGAGCAGCTGGGCTTGTACACTCTGGAGTTTAGAAGGATGAGAGGGTATCTCATTGAAACATATAAGATTGTTAAGGGCTTGGACACGCTAGAGGCAGGAAACATGTTCCCGATGTGGGGGAGTCCAGAACCAGGGGCCACAGTTTAAGAATAAGGAGTAAGCCATTTAGAACGGAGACGAGGAAACACGTTTTCTCAGAGAGTGGTGAGTCTGTGAATTCTCTGCCTCAGAGGGCGGTGGAGGCAGGTTCTCTGGATGCTTTCAAGAGAGCTAGATAGGGCTCTTAAAATAGCGGAGTCGGGATATAGGGAGAAGGCAGGAACGGGGTACTGATTGGGATGATCAGCCATGATCACATTGAATGGCTCGAAGGCCAAATGGCCTACTCCTGCACCTATTGTCTATTAAAACATTAAGAATAAAATATTATAGTTTAAACTAATGTTTTATTCTCTGGAGTCACTGATGTGGAGTCACTGATCAAAACAAAACATTTCTCCATCCATTCCTTCCTAGCATGGGTTATATTCTCATAGCCAGCAAGATAAGGTAATTTATGTGAGGAGAAGTCAAACTCTCTACCCTGTGGTCTGTGTGATTTTATTTTGCCACCATTTAACCCTTGTAGTGAATTACAAGCAATTGGAACAATCAATAGGTGTTAAGTGGATGTGGTGCTTTAATCCCAAAGATACGCACAGTCCAGTTAGTCTATAGCATGCTTTTATTCTTTACACTGGCTACTGTTTCGGTTGCCTGAACGTTTTGTTTTATTATTAGTTTGTGTTGGTAATTGCTATTTGTACATCACACTTTTAAAATACTAATCCATGAACGATAAACTATTATGAAGCTATTGCTGTGATTAATGGTGACACAAGAGACTCCAGATGCTGGATGTTGAGCAAAAATTGTGCTGGAGGAACTCAGCAGGTCAGACATCTGTAGAGTGAAATGCACAGGTGGTGTTTTGGATTGGGACCTTTCTTCAAACTGATGGATAGAGGAGAAGATGCTCGTAAAGAGGGCTGAGGGGAAGGGTTGGGGCAAAATTGGAAATGATAGGTGGATTATGATGAGGAAGGGATGGTTGGCAGATGAGGGAGATAGTAACAACTGATGGAGGTGAAGTTAATTGGAAAGTACAGATATGGAATCGATAAAGACCGAATAGGAGATTTGTAATGTGAAATAGAGACAAGGGACGAAATGTGTGCTTCAGGTCAAGGGATGTAGGCAAAGTACTAACATGTACTTTGCATCTGTTTTCACCAAGGAGAAGGATGTGGAATATTAATATGCAAGGGCAGTTTGAGATAAAGGAAGTGGTGTTGGGGCTCTTGAGGAGTAGTAAGGTGGATAAAATTATCAGGGCCTGATGGAATCAGTCCTGGGTTATTGAGAGAGCAATAAAGATTGCAGGAGATTTGACGAAGATCTTTGTCTTCTCTCGTCACGGGGAAGGTCCTGGAGCACTGGAGAGTAGCCAAAGTTGTTCCTTTGTTTAAGAAGGGAAATAGAGAGATTTGATATAAAATTATATACTGATGAGCCTTGGTGTTAAGGAGGCTCTGAAAGAATTCTCCAGGATATGTTTTATTTTCATTCGAAAAGGATAAGTTAGCTGGGGGCAGTCAGCAAAGCTTTGTGCTTGGCAGGTCGTGTCCTACTAACTTTATTGTTTGAGGAGGTGATGGTGATTGATAACGGTAGGGTGGTGGATACAGTTTAGTAACGCACTTGATAAAGTCTCCCATGGTTAGCTGATCCTCAAAATGAAGATGCATGGGATTAACAGTGACTTGTTCACATGGATTCATTACTGGCTAAAAGCCCTGTCCCACGGTACGAGTTCATTCCAAGAACTCTCCCGAGTTTAAAAAAATCAAACTTGTGGTAAGCATGGGAGAAAGAAATTGGCGGGTACGTCGGAGCTGGGGGACGTCTTCTAGCGGCTCGTTACGCGAACGGCAGGTACTCGGGAAGACTCGCTAACTGCAGGTAAGCACGGGGAGACTCGTGAAGATTTTTCAACACATTGAAAAATGTCCACGAGAGCCCCGAGTACCGACAAGTGGCCATTACCGTAAATCTCCGAGTTCGAATCAGGGGCAAACTCGGGAGAGCTCTTGGAATGAACTCGTACCGTGGGACAGGGCTTTTACTGGTAGAAAACCAAAGGTTGTGGTGGGAGAACAATATTCAGACTGGAGGTCTGACCAATGGAGTTCTGCAGGGATCTATGCTGGAACCTTTGTTGCTTGTAATATACCTAAATTGCATGGGCGTAAATGTAGATGGGTTGTAGATGTCACCAAAATTGTTGCAGTCGCTCTCTGTGAGGAAGACTATTAAAGTACACACTGGATATAGATCAGCTCAAGAAATGGCAGGTAGTGTTTAATCTGAGCAAGTGTGAGGTGTTGCACTTTGGGAGGTCAATTGTGAGGGGGAAATGTGCAATTACTGTCATGACCTTTAACAGCATTGATGTACAGAGGGATCTTAGGATCCAAGTTCATAACTACCTGAAAATGGCAACACAAGTTGATAGGGTGGTAAAGAAGGCACTGTATTCTTGCTTTCATAGATCAGGCATTGAGTATAAGAGTCAGGAAGTCATGATGCAGCTTTATAGGACTTCGGTTAGGCTGCATTTGAGTATAGCGTGCAGTTCTGCTCATCCATTACAGTAAGGATGTGATGGTTTTGGAGATGGTGTAGAGAAGATTTATTAGAATGATCTAGAGGTATTGTTTACAGGGAGAGGTTGGACTGACTTGGATCGTTTTCCCTAGAATGCCAGAGGTTGAGGGGAGACCTGATAGAAGTGTATAAAACTAAAGAGGCATTGACAGGGAAGACAATCAGAATCTTTTTTGCCAGGATTGAAATATCAAATACTAAAGAGCATAGCTTTAAGGTGAAAGGGGCAAAGTTTAAAGGAGATGTGCAGGGCATGTTTTTTTACTTAAATGGTGGTGTGCTGCCAGTGGTGGTGGTGGTAGCGGATGTAATAGTGTAATTTAAGAGACCTTTAGTTAGGCACATGGATATGGATTATGTGTAGGCTCTGCTGATACTGGTTCCCTCAACATCCTCATCCTCCTCGACCTGAGTGCAGCCTTCGATACCGTGAACCATAACATCCTGCTTACCAGACTAAAAGAACTTGGCATTGAAGGTTCTGCACTCAGCTGGCTCCGTTCCTACCTTTCCAACCGATCCCACTTCATCTCTCTCTCTCTCTCTCCATAACCACACCTCTGCCACAGCCACTGTCACTCAAGGCGTTCCCCAAGGCTCCGTTCTCAGTCCCCTCCTCTTCATCATCTACATCCTCCCCCTTGGTCATATACTCCGTCACTTCAACCTGGACTTCCACTGCTATGCTGATGACACCCAGATCTATCTCGGCACCAAGTCCCCCCACCACCCCCCTCTCTCCCATATCAACTCCTGCCTGTCAGCCATCAAATCTTGGATGCAACTCAACTTCCTTAAATTAAACAGTAACAAAACAGAATTTCTTCTCATTGGTTCCAAATCAACACTTACCAAAATTAACAATCCCACTCTCACTATTGACAGCACCATTGTCTCCCCATCTCCTCAGGCCCGCAACCTTGGCGTGATCTTTGACTCAACCCTCTCCCTTGAGCCTCACATCTGCCATGTTGTCAAAACATCATTTTTTCACCTCCGCAACATTGCCAAAATCAGACCCTCTCCCTTCCCCACCCCCCCCCCCCCCCCCCCCGCTGCTGAAAGACTCATCCATGCCTTCATCTCCTCCCGACTGGACTACTGTAACTCTCTTCTCTTTGGCATTAATTCCAGCAACATCAACCGACTCCAACTGGTCCAGAATGCAGCCGCCCGATTCATCACCCACACCAAATCCTGGCACCACATCACCCCAGTTCTCAAAGAACTTCACTGGCTTCCCATCTCCCACCGGATCATCTACAAAATCCTGGTCCTCACCTACAAAGCCCTCAACCACTTGGCCCCCCCTTATCTCACTGACCTCCCTCTCCCCCTGCCAACCCTCACGGTCCCTCAGATCCACATCAGCCGGTCTCCTCTCCATTACGAAATCCCAACTTCTGCACTTTTGGAAACAGAGCCTTCTCCAGGGCAGCTCCCAGGCTCTGGAACTTCCTCCCACAATTGATCCGAAATTCTGAGTCCCTCACCATCCTCCAGTCCCGCCTCAAGACCCATCTCTTCACCTCTGCATACCCTTAGTCCCATGTCCCCCTCCCCTTTGCATCTCTGTCTTACTGTCTGTTTTGTTTTTGACTCTCAATGTAAAGCGACTTTGAGTCCTTGAAAAGCGCTATATAAATAAAATGTATTATTATTATTATTATTATTAGGCAGACAGGAATTGGTCTCAGCATCATGTTTGGCATTGACACTGTGGTCCGAGGGACCTGTTCCTGTGTTGTACTCTTCAAAACAATCCAACCACACCTCTCCTCTTGTTTTTGAACGAGTACAAACAGGCAACAGGATCCTGAGACCACAGTGTCAATGCCAAACATTGCTGCCATGTTAAACTAAATATCCTCTTGCATGTGATCCATATCCATGTGCCTATCTAAAATCCTCAACCTTTTGCCTTTCTACAATCCATGTAGACAACCCACTGCTTTACTCTCATCAATCACCTTCATCACCTTTTCAAAAAGACTTTCTACGGACAAAAAGTGCTAACTTTCCCTAATTAACCCATTATCTTCAAAATGCAAGTAAATTCCATTCTGAAGAATCCTCCCTATTTGCTTCCCTACCATTGACACAAGGCTTGCCAGCCTATTATTTCATGGTTTATCTACAGTTTCTTAAACATGGAAGCAAAATTGGCTGCTCTCCAGTCCTCCGAGATCTTGCCTGTGGCAATGGAAAATGTAAAGATCTTCGTTAAGACCCCTGCAATCTCCTTTCTTGCCTCTTTCCATAACCTGGGCTAAATTCTATCAGGTCCCTGGGATTTATCAATCTTAATTTAGTGCTTTTAAGAGATCCAACACCACCACCTTCTTGATTTCAAACTGCCCTAGCATATTAATATTCTCTACACTGATCTCGCTGTCCTCATGTCCTTCTCCATGATGAATACAGCTGCAACGTACTCACTTAGTACCTTTCCTACATCCTCTTATTTTAAGCATAAATTCTTTCAGTTAACCTTGAGTGGTCCTACGTTCTCCCAGTGTTACCCTCTTGTTTTTAATGTATGTTATAAAATGCCTAGGGATTTTCTTTAATCTAACTTGCCAATTACATTTCATGGGTCCTTTTGGCCTTTCAAATTCCCTTGTGTTCTTTCCAGTTTGATTCATTTTTCTCAAAGAATCTGTCTGATTGCATCTTTTTAAACATTACACATGCTTCCTTATTGACCAAATTCAGTCGTCCTCTTCATCCAGGGTTCCCTTACCTTGCCATCCTTATTCCTTCTCATTACTGGAACATGCGGCCCGTCCTTCACTCTAATTAGTTAGTCTTTAAACTACTCCCACATGAATGATGTGTGAACTTGTCCAATGTCAGCTGCTCCCAATTTTTCTCTCTATCTCCTGCCTTATAATGTTATAATCTGCCTTGCCCTAATTCACTACTTTCCCTGAAGTCCAGACTTATCCATATTCATAACTATCTTAAAATGTATGTCATTGTGAACATTGTTCCAAAAATGTTCTTTCACTGAAACACCTTTCACCTGGCCATGCTCATTTTCCAATGCAAGGTCCAATATGTTCCCTCCTTGAGTTGGACTATCCTCTTGCTGCTTCAAGAAATTCTGCCTTGTTAGTGCATTTTGCACTAACAGAATCCTAATTACTGTTGGGATTAAAGTCAGCCATCCCTTTGTCTTCATGGATGTTGCTTTTTATATTCTGTAATCTATCTACACATCTTGTAATGGGGTAGAGGTGGAAAATAAAAATGGGGGACTATGAATAGGGAGAAGGGAAAGGAAATGGGTGTGGGAGGAAGTGTGTGCACGTGTGGGAAACTGGGTGGATGAGAAGGGCGCTGGGGCATTTTACATGAAATTGGAGAATTCAAAATGTTCATGTGCTCGATGTAGGCGACCCAAGCAGAATAAGGTACTGTTCTTCCAGTTTACACGTGGCCTCACTCTGGCAGTGGAGAAGGCTGAGGGCAGCAAAGTCAGTAACTCCTACCTATTTCTCCCCTCTTGCTACTTTCCTCTGTCTTCACAGTGTACAACTCTTCAATCCTGCCTCTTAACTTTCTGCTTTTATTTCTGTTTGTTCCAATCATCTGCCGATCAACCCCCTTCCTCCCCCCCACTGGTCTTCAACTATTACCTGCCATGTCTTGTCCTGCCTCTCCCCTCTTCCATATTTCTTCTTGCCCTCTACAATCAGTCTGAAGAAGGGGCTCAACACAAAACATCACCTATCCATGTTCTCCAGAGATGCTGCCTGATCCACTGAGTTAATAATAATAATAATGGATGGGATTTATATAGCGCCTTTCTAATACTCAAGGCGCTTTACATCGCATTATTCATTCACTCCTCAGTCACACTCGGTGGTGGTGAGTTACTTCTGTAGCCACAGCTGCCCTGGGGTAGACTGACGGAAGCGTGGCTGCTAATCTGCGCCTACGGCCCCTCCGACCACCACCAATCACTCACACATTCACACACAATCACACGCAGGCAAAGGTGGGTGAAGTGTCTTGCCCAAGGACACAACGACAGTATGCACTCCAAGCGGGGTTCGAACCGGCTACCTTCCGGTTGCCAGCCGAACACTTAGCACATTGCGCCATCTGTCGTCCTACAGCACTTTGTGTCATTTTGTGTATTAACCAGCATCTGCAGTTCGTTGTTTCAGCATCATTCATGCCATTACATTGTAAGCTATTCAAGCGGGATATGAGGTGCTCCTATTCAACTTTGTTTGTGGCCTCGTTCTGGCAATGAATGAGGCCATGGACAGAAAGAACCCTACGGGAAGGGTAATTAGAATGGTTACCACACAGCAGATCATCAGGCCTTGGTGGACAAAGTACAGTGTATGGTGAAATGGTGGCCTAGTTTATGCTTGGTCTCGCCAATGTAGAAAAGGCTAAATCAAGGGCAGCGAATGGAGATGAGAGGTGTAGGGACAGATGTTGAACCTCCTGTGGTTGCAGGGAACAACTGGATCAGGGCAGGGTGGAAATAAATGAGCAAATAAAGGAATCATGAAGAGTGCAAAAAGCAGATAGGGGTAGAGATGTGAAGGTGGGACTGGTGGTGGGATTATATTGAAGGTGGTGGAAATGGCAAAGAATGAGGGTTTGGATATGGAGACTGATGGGGTGAAAGGTGGTAGCAGGTTAACTCAACCCCTGTTCTGTCAGGGAGGAGGGGGAAAGAGCAAAACTGGGTAACGGGCGACATGGATTAGGGTTCCATCTGCAACTGATGGGGAAATCCATACTTGCTGGAGTGAGGATAGCGTGGATGTTCTGAGAGCAGATTCAATAGAGATATAGAAACTGCAAGTAAGGTATGGTGTCCTTACAATAAATCAACAACCCCTAATTTACTTACAATAAACGTGTACATCTTGTATGTTTCTCTAATGCTGGAGAAACTCAGCGGGTGCAGCAGCATCTATGGAGCGAAGGAAATAGGCAACGTTTCGGGCCGAAACGCGTACGTTTCTCTATTGTGCAGAAGGTTCCAATTTTTAGCTCTTAATGGCTCAGTTTTTATTGGAGCAGCTCAACTTGCTGTGGGGTTTCCTTGACTTTTAAAACTGTTTAAAGACTTGCATTTCAATCATTTTTGAAATGGAGCAAAGCTATCAAATGGTTATGCCAAGGGTCCTTGACCCAAAATGCTGGATCTGATTATTTCCAATGCTGTTTAACCGTCAGTGCTTCCAGCACTTCCAATTTTAACATTGATTCTATTGTCTTTCCAGTATGAAGTGAAATATAACTGAATTTACCATCTGAAACTGCTGCTTCAAGTTCGGATCACGTCGAGAAATAGAAAATTAAGCTGAACAACAACCAAAGAGCAAACTACAGCTGAAAACTTGATCCGAAACAGAAGTTTGTGCCTACTCAACAGCCTACAAATAGCACTTCCCAACGCTGCTAGACCTTCTACACTTCTTGTTGCTGTCCTGGGATGCTCTCTAGTGCAGCAAGAATAGGAATTCTCTGCTAGCTTGATAGATCCTTCTCTCTTTGTCCACCCAGCATTTGTAAACGAACGTGTGCTAAACAGATCAGACAGCAGTGCAAGTGCAATATTCAACATCGCTTCAAGGTATGTGATTCACTTGGATATTATCTGAGAGTAAACAAATTTTGCCTGAGGTGTTTATTGATATGCCTTTTCACTTGGAAGAAACTATTACATTATAGAGAAATATGTCTTTAATCTGTGACCATTTAATCTTGCTAATTTTTCATTCCTTTAATAACTGCACATTTAGATAAAAATTGGGGCTTTGATGGGGCAAAGGTGAGCAGATGGAATTGTGTCACAAATTATCCAAATTATGGGGATTTCATTGGGGCATGTAGATTTGGAATTAAGTCTGTTTCATAGAACGCATCCCAACAATTCAGGCTGGAACAACAATTAGTTTATAAAGGGAGCTTGATGGTAGACCAGAAATGGTTGAAAGGTTTGACACTGGTAAAGTAATGCACAGAAAGCATACAAAGAT
The DNA here is from genome assembly GCA_038087875.1 of Malacoraja senta. Taxonomy (NCBI): domain Eukaryota; kingdom Metazoa; phylum Chordata; class Chondrichthyes; order Rajiformes; family Rajidae; genus Malacoraja; species Malacoraja senta. The sequence goes on along the minus strand of CM075981.1, from coordinate 12,394,112 downwards.
CATTCGAGATTGGATTAGGTAGAAACTTTAGGGCTCCAGTTCTTTCATGTGGGTGTTGAAATTTATTTTAATGCTTAAAGCTGTTTAAAGTGCAACTGTTCTTTTTAAGAAGTGTAACAGCCTTCAATGAAATGGACACAAACCTTGTAATTGTGAAGATTTTCATCACCCAGCTTGCACTGGCTGGTTGGCAACGCAAACTAATCAACTTTGTATCATTCAATGACCATGTCTCCATCTCCAAAGTCATCTTAAAATAATTAACTGAAGTCAACAGCAATAGCAGTAAACTTCATTTGCTGACAAGCAGATGTCCAGCATGTAATCACAGTAGAATGAATGATAGTTGGTCAGCAAATTCTGTCTAACCAGTTTCTAGTTGGTAAACAAATTGTTTTTAAAATCATGGTTTTTCTCCGAATCGTAGAAAATAAAGGCACAGAAGACCATTCAGCCCATATTAATGCTGGCTAAAATGAGTTCAAGGTTAATCCTGAACTCACTATTCGGTGGGCGGCGCGACTCGTCAGCAGCGGCCTCTGCGGTCCGTCTGTCTTTTTATTATTTTTGTCTCGTTTTTATGTAGTTTTTATTATTTTTTTGTCGGGGTATGTGTGTCGGGGGGTGGGGAAACTTTAAATCTTTCCCCTGCACGAGAGACCCGACCTTTTCTTTGTCGGGTCTCCGTTGTCGTTGGGGCTGGGCAACGTGGAGCGGCCTCCAGCAGGAACGACCTGGGGCTCCAGTTGCGGAGCTGCGGACTACTCACTGTCACGGGGCTGGCCGAGTCCGGAGTGGGTGGAGCTGTGGTGGAGACAATCGCTGCTGCTACCCGATCCCCGGAGATTCAGAGGCTACAACCACGGGTCTGGCGGACGGCAACACCGGAAGCCCGCGGGCCCCTGGGGTGAGACCGCTTTTCGGGGCTTCCGCAGCGGCGGCTTCTCCCGCCCGAGTTGCGGAGTTGAAGAGCACCTGGAGCGGGGCTTTACATCGTCGCCCCGCACGGCTTGGAGTGGCCGCAGTCCTTTGCGAGCGCGCCGGGGCTCTTAACACCAAGACCCGGTGCGTGACCTTGCATTAACCGGCGTGGCTTTAATGGCCGCAGGATAATCACCATCGCCCGCCGGGGGCTTTGACTTTGACTCTGACATCGGGGGGGGTGTGCAGTGGAGAGATACGTTTTTTTGCCTTCCATCACAGCGCTGTGATGGATGTATGTGTAAATTGTGTTGTGTCTCGGGTCTTCTTCGTTTTGTAATGTATGGCTGCAGAAACGATATTTCGTTTGGACCTCAACGGGGTCCAAATGACAAATTTCTCCAAATGACAAATAAATAATAAGAATTGAATAATTGAATAATCCTACTATCCTACATAGACCCATAGGCTATGATTCATTAAGTCCTCGTCTAGGTTTTTTTTTTTAATATGGTGGTTATTTCTCCCTACTCCACCCGTGGGCACCAAATTTCTCACTCCCATGCCCCTTCACCATTGAGTGAAACTATCATAATTCTCTAATCTTTCATTCTGTTAAATTAAATCTACTCCACAGATAGGACCTGTTACGTCTGGCTGCTCTTATGCGACTGTACTTGTCACTATGCCTCAACTCTATCCTGTTTTGACTTGTTCAGTGCCTTCCCAGCTATATTCAGCACACCTCTTGTGTTTTGACAGCTTCCAATTCCCTGGCTCTCACACTTCATTTTCATTGTGGACATCGTCTTTATACACCAGGAAGGGTTTGGGGCCCTCTATTTTCTGAAACAAAGACCCAATAAGTTCATCTCGATGGACACCTAACTGCTAGGAAGAATTTATTACTCTGAACAGCTTGACTTTCAATTCTTCACAATTTTTACAAATCAAATGTAGATCCATGGGCACTGGAGTGGGCCCCAGCTATGCCTATATTTATGTTGTCTCTATGGAACAGTCTTTGTTCCAACCCTCCCACCAACTCTCCACAGATACTGCTTGATCTACTTCAGCAATTTGATTTTTGTTCCACATATCAATCTTTTCTGTTTAAATTCAATACATTTTAAGCATAAGTCCTCAATGTATGAAAAACACGTCCCCTTCGTTTTCTCCATGACCAGAGACCCAATCAGTCCCCTTCAATCATCACTGAAAAGTTCCACAACCATATGAACAAACTAGGTCTTTATTCTCCTCTGGTATTTGTCTTCAAAAATGTGATTTTTTTAAACACGCAACAAGGTACAGATATTTATTGCAAGTGATTTGTATTGGTGATTTGGTCCTCAACCCTAAAATGTTGTGCACTCTTGTAGATCATATAATTAACTGGTGCATGTATCTGACAATCAGTAATTTCTTTCCTGTCGGAAGGTTAACTTTTACACAGTTGTCTTGACGTATGTTCACAATCACTCTTATTTATCTGATTCATTGGTAAAATAATGATGGGTATTATAAGTGAAGAGATTTACTGCTTGTGTAAAATTTCAACCTGCGTTTACCTGGGTTTAGTCCTGACCTCAGGTGCTGTCTATGTGGAGTTTGCACGTTCTCCCTGTAACATCGTGGTTTTCCTCTTTCACCCCAAAAAGTGCAGGTTTGTAGTTTATTTTTGGACATGCGTATCATAACTTGGATGCTATGAAAGATTATTGGATGTACTCCCAAAAAATTCAGTGTGAATCATATATGACTTTGTTCGGAAGCATTTAGTATTTAACAGCTTTTTCGTTTGCTAGTTGGTCTATCCTAGCAGTGCAAGTATTTGCACTGTTCTCGTTTCAGGATGCAGGATTAAAGATTGAGATGATCAGATTATGATTTGCAGGTAGAAAAAATGTGGATGGTGTATTCTCTGTAGTTTCTATATGTAATTAGAAACTGCGCAGTGTAATTACACCCCTGTCATTAGAAGTTAGCATAAAAGAAAGTTGCCCAATTGAACAGATATAATGTAATTTTCCCTTGGCGCGGCCGAGTTGAGCAGTTTTCGAAGATGAAAGATAACTGGAATGGTATGGATAGATTTGGGGTTTTATAAACCTTTTTAATCTGAAGGCTAATTTCCTCTTGCCACAATCTCTGTCTAGTCGTTTTCAAAAGTTTTAGCAGAGGTTGCTCCAGGTTAAGAGCTAACCAGCACATGAGAAGCACATTCTTCCTGAAAATAATTTGATGTACAGTACTGAGGAGAGATTCATGGAGGCTCACAACATTAACCAGTTGAGGTACTGTGCAGTGAAATCATTTGGTTAGCATTTTTTACTTTGTTCTGCTAATGCAAGGCAAAATTACATTCCAAATTTAGTTCTGGCACAGCATAGAAATTTGCCATGACAATAGAAAAATTTCAATACCAGACTCTGAACTAATTCGTCTGCCACAAAGTTATGAAATGTAATCACTAATTAATATGCAATATAATGTTTAATTAAATTAGAACTTGGTGTAGTGACAGACTGAGTTGCTGGAGTGCTTATTTGGTGACTGCTCTGCTTTATTTTAAATTTGAAAGAAGAAATTAAACAAGTACCTCTATTAAATTGTACAGTGTTAAATTCAAAATAATTTCTTCTTGTTCTTAAAACCACCTAGTGCTATAGGCTGGCTTTATAAAGCTAGGTCCTGCTGAAGAGATTATGCCAATAAAGCATTAATATGAATCAAAAAAATAATTAACATTTTAGATGAAGTGTGGCGGGGACTGGCAGGAGTCCAGCCAAAAAACGAGTCGGACACAAGTTGTGCGCTCTAGATGTGTTTATTCTTCTGCATACAGCTCCCTACTCCTCAGCTGACACGGGCATTGCCCGGCCATAAATAACAACTCGGATACCGACCCCGTGACTCGCGCCTTCCCCACCAAGACGCCGCCCTCTAGAGCCGATGGTTTGTCGTGACCTTGGGTTGCTATCAGGTGCCGCCACATGACCCCCCCCCCCACCCAAGAACCAGAGTGTCCACATCGAATGTAGTAGGCCCGTGCCGCAGCATGCGAAAGGGACCTTCATACGCGTGCTGCAAGGGTGACTTGTGGGAGTCACGGCGAAGAAAAACATACGGGCAGCCCATCAATGGCAGTGGCACATGGAAAGGGGCCACTCCATGACGCGATATTGGGATGGGAGATAGGGCGCCGACCCTCCCGTAAGCGGATCAACACCGATGACGGGGGTGCCTGGGACCCATCAGCAGCAGGGACAAACTCCCCGGGGACGGTGAGCGGAGCACCAAATACCAACTCCGCAGAGGACGTTGACAGATCCTCCTTGGGGGCCGTCCGAATCCCCAACAGGACCCACGGCAACTCGTCCATCCACCCAGAGCCTGTGAGACGAGCCTTCTGGGCGGCCTTCAGACAGCGGTGGAACCGCTCCACCAACCCATTTGATTGGGGATGGTACGCTGTCGTGTTGTGGAGCTGCGTCCCCAACAGGCAGGCCACAGTTCAGATGTAAACTGGTCGCCCCGGTCGGATGTGCAGTGGAACCCCAAAGCGGGCAATCCAGGCTGCTACGAGGGCACAAGCACACCACTGCGTTGAAGTATCCGTGAGCAGGATGGCCTCTGGCCATTGCGTAAAACAGTCAACCACCGTAAGCAGGTGTGGGGGCGTCGGCCGACGGATATACGAGCATTGTCGCCCGAGCCAAGGCCTCCTTCGCCCCTTCAAACGCCGCCATGGCGACAGCGTCCCACTGTATCTGCTGCTGTTTGCCCGTCAGCAACTGAAAAAGCGGCCGCAAAAGTTCAGCAGCCGCCGGAACGAACCGGTGGTAAAATGTGACCATCCCTACGAACTCACGGAGGCCACGTACCGTAGCAGGCCGCGGGAACTGGCGGATTGCCTCAACCCTGTCCGGCAGAGGCACTGCTCTGTGCCGTGTCACCCGATGCCCCAGGAAGTTGATGGCCCGAAGGCTGAATTGGCACTTGCCAGGGTTAATTACGAGGCCATGGTCACTGAGGCGCTGGAAGAGTAGACGCAGGTGGGCGCAGTGTTCCTCACGCGAGCGACTTGCCACGAGGATGTCGTCCAATTAGACAAACAGGAAGTCGAGCCTGCGCACCACAGCGTCCATCAGGCGCTGAAAGGCCTGCGCAGCATTCTTGAGGCCGAAGGGCATCCGTAGGAACTCAAACAATCTGAACGGGGTGATAATTGCCGTCTTGGAGACATCCTCCGGTCGCACGGGGATCTGGTGATATCCCCGGACTAGGTCGATCTTAGAGAAGAACCTAGCCCCGGCTAGATGTGCTGAGAAGTCCTGTATGTGGGGAATAGGGTAACGGTCAGCAGTCGTGGCCTCGTTAAGGCGGCGGTAGTCCCCGCACGGCCTCCAACCGCCAGACACCTTCGGCACCATGTGCAGCGGGGAAGCCCATGGGCTGTTGGAGCGTCGAACGATACCCATGGCCTCCATACTCCGAAATTCCGCCTTTGCTATGAGGAGCTTGTGAGGAGCGGTGGACCCGATGTCAGAATATGGTGCATGACACCGTGCCTCAGGCTGCCCGAGCCGAACTTGGGGGTGACAATGTCCGGGAACTCAGCCAGTACCTGGGCGTAGACATTGTCCACCGTCGCTACAGGGTTGCTGACCGGCACAGTATAGTGCAAGGAGATCTTCTCAAAAGTTGACGCGTGGATGAGACGTTGGCCCTTCACGTCCACGAGGAGTGACTGCGCCCGCAAGAAATCTGCGCCCAGCAGCGGCTGGGCCACGTCCGCGATGATAAAAGGCCAGGTGAAATGGCACGCGCCGAAAATGACAGGAACCGTGCGGACGCCATATGTGTGGATTGAACTGCCATTCGCAGCAGTTAACGGGGGACCCCTCTTACCAGCACGAAGGTCGAGTCCAGATGGGGGAAATACGCTGACCTCCGTTCCCGTATCCACCAAGAATCTGAGCCTCGAGCGCCGGTCCCAGATATACAGTCGATGGATCCTGCCGGCTGCCGTTTCCTGGAAACGAACATGGCTGGCGGCATTGGCGGACTGCTGAACCCCAGCGCTGGTGGTAAAAACACCACATTCTTCTCCTTGGATCTCCTGGGTCCTGCTCAGCCATCCTCTTCTGTGCCACTTGTCTTTTGTCTGTGGCCCTCTTGTGGGCGTGGTCTTGGGTCTCTGGGCCTGCCAGGTCGTGGTCCTGGGTTGTTGGGCCAGCCTGGTCATTGAATCAATCCAGTCCAGTGATTCCAGGGATTCCAGCGGCTCCAGGTATTCCAGCGCACCCACCTGCTGCTGGTCAGAGATCCACAGCTCGTCAGCACGGGCTGCTAGCTGGATGGTCTAGTGGCAACTGCTGCAGGTAGGTGAATTGAAAGAGCAGACAGGGCAGCTGGTCGCCCATGAGCGTGAGCATCTCGCTCATGAGGGCCGAGGGCATTCGGTCACCGAGCCCACCCATGTTAAGGACCTGACAGGCAAGCTGCATTTGTCTCGGCCCGTAGATCCGGAGCAACAGCTCCTTGAGCCCTGTGTATTTCCCCACGACCGGCGGGTTATCCAGGTAAGGAATGACCCGACCGGCCGTCTGCTGGTCAAGGGCGCTTACCACATAGTGATAGCGAGTCTCGTCGGCTGTAATGCCGCGGATGTGAAATTGGGATTCGGCCTGTCGAAGCCAAACCCTCGGCCTCGTGGTCCAAAGTGTAGGCAGCTTCAGGGAGACCGCGTTGAGTTCGGCCTTATAGTCGGCAGCGGCAGAATGCATTAAAAAAAAAAAAAATCCATTCCAGGATTACACTCCTGGGCGTCTGGGGTCACCAATTGTGGCGGGGACTGGCAGGTGTCCAGCCAAAAACTAGTCGGACACAAGTTGTGTGCTCTAGATGTGTTTATTCTTCTGCATACAGCTCCCTACTCCTCAGCTGACACAGGCATTGCCCGGCCTTAAATAACAACTCGGATACCGACCCTGCGACTCGTTCCTCCCCCACCAAGACGCCGCCCTCTAGAGCCGATGGTTCGTCGTGACCTTGGGTTGCTATCAGGTGCCGCCACACAAGTACCATTCTTCACCGTAGACATTAGTGGATGTAAGTTCAGGGTTGGTTCTCAAAAAGCATCTTGACTTTGGGAGCAGTAGAAACAACTGGAGTTTCGTCCAGTTATATATTCTTTTTGCAGACAACATTTCTTCTATTCTTATGCTACAGGGAATTTTTGGAAAATGCTGCTATCCATTATTATGTCTTTGATTTCAAAACAGGTTTTTTCAAATCAGATTTTCCTGCATCTTTGCTCAAAGGGCTTTTTAAAGTTGCATCATTATTTTGAGTTGGCAAAAGATAAAACAAGATACCTATCACAATTGGTGACATTGTATACAAAGCCACACAGTTGTGTTTTAGAAGGTTAAGTTGTTTTTACTGCAGTTATGCAGTGGGCTTCTCGGTTTTAAATACCTTGCATCTGAGAGAATTTTAGTGCGATTTGCTTAAAACTGTGCAATCTGATATTTGTAACATTGGATGGCATCTTCAGTGAAGGGAAAAGAGACAAAATAATTCTGTAAATTAGATGCAATACTTTAGCTCTTAAAACAATTTGTCATCTGACTTAAGTCATCTCTGAAATGTAAATGACACTTGTTATGCACACGTAGTTCTAATTAAACAGCAAGAAATGTATGCAAAAAAAATCAGACTGAAATGTTATGTAATTTGGCATATCTTGGTTGTTATTTTGAACTGTTTGTAGATGTACAATATTATTTGATATTTTTCTTTGGCCTATGCTGAGACGAAGTTTATAAATATAACACTAAACTTGCAACATTTGCTACCAGTGGCAATGGACTTCCAAAGTGCTCAAGTTTTCCCAAATTAAAAAAAAACCTTGGTCCTATTGTGTTAATTATGGTTGTGGGTAGGCCATTTTAGCTACCTAAATTTTCTTGATTTTGTTTTCACTTCATTTATTGAGTGAAAGAAATGTGGATGTTTTAATACAAAAGCTTTTTGACAAAGATGCAATGAAAGTTGATTTGTGGTGGCATTGTTGGAAAAGCTTAGATTTTTTTGCTTCTGAAAGAAGCAGAGATAACCAGCTTGATCAGTCAAGACAACAATTAGCAGCATTCTTGTGATTCTGGATTTCCACAAGATTGACCTTAAGAGAGCAGTATGTTTATTTATCTATCTATATATTACTAAAACTCGCATCTTGTTTGTGATTCTGTCTGCTTGCGTGCGTGCTCATGTGCTCCCGGAACTACGCCATCACGGTACACGATAGTGCTACAATTTTTGGACCACCTTACAATTGTCCTGTGGTGCATTTTATCAAAGTTTCGTTCAGATTGATGTTATATTTCACAAGTTATTTACATTTAAAAATTTTAAAATTTAACTTCTCATTGTAAAAAATCCAATTCCAACTTGCTGACCCTGCCCGTTACAATGTTACAAAGACAGGACACTGAGTCCTGTCATTTGAAACATTGTAACGGCAGGGGCATGGCAAGGGAATTGGATTTTTTAAAAAGTTTAAAAAGAGGGAGGAGGCAGTGCTGGGGGATGAGGGGAAATGGGCCGTGCCTGTGCAGTTGGGGGCTATGGGTGAGTGGTGGAATATTGTGTTGGGGAAACGAGTTGCGTTGGGGGACTGGGCCTCCCGTGTGACAGGTACCCAACGGGTCCCACTTGGTCTAGCATATATTACTGAAACTCATCTTGTTTGTATGCATGCGTGCGTGTTCTGATAACTCCGCCAAAATGGTACATGATAGAGCTACAATGTTTGGCGCACCTTACTCACCATTGTCCTGGGGTGTGCATTAGCCAAGTTTAATTCAGATTTATGTTATATTTTACAAGTTATTGACATTTAAAACTTTACAAAAAACGCTTTTCCACCCTGCCCGTCAGCCACGTTCGAAGTCACAATGGTATCCCGAATTTCATTTACATTAAAAATCGAGATTTTCATTTACATTGATTTTATTCTAAATTCAAATCAAATCCGTTTTAATCAAATTTCTTTTGTTTTCATTAACAGCTAACATTGTTTAGGTTTTCATTGAGAATTTCATTTTTTTTTAAAAAACATCGCGATTTTCATTGTGGGGGAGTGGGATACGGGGGAGAAGGGGATCGAGAGAGGAGGGGGTAGGGAGGAGAAAGTGGGGGGGGGTGAGGAGAGAGTGGGGCAGGAAGGGGATTGAGAGAGAGGATGGGGGAGGGGAAAGTGGGGGTGGTGAGGAGGGAGAGTGGGGGAGGTAGGGAGTGGGGGATAGAGAGAGGGAGAGGAGGGCAGTGGGGGATTGAAGAGGGAGAGTGAGATGCGTTCACATTGTTCTTATATTTTACAAGTTATTGCCATTTTGAACTTTTAAAACGTCGCAGTCGCACTCCCACTTGCCGGCCACGCTTGCGCAGTTGGGGGAGGGTTGCCATGACTTGCGTCACAACGGGAATCTCTGGCATCTCCCCGGGAACCTGTCAGCTGCGCCTATGCAGTTGGGGGCTATGGGTCAGTGGTGAAATATTGCATTAGGGGACGGGCCCAACGGGTCTGCAGCTGGTGTACTTTTAAAATTGTTGTACCATGCACTGGCTCCGTTTTGTCTGCTGCGTAGAATTCACCAATTTGGAGTTTTTGCTTTTTTTTTAAAGAAAAAGAGCAGGTGGACGTTTTACATTTTCAACTAAGTTTTACATTTACTAAAAAAAGTTCATCCTGAATTAAGTCTGCTTTTTAAAGTGGATTGTATTTCAAAACTTGCATTTCTAACAACATCTGCATTTTCAATATTTGGTATTTTTTCAGCTGTTATTTTAGATGAATGGAGTTAACTTACAACAGTGCACAATAAGTAATCTTTTTCATTTAAAATTATTGGAAATCATCCCTGTAAAGATTACTTCCATGTTCTTGAGGACTAATTGTTATAAGGATGGTACCATATGCATGTATCCTAAATTTCTTTTGAAGGCTCCTTTGACCTCTTCTGCTATCTCCAACTCTGGGGACCCATGAGAGGGAAGTGCTTCTTGAAATTTGGGCCATCTGAGGAGACGAGCTGTGTTTAATAAACTTCCCTATCCTGTGCAGAAGATTCCACGTATAATGCAGAATTCTAGGGGGGGGGTTTTAAATAAAAAATTCGCGCTTTTGAAGGTTTATAAAGTCTGTTTCGTAGGTGATACTATAACTCGCAATCGAGTCGAGTGTTTTATTGTCATATGTTCTGAAATGGAACAATGAAATTCCTAATGCAGGCAATGCAGTTTGTACTTCGGGGTTTGGTAGGAGTAGTTAATGTTCAATAGCCTGATGGCTGTTGGGAAGAAGCTGTTCCTGAACTTGGATGTTAGTTTTCAGGCATCTGTCGTCTTCCCAATGGCAGGAGTGTAATGAGAGTGTGGCCAGAGTGGTATGGGTCCCTGGTAAAGTTGGCTGCTTTTTTGCGGCAGTGTCTCTGATAAATCCCTTTGATGGTGGACTGATGGACTGGGCAGTGTTCACTGGATTCACCACTTTTTGTAATCTCCATTCCTGGGCATCTGCATTGCTGAACCAGACCGTGATGCATCCAGTCAGTATGCTCTCTACCTGTAGAAGATGAATGAATGAATAGTTCAAGAGAATATTTGTTGATCTAAACTTATAAGGAAGTAGAGGCATTGATGGGCTTTCTTTATAATTGCATCGATGTGCTGAGTCCAGGATATAGTGAGTAAGGATATGGAATAATAAATAGTATTCAAATGACGAAATAATCTTTTTGAAAGCCATTTGCCCATTTTGTTTTTATAGGAATTGTTTATTTTGAGTTGTTGGATCAGTGATTTTATTCCAAGGTATTAATTCTTGGCTGAGTTTGTCTCTGCTCTTGGTTAAGAGTGGAATAGAATTAACTCTGGATTTCTCTTTATGATGGCATTGAAACATTGATGAAGAATGGGTGAAACTTAAGTGCAGTTGTAAAGATTAGCAGTACTACCATGGTCCATAACCCACTGTTGGTAAAAGGTACACTTTTGCCTGCTGTGAAATGTTGCCTTGGTGGGGAGGAGCAGCAATATAAAAATGATTTTTGTAATGTTTGACTTAACTGGATGTATGGTAACATGTGGATAGAAGGAAGTGCAGATGCTGGTTTATATATTTTTTTAAGGATACAATGCTGGAGTAACTCAGCAGGTCAGGCAGCATCTGTGGAGAACATAAGTTGGTGATATTTTAGGTTAAGAACCTTCTTCCCAGAAGAAGGGTCCCGATCTGATACGTCACCCATCCATCTTCACAGAAGATGCTGCCTGATCTGCTGAGTTACTTTAATATTTTGTGTCTTTGTGTGGTAACATGATTCTTTAGATGGGAACCAGTGTCTGTAATATTCTGCATTTCACAATGACCAATTTTTAATTGGTCAATTTGCTTAGTGTTCTGGAGTCTATTCAAACCTGCAGCAGCTGCAGTCCCTGTAGATGGATCAGTCCCTGAAGCACCGATGATCCAGTCAGATTTGCTTGTTGCTGCTTTAACAGCTTGCCTTTTATTGTATTCCAAACCATTTCAAGTGAATTATTACATTAACATTTATTATTTTAAAGGCCAGGCTTTAATGTTTTCTGTGCAGCCTGCATGTTCCACTTTGTCAGCACATTTTCCTGAGAAATCTATGATCTTGTATCTTAAAACACTTGAATGGTTGTTGGTGGGAGCAAGAATGATATGCAGTGCCCTCTCTCAGCTCAACTAATGTACTCTATCTATACTGTTTATTAGGAGCTTGCTAAAGATCCAAAATTGTTATAATGGCTGTGGAGCAATAAAGCAGTGCTATGAGCACCAGTTATTGTTATAAATGCCAAAGAAAAGCATTAATTATCTCTGCTGGTTACATAATATGAAAAGAATAACAATATTATTTGGATATCTGTTATCCATTTTGAGTATAACTGGTAACCTTCATTGTACAAATAGGCATGCGTTTATTGACCTCAGCGCTTGGTTTGCATTTAAGTAGTAAATACACAAAATACAAGTAAATTGCTGTTTCATGTGCAAAGGATGATTGCTGAGATGCGAGGTGGAGGTGGAAAACTGGATATTGAACGTTCTCACTTGCATGGGAAGGGGTGGCGGAGAGTTCTCGTCCCTGTGGCCGGACGCAAAGTCAGGTGTGCCACAGCCTGTTTGGAGGGAGGCCGGCCACGACAATGACAGGCGAGGAGAGCGACATCTGTTCGCTGGTCAATCCACACCAAGGAAGGTGGTGGCTTGAGGCCCGCAACAGCCTAGTGTTTGCCTGGATCGGGCAAATGCTCAAGACCCAGAGCGCGGACTGGATTTTGAAAATGGCACCTAAAACATGGCATCTCCTGCATGTGAGCTCAGTGGGCTATTTCTGTACACTGCTAATCATTGATTGTGCTTGGGGATGACAATACTTTTCTGGACTGTATGTAAGGAAAGAATTTCACTCTGCGTTTCACATGTGACAACAAAAGCACAGTTGAACCGTTGAAATGTTGTAACAGGAATAGTTTAAGTGCGAACGATGGCTGGACTGGCGCACTTTGATGTCAGTTTTGTGGACAATCTTGTAAACATTTTAGCAGTGATTGAAAATGAGCGTCTTTGAATTTGTAATGTTCTAGAAGAATCTGTGGCAGAGGGTAGAAATGTGGGGAAGTATAACAAAAAATTGGTCAAAGATTTGGGCATAACTCCTTTACAAGGGTTTGAAGTGAGAAGAATTTGAAGAGTATTTTTGATTGGTATTTTGGCATTTAATGTCCTAATTGCTAGTGGAATAACAATAAAATTCGAGAATGACAGGCCAGAATTGGAAAACTGATAGAATTGCAAAGCTGTTTCTTGATAGATTTGCTGAGGGCATGAAGGGATTTGAAAATGAGGATTAAAACTTGGTTGAGAGCATGATTAACTAAGATCCAAGGTAGGTTGACTAGTATGATATCCTTTTAGCAGAGTTGCATTAGGTATGGTTCTGTCTGTAACTAGATTTTATCTTAGAATTATCATAATTGATTTGTATCCCTTGCCAGTTACAATTTATGGTGCTATGAACACTGAATAGCAAAATTGCATCAGTGGTCATTGGTTTATTTTGAATGTAAACCATGAGATTCTGTTAACATTTAAAACTGGGGGTGGGGGGAAACAGTATTCGGGTGATTGTGTCGCATTTTCGGTCAGTGGCAATAGAGACCCGACTGAGCCAGCTACCTTTGTTGGCATTGTCGGCAAATGGTCTAAGCAGCTGCATAGAAGTGAGCTGTTTTAGATGTATCTGGCTTTTTGGGGGGGGAGGGGAGGGGGGGGGGAGGGAGAGTTACAATTAATGCTGATTTGGCTGCTGTGGCATTTAATAGCACCAAATCACATTTATAGTGACTGGTACAAATGACGGCATTCACCATTTTAAACAAGGATATTGAGTGTCCGTGTTTGGAATAGTTTTCCATGTCTGCTTGGCATTCTTCCCTCATCTCCTCCTCCCCTCCCCGATCTTCACTCCTGTTCTAACTGCGGTGTGCTACACATTTTTCCTTTGCAAACCTCAAGCTTGGATGAAATTCAGCTGAGCTTGGCCCGGGGGTGGGTGTGAGCATTAAAAGGATTTTAAATGACCTTGCCATGAACAGTAATGGTCTTATTACCACTTCTGCTGAGATCGCCAGTGGACTAAAGATTGAAGCCTGAATTTTCCTAGTTTGCATTGGTCTGCTTGCTAAATTGAGGCCTGAGCCATTTTTGAAATTATTGGTTGTCTTCAATGTCCATATATTATGGCACATACTGAAAATTAACATTTATGTAGTGAATTTAATGTCCTTTTCACATGGAATGTCCTTTTCATATGGATGTTGTTTACAAAATGCAACTGGGTTTTCATAGATTTGTTCTATGATGCTTTACTTTCGCACTCCAGCTATAAAATGGAGAATCTCTACGCTGCGTCTTCAGAGCATCATAATCCTTCAACTTCCAGTACTCCCTGTCACCCTCTTTCAACACGTTCTGCCTCAATCAGTGCTAAAAAACAGAAGAGAATTCCACTTTATCAGAGATCAGTAAGTGGGGAAGAATTGAGTATTTAATCTCATACTTGTGCTAACAGCATGTAGTAACAGCATTAGTTTGAACTTGGGATATAAGCCCACTTGCATGGACATTGCTTTTTATTTATACCCTAAGCTTTTAACTATTTTTAGGGATTAGAGCATTGTTAATTTTGTAGTTGGGAATATAAATTGATCTATCAGCCACTTCTGTCATAATCTTGAAAATCAAATTTAAATTGAGGCATGGCAATATTTGGAGCACATGGCTATTTGGTGACAGCGTGCTTGATGTTGCTGGCTTCTAAGATCTTTCTGGGAGCAAGTCTAAAACATCTGGTATAGTTTACACCCTTACATGAGCACCATATGTAAAAGTACTTTGCATCCTAAAGATTGTAGAAAGTAATGATCTCACTACAATTGGTCATCCGATATGGGGAGAATAGACTGGCTAATGTTTCTGGTATAGATTTTTCAGAGTTTAAATGAGTTGGACACTACTATTAAAATCTGGGCTGAAAAGCTAATCTTGTTAATTGCAGCAGGTTTTACTTTAAGTTCTGAGTCCCATTTAGCATGAGGAAATGGAAATAATCCCCAATATTCAAACAAAAGTCACTACCCATTCTTTGTATCCTGTTTTCTTTTGGCTGTCTTGACTATTAAAGAACTACCGTAATAGTTCGAAAGAAAAATTGTCATGGTAGGAGCAACTTGGGTCTTTTGACTAGAAGCAAGCATTTCCAGATAGTAATTTGTCAGCAACAGCTTTTTGGATCCTAATGCTCAAAGCTGGTTTGTATTGCTAATTAAACAATGATTAATGTAGATGCATGTTGAATTCAAACTAACAAACACCAAACTTGCACCCAGTGAATTTATTTATTGTCCTTTTTTTCTGCACCTGTTTCTAAATCATTTAGTTGCAAATAATGGGCCAGTTTGAATTTTAATCTTCACTTTAGAACATTGCTTGGATAAAACAACATGGTGGTAGTTCTGCTATAATTCCTTAACGTGAATTGAATATAAGATGATTGTTAAAATTGGAAATCCAATTTGCATTTTGGAGGCCAAATTATTTGTAATGAGATTTTGATTGGGAATTAGAGAAGCAGTTAAGTTACTTTGTGAATTGTAAAGCAGACAAAGCTGTCTTGGATTTATATAGTATAGGGAAAAAAGTTTCCCATTGTCTCAAGAACAGAGCTACGACTATATCCACTGGTGGTCATATAAATTGACAACCAATTGCCCTATTGACACTTGTGCAATGAAAAACTCTTAAATGATTTAAGAGTATCTTAATATTTTTAACATGCAGCACAAAAATGAACTTGTACGAAAGACATATTTTTGAAAATCATACCAGGATTCTTAGCGCAACTATTGCTTTATAGCAGAATTACCTGTATTTTGTCATAATATTAAATTGTCTTGTGAATATTAATTATAAATTATCTTCATGCTTTCAAACTTGAAATGTACACGGTATATTAATGCTGAAATTTAGAACCCTGGAGTAATTGTTTTAATCCTCTGAAAGCATTATCTTTAAAGATTTTTTCCCCCTCCTCGCTAAGATATTTGACGTAGAAATATAGTGGTAATTATTTAATTTATAAATGTTCCAATAATGGTATTATGAAGCAACAGTTCCTGCATATTAGTAACAAAAGCAACCAACCTCAATCTGCAGTATGTGGTGAGTAATTGAAGAATGTCAGTGAATCTGCTTGGTGTTCTTCTGCCGTTTCTCCCCTTTCCCATCCTACTCAAATATTGCCTTCTCATTCTGCAATTGTGTATTCTATTTTGTGAATGGCTTGGTGAGATTTCTTACAGAAACTATTACTAATTTTTTTTTGTTTAGATTTCAGTTACATAGGTAGTTTTATTTTGACTGCATTTGTTATCAATGTTATCTGGTTGCAGCCTGTTTTTGGTTTGTAGTGAATTGGGGTGTTCTTTCAGTTAAATACATGAATATCTCTTTTTATATATCCTTGTCGCAGATGAGCTTTGATCCAAACCTCTTGCATAACAATGGCCACTCTGGTTTTGCTAACGGTACCTCAGGAGCCCTGCGTGAAACTGGTGTTATTGAGAAGCTGCTGGCATCATATGGTTTTATCCAGTGCACTGAACGTCAAGCCAGACTATTCTTCCATTGCTCACAATACAGTGGTAATCTCCAAGATCTGAAAGTGGGAGGTGAGAAATTGTCACTGCTTGATATGTGTAATGTTCCAGTTGTCCATTTTATGGGCACTTCATTGCTCTGTATGAAGTGGTATACCGTTATAAGTAGGGCACTAATTTATTTTGAAATTCCTTATTTCAATTCAAATTGTTAGTTTGTGTAAAATGTGTGTCGTGCTTATGTTTAAAGCTTTTTAAATGCACACCATTATATTCTACATTTCGCATTTCTGACATGGGCAGTATATTCAAGTGAAAGAGCACAAATGTTTTTCAATGAAAACTGCTGAGACATCAATGCCTAGCTCCCCATCCACAATGTTCTGTAATAGGATTGCCTGGCTTTTGAACAGGGATTGCTGGGTCTCTTTCAGAAATTTCACAAATGAACTTGGGTGATTTGTGTAGGCATAACTTGGAATTCTGCCTAAATGTAGGGCAATACATAAATAGATGAACATATTTGTTTTTTTAAAAAGATTGCAGAGCTGACCCACTGTTAACAAAGGAATAACAATACAGCTCATTGAAAAGGATAACAAAACATTGAAGTGGAAATTGCATTAAAGAATATCAAAATTATTTTGTTATAGTTAAATCATGGTTACCAAGACATGCAAAGTCAGTCAGAAGAATGAATCAGAGGGCTATTCCAAACCTTTCTTTCATTTGCTACAAGTAAAATATTTAAAGGGCCTGTCCCACTTGGCGATTTTTTTCGGCGACTGCTGGCATCATTAACTGACGTATCAGGGTTGCCGAAAGATTTTGAACATTTCAAAATCTGGCAGCGACAAAAAATTTGCGTCACCTGAGGAAACACCGCTCGTCACTACGTCATCACGCCGCGACTTTTTCAGTGACCTGATACGTCAGTCAATGGTGCCGGCAGTCGCTGAAAACAATCGGCAAGTGGGTCAGGCCCTTCAGTGACTGAGTATACTTTACTTTCTTGGGTGGTTGGCTCGGCTTCTGAATTCGTCTAGTCTTGAAGTTACAGCGGCTGCCACTTTCAGTGGTTTTAGTCTTGGGCAGATAGAACCAGCTTTGCATTTTGCAAGACAAATTTTTCTCTGGGCCTCTGTAAAGGTCTTTAAATTATGTTGTTTAAAATCTACTTAAAATGCTTAAGATTGTCATTCACCTTGTTAAGAATTCACAAAGGTAGTGATTTAAAATGTTTTGATGCTGTTTAGCTGTATTTATAGGTATCGGCTTCATCCAGCTAAATGGAGAATATGCCACACACTCATGCTGTGACTTGTAGGTATTTTGGAGTCACTTGCCACAGAATATCTTATCTTTCACATGCTGTGGTTTTTGTGGTTGATCCATTTCAATTTTAGGTGATCCTAGGGCCACTGAGTGATTTGGAAGTGGTAATACTAATGAAAGTATTTGGAGATGGTTATATTCTTATGGACTTGGTCATTGACCATCTGGACATGAGGTTTAGTCTACATCAATTTGAGCTTGGACAATATCCAAGTCTTACTGGCAACAGTCATGATTTTTTTCATTATGAAGAATTTCAAATAGATCTGAACTTTGCCATCTATGGGTAGCCTACTTTGTGGCCAAATGACGAAGGGAACACTATTGATTGTGCAGCTGAATACCTTGATACTGACTGGCTGTTAAAAGGACATGGCCATATTCCTTTTGTGCCTGGTACAACACCATCCACATAAATTTATCTTTTCTTCCTGAGGGTGTGCAATGATAAACGTTCAAGATGAGGGTAAACAAATTCTGTACATGGCATGTTAATTTTCTTGTTCAGGGAAAATCTTTCAAGCCAGGCACTCAACTGCTATCCTGAGATCACTCCTTGTTTTTTTACTCCTTGGAAATATAGGCTCCCCCTCACTATGGAGGGGTCGCATTATTACAACACCATCCATATTGAGATTTTATTTTGTGTAAAGCAATCCCTCTTTGTCCCATTGCATCTCTTGTTATAAGCACAAATGTATTCCTACGGGATGGCTTTCTCTCATATAAAACCATTTTATTGGCATTGACACAATGACCATTCGCAATGATTTAACAACTGTATTCAAAATAAAGTTGGGGATGGGGATGAGTGGAGAAAATCGATAAGGCTTGTGCAAAATAAACAAATTTTGTCAATCAGTGTGGAGTATTAAGATTTGGATATAATGCCACAAAACCAGGTCCCTCCTTTGCCACGCCATCAAGTCTAAGGGCAGGTGGAGAGAGGTGTCGAGAGTTTCTCGCTTTTCAGCTGCAAGGTATTTTCTCTGATGTGCAAAACTCCTGCAGGAAAGGGTTTGGGAGCTTGAGATATCTGGGAAAGTGATGGGATTTGAGGATTGGGTTTTGACCTTGGCCCCTCGCTCTGCCAGAAAATTTAGAATGTTTAGCCCTTTTTGACCTATCCAGTTTTGCTCTTCTGCACCTTCTGCAGAATTTATCTCTTCAACGTTTCCTATATTTTGCGAGTTCTCAAGGCAGTGCTCCAGATAATTTGGCAAAGATGATTCAGACCAGAAAAGGTTTAAATCTAGCCGTTGATACAACTTAGCTGTTTCTGTGAAGCAAGCATTTCCCACTTGGAAGTCAAGAAGTTGTACACATTTCCGTTCCAACCATATTCATAAATATAGCGCAGTGTCTACTTTGGCAATGCCTTGAGCCTGATGCACATATCTGTTAAAAAAAGTTGGTAGACTGCTTACCAGGTCTTGTTAAGAGTAAATGCCAAGACCTTGGTATATACTCTTACCAAGTAGGTAAGTGACTTCAAATTTATTTAAATTGTGCCTGTGTCAATCTTTAAAGGATATACCCAATAATTTTGTGTTCCTGTTTAATGCGGTGATGGATTTGTGCTTCAGTACTGTTTTCCAATATTAGTCATATAGCATGGAAACAGGCCTTTGGCCCAACTTACCCATGCCAACCAAGATGCCCCATCTCTACTAGTCCCACCTGCCGGTGTTTGGCCCATATCCTCTTTCTTCTCACCTAAACCTATTTTCTCTGGTTCTTGATTTCCCCTACGCTAGGTCAAAGACTCTTGCACTCCAAGGAATAAAGTCCCAGCCTTTCCCTATAGCTCACGTTCTGAAGTCCTGGCGACATCTTCGTATATCTTCTCTACACTCTTTCCAGCTTAACAACATACTTCCTATAGCAGGGTGACTTACTGTCATTTTTGATAACCATCTTCGCTATCTATGATGCTGCCCACTTTGGTATCATCTGCATACTAGCTAATCATGCCTTCTGCATTCTCATCCAAATCGTTGCTCTAAACCACAAACGGCAATGGACCCAGCATTGATCCCTGAGGCACACCATGGTCACAGGAACAGGTTGCAGGCCTGTACCACTGCTATAGTGTCACACCCATCGGCTAATGCAGTACTGCTGTGTTTAGAGTAGGATCTGCACCCTTGTTCTGGACATTGGGTTGTGCCAACATGCTCCCTGACCTCAAAGGTATCCTTTACTGGCCCTCCAGGTGGACAGTATTGGTGCTGGGAGGTTAGACAATCCTGCAGCTACAACCTCCAGGGTATTCTTTTGGATCCTCTGCCTTTTTCCTGGTCATGTTAATTTGCCACTTTTAAGAAACTAATTTTCCTTGGGATGTCTGCCCAATTCTATATATACCATGGCTTGCAAAAGTATTCATACCCCTTGAACTTTTCCACATTTTGTCACGTTACAACCACAAACGTAAATGTATTTTATTGGGATTTTCTGTGATAGACCAACACAAAGTGGCGCATAATTGTGAAGTGGAAGGAAAATGATACATGGTTTTCAAATTAAAAAAAATAAAAATAAAAAACTGAAAAGTGTCGCGTGCAAAAGTATTCAGCCCCCCTGAGTCAATACTTTGTAGAACCACCTTTCGCTGCAATTACAGCTGCAAGTCTTTTGGGGTACGTCTCTACCAGCTTTGCACATCTAGAGACTGAAATTTTTGCCCATTCTTCTTTGCAAAATAGCCCATGCTCAGTCAGATTGGGTGGAGAGCGTCTGTGAACAGCAATTTTCAAGTCTTGCCAAAGATTCTCAATTGGATTTCGGTCTGGACTTTGACTGGGCCATTCTAACACATGAATATGCTTTGATCTAAACCATTCCATTGTAGCTCTGGCTGTATGTTTAGGGTCGTTGTCCTGCTGGAAGGTGAACCTCCGCCCCAGTCTCAAGTCTTTTGCAGACTCTAACAGGTTTTCTTCCAAGATTGCCCTGTATTTGGCTCCATCTATCTTCCCATCAACTCTGACCAGCTTCCCTGTCCCTGCTGAAGAAAAGCATCCCCACAGCATGATGCTGCCACCACCATGTTTCACAGTGGGGATGGTGTGTTCAGGGTGATGTGCAGTGTTAGGTTTCCGCCACACATAGCGTTTTGCATTTAGGCCAAAAACTTCAATTTTGGTCTCATCTGACCAGAGCACCTTCCTCCACATGTTTGCTGGGTCCCCCACATGGCTTGTGGCAAACTGCAAACGGGACTTCTTATGGCTTTTTTTCAACAATGGCTTTCTTCTTGCCACTCTTCCATAAAGGCCCGATTTGTGGAGTGCACGACTAATAGTTGTCCTGTGGACAGATTCTCCCACCTGAGCTGTGGATCTCTGCAGCTCCTCCAGAGTTACCATGGGCCTCTTGGCTGCTTCTCTGATCAATGCTCTCCTTGCCCGGCCTGTCAGTTTAGGTGGACGGCCATGTCTTGGTAGGTTTGCAGTTGTGCCATACTCTTTCCATTTTCGGATGATGGATTGAACAGTGCTCCGTGAGATGTTCAAGGCTTGGGATATTTTTTTATAACCTAACCCTGCTTTGAACTTCTCCACAACTTTATCCCTGACCTGTCTGGTGTGTTCCTTGGGCTTCGTGATGTTTGTTCACTAATGTTCTCTAACAAACCTCTGAGGCCTTCACAGAACAGCTGTATTTATACTGAGATTAGATTACACACAAGTGGACTCTATTTACTAATTAGGTGACTTCTGAAGGCAATTGGTTGCACTGGATTTTATTTAGGGGTATCAGAGTAAAGGGGGCTGAATACTTTTGCACGTGACACTTTTCAGTTTTTTATTTGTAAAAAAAATTTGAAACCCATGTATCATTTTCCTTCCACTTCACAATTATGCGCCACTTTGTGTTGGTCTATCACATAAAATCCCAATAAAATACATTTACGTTTGTGGTTGTAACGTGACAAAATGTGGAAAAGTTCAAGGGGTATGAATACTTTTGCAAGCCACTATATATATATGTGTATGTATATGTATGTGTATGTATGTATATATGTGTATATATATATATATGTATATATGTGTATGTATATGTATATGTATATGTATATGTAGTTTGGAGCCCTGTTTCAGTTTAAAACCAATTTTCTCTAATACATGACTGGGGTCCCTACATGAGGCTTGGCTAGCCCAGATGAGATGGAAGCGGACCATGCTATGTTGGTAGATTAGTGAGTGCAGGTGGATTGTCCCCTGAGCAGAAACTGTACCATGGAATGAAACTAATATTTTGTTCTGCAACCGAGTAGATAATCATGCAAATATATCAACTGGTATAACTGTAATATTCCCCAGAATGCAGATCTTGCTGAGTTGCTCTAAAACAATTTCACACTTGCCACAACCTGTGGAAAGTATGCACTTGGAGTGCACCCATTGTATTCAACAAAATAGGTGTCATTGAGATGTAATGTCTTCTTGCTACCTCGAACTATTATCTTGCATTCAAATTGTTAATGGAAGTATTGCACATTTGTTTAAAATATTGTATGTACAAAATTGACAATTTCATGTTGTGGCATCGTAAGAGCTCCATGATAACCCATCTGAATCATCTGCAGATGATGTGGAATTCGAAGTGTCCTCTGACAGACGGACTGGAAAACCTATTGCTGTGAAACTGCTGAAAGTAAAGCCTGAAATTTTGCCTGAAGAACGGATCACTGGTCAGGTAAAGATAATTACGTTGCTGCATTGAGATCAGGGAGCTATCTTGCCAACATCATTAACACTATTGGAAATAGTTGATGGGAATGTGGGGAGAATATAAAACTGGATTAGTGCGAATGGGTGTTTGAAAGTCAGTGCAGACTTGGTGGGCCAATGGGCCTGTTTCCATGCTGTATAATTCTGGCTCTTAGAACTTACCCACTGTAAACAATAAGTATTTACTATTCTGTAAAGTTACAGTTTTGAAGCTAAATTTACAATGCATTATCTACTCCGACAGCAATCTAATTGTATTTAATATGGATTGAAGTAGATATCTTATGGAACAACTGTCTTACCAACATCAAATTGAGTTTTTTTTTTATAACAGCATGCAGGAAGCCTGATCTTTTTCAAATCCTAAAATATTAATGCTTGGGATGGGGATGGGTAGTGGGTGAAGGAAGGTCAGTACGTTAAATTCTTTGTTCTCCACATACCATATGTAGTTCCCATAAATCAATAAATCCAATGGAAAGCTGATGATTGAATTCCTGCTCCTTTGAGAGAGTACCTTGTCTGCATCTCCCACCTGGTGGTATTGAAAGTAATTGTCATCTGTTGGGCTTAGACTTGAGGATTCAAGTTTGAAATTTCATAGCCTTCATCTGGATGGAACTTGTGTGTGAGCAACATAAAAGAGTGATGTTTATTGTTTTTCAGCTTTTCTGTTATTGGGGCCCTAATTGAACATACATTAACTATTTTTAATGAGCCACAGTTGTAGTGAGAATGTCTTATTCAATGGAACAGTCAGAATTGACTATGTGCTGGCTTTCTGAACCTTCCATTCAGTGCTTCTCAGGAAAGATTGTTTATTTCCCCACCAACTTTGGCTGCTCCATGCAAATGATCTTTAATCACAATCCGATTTGTGTGCTCTTCCAATGCAGGCAACTTTTGGTAAAATCTTGAGTTTATCCTTCAGGCACAACAATGACTGGATTCGCAAGCACTTTGGTTCCACGATCCTCCATCTGTTCACACCTTTTTCTCTTGTGTTGTCTGGTTAAAATTAAAAGTTCAATTGCATTCTCCAAACTGGATGCAAGAAGCTGTTCTCTTCACGTTAAGTAATATTTTGAGGGAAAATGGGCTAATGAGTGCCAAGAATTTTAAGTATTACTGTCATATTTGTAGAAGTTCTTTGATATTTAGGTGATATTGTTTTCATCTATGAAGTGTGCACCTTTTTTTATCTCTGGAAAATCCTCTTTTGTTCCTTGTATTAAAAGGGTTATTTATACTACCGAGCACCTCTACCAGCATTCTCATTATTTTGAGATTAAAACTCATTATGCTGATTTCTGTTTCTTTACTTCCTGGCATCACAGCCCCAACGTGTATCTGGTGTAATCATTTTTGGCGGGTGAGAGAAGCCAGTCTACAGTGCTGCTTATTACCACTAACTTTATTTCTTTTGATCTCTGGGACCCTGCTCAAAAAGTCATGGGCCATTCAACTAGATTTTTTAACTTTAAAAAAATCAGGTTTCAAAACATATAAAACTTTACAAATTCACGAGGAACAGTTCTAATATCCACAGTAAATTGTTTTGGTCAAATACTGTCAAATTCTCTTTTTGAATACCAATCTAAAGCATTACATTTAGACTTGTGAAAATCAAATCAAGCAAATTCAGATGCCTTCATGAAAACAACTCTAATTGTACTTTCACTGATCAAGAACTGATTGTGCTGAGGAAAGGTATGATTGTGCAACTGTCATTGTCAAATTGGATTATAATTCCTTAATTGTTGAGCCAAATATTCCTGGTCCATGCACATTTAATTTGTATGGTAAATGTGGGTAGGTCAAGAAGAGAAGTGAAACTCTGGATGGTTGACCTGGGCACACAGTAGCTTGCAATATACTGTTGGACTATACCTGCTACATTTATGGATATGGTTATCATGATTTAACCTTGCTAATATTTGGTGGTGGTGTTCTTGGGTTTACATATAGGTTTCATTACCATTATTTGCATGAAAAACAACAGAATTGAGTTAAGTTGCTTACACTTATGCCCCATTTAAGTGGAACGTTAGAGAATGCAGTTGTGTGTGGCTATAGTATTTGAGCCCATCTGTTTTGGTCTTGCAGGGAATAAAATAAATGAACCTTCTCAATGCAGTTGCCCTTATTTTGAGACTAGCTTTTTAATTAGTGACACTCATTTGATATTTAACCTTGATCTTTCTATCTTTCCCTCATTTCTTTCCTCTGACTGCCTCAAACTATAATTAAATCAAGGCTGGTCTATGAGTCGGCATATTTAACAATGGTAGAATTGTCACAAAGGACCAGCACCTGGTGACAGTAATAAGATCTGCCAATTGTTTGGGGAGAAAGAGGATAATTGCATGACAGACGTGGCAATCTTGTACATGCAGATTGCATTATGCATTTTCCAATAGCCTTCTCATTCCCTTTATGTTGACTTTGATTCCTACACCAAAAAGTGGGCAAGAGAAAGTGACATTCACCTATTAATAAGTAGCTAGTTTGTGAAAATGGGGATTGGTCTGAGGAAGGAATCCAGACCCCAATGCAAACTATACATGCCAGGAAATTCAATCATGGTGGTGTTTTGGGTGCAGTGAAATCATAATCACTAACTTGGACACATTATTATTGGCCCTGTGTGCATATTATTATTATAGTTGAATTTTGTTAAACTGAGGGGTTACTTCTTGGGGTATTTGAGATTGTGTATCAGTACTGGCAATTAAATTTAGACAATTTGAGCTACAAAAGAGTAGTCTCATAAAGACTCCAAAATCTCCATTATGCCAGGGGGTAAAACCCTAAAGTCCTGAAGGGAGATGGGTTCCAACCAATACTAAATCATCAGATGGCCATCTATTTTGAGGGAATGAGTTCTAATTTAATGTATCTTTATTTGAACAAGGTAGAGGAGAAGAGAATTGGGTTAATTCCAGTTATGTCCTTGAATTTTACTACTGGACACTTAGCTTTTTGAACAAGGAGAAGCATTTGCATTAATTCCTTTCTCTGATAACGGAAAATAACAGTTTAACTATGGGCCACGGTTACAGGTATTTGGTTTTAAATACAGCAACCAGTGGGGAAGAGGAATGATCTCCCATTCTTGGTAGCATGAGCTTGCTATGTGTGCAGTTTGTAATGCCTTGTGGTCTGTAATGTGTATATAAAAAGGTGTAGAACACTTCCATTGTGATGCACAAGAATTATAAACTGCATTCTGTACTCCATTAGTGAGGCTGAATGGGTAATCTGTGTTACTAAAATTATGAAGGGGACAATAGTGTGAGTTTGGTATGGATGTGTTTATTAATTAGCTTAGACGATATCAAATGTGGGAAGGTGTCATTGTGTCTTGAGCATCAGGCAGCAGGGTGAGTGAACAACTACTTCTCAGTAAACACAAGTACTGCAGATGCTGGTTTACAATAAAAAAGACCCACAGTATTTCTCAGTGCTGTTTTGTTTTGAGATTAGGGCAGTTTTCTTGTGGTACTTCATTTCATGTGGTAACTAAATTCTAGGTTTAACAACATTCTACTGTTATTACTTAATTTAATACATTATTTACCTATTTTACAATACCATGATTTGGTGCTAATCGGTGGATATTTTATTGGATGCTTAGCCTGGCAGAATATAGTCTTTCTGCTTATTATTTGAGATTCTACTGTGGAGATGTACATGGTGTGTGGAGGATAATGAAAAAAAACCCTCAACTTCCATTTTGTGTTGAAGTAAGTCAACGTACTGGTCCTTTACTCGCCACTCTTCTCCGGTTCTGGGCCGCTTTAATAATCGGGTTCTTGGATATAGCTTTCCATTTTGTTGTACTTTGTTCCTAGTTCTAGGGAGCTCAGTCTGACCTGCTCTGGCTTTCTTAATGTAAGTACTCTTCTCAAAATTAATAAACTTTGTAGTGGATTTGAAGAGGTTTTCTGCATGTAACTTGGAAAAGGAATTCGATAATCAACAGCAACCGTATACATTTTTTCATTTGACAACGTCGAAAACACTTTTACAGCAAAATATTTTTTTAAATTGTGACTCCAAGCCTCATAAGGAGGAATTAGGTTGGATGACCAAAATCTTGTTAAAAGTAGATTTTTGTTTTGAAGGAAAGGGGCCGAGTTGTTAAAAGCATAACCACCAATGGCAGAAGGGCTAAATTCGGGGATGCTGAAGGGCAAATCTCTTAAAGGGACAGATGAACAGTGGTTTCCCCATTGAATCATGATTTTCTTTCTCCCCCATGGTATGTGGAGGATAATATCTTCATGTTTGAATGAAACTATACTTATTGGTGTGCAAGTTACCTTTCTCTAATGGAACAGTGTCATCATATGTTTTGACTATTGTTGTCTACAAGTTTCTGACTTTGTAAGAGAACTGTTTTTGCCAAAAAAATCATCTGGAAATCAGGGGTTGAAAAGTTAGATGTAGTGGTTTGGAAACAGACACTGGAATTTTAATCAGTTTGTCGGGCCATTGCAGGTCTGATTAGTTTGAGTACCGAATTACTGCTGCTAGATATGTGCTGTAATGTGAATAGAATAGCTAGTGGCAGAAATCTGGTACTATAATAAGTCAAGTTTTTCTACCAATTCGTAAGACATTGGAGGAATATTTTCTGCTGGTCTAAACCCAAAAACTAGACATACCTGGGGCCTTTGACCAGTGGCATTTTCAACCCCTGGAAAGCCTTCATGTACCCTCCTGACATTATTCTTTGTTATGTCATGGTATGTCCAGGTTGTCTGTGCTGCTCCCCTTAACCTTGAGAACAAATCTGGGCTGAAACCTTCATCTCCTGGTCAGACTTCAGGCAGTGTGTGCTATGAACGCAATGGGGTAAGATTGGATTTTGTCTTTCCAGGTAATAAATGATTTCAGGTAGGTCGCCCATATAGGCACTTGAGTTTAGGCATGCATGCATACGTCAGCCAGATTGATTTTAAATTAGATGGTTCCTATAAATATGGGTAACCTCTTGCCTCAAATTCCACGCCCCATTAACCTTGTTCTGTGCTAATTTTGGCTTTTACCATTTGGGTAGCATTTGAACAAAGATCATGGAAAAATTCCATTAGAGCTAAAATTAGTTGAGTCTTTACAAAACTAGAGTTTAAAGTATAGAAATGTGCAGAATTAAGCAACAAAAATATTTTGTTTGGCAAAAGCATGAAAATGTCCAAATGTAGCTTTAAATTAATAACCAATTTTTACAACTGCAGGATTTTGGCTCCAAGCTTAGTCCTTCAGTGAATGGTGTGCATGATTTTTAAACACTGGTAGATGTTTCACTTTCTAAATTTGATGCAAATGCTTGTTTCAGTCCCTGAAAAACATTGGATCCTTTGCAGAGCATTATCAACATCTATTTTACCTGCAGATGGTGCCTCATTAGCAAGCTTCAAAATACTGCCCTATCCTGGTTTGATATTTTTTATAAAGCAGTGGATTAGTGGGGAGCACATCGGACATGAGAATTTCTGGGTATACGAGAGATGGACATGAATGACCCTTGCAGAAGTTGCATGTTTTGACAGCCTGAGATAAGATTGCCATGAGTTATGTGGACTACTTTGTGTCTTGTGCTTTTGGTCAGAGATTTTAGGCCCTAGCTTGTCTAAACAAAGCAGGCTTTGACTTTACATGAGTAATAGAAAGGTTTCAAGGTCAATTAGATAATCCCTGTTGCTTTTTGAAGTGTGAGACTTTGCTATCAGTTCATTTGGAAGAGCTTCCAATGTGGGAAATGTTTAAATTATTATACTTTAAAATGTGTCTGTAGTTCCAAGGGAGTAGTGGCTTCTATAAAACTGAGCTGTATAATTTGAATCCTTCTCTCTCGCTGCCTTGTTCTAATTTAAATGTGGATTATTTGAAGTAAAGGTTCAAAAGTTAGTCAGCCAGCCAGAATAATTTAAAAGTTTGTTTGAGTTTGTGTTGATTTAAACTATACTTTGCTTAATTTATTGGTTGTGTGTTTCTCAGCAAAGAGTTATTCTCTTGAACTAAAACATCAACTGCAATACATTAAGGCAAATGCTTTAAATGTTTCAATGAATGGCCACATGCAGAGGTTTGAAGCTATTGTATTGACTTCATGCTCCTTAATTGAAGCCTGCACAGAGGTTGTAAGTGCAAAAGGTTTCTGATTTTGCTTCAGGATTTGGTATCAGCAGAGCTTTCAAAAATTCTTGCTCAGTTGTCACAAGGTAGAAGTGGGGAAACCAGTAGTCTTCAATATCTATTCAACTGCTAGAACTAAGTTGGAAGAAGGACAAATTTGCCCTCGATTTGTTTTTCTCCATGAATGTTTTGGTTGGTTCCTAGTTCATTCTACATTATCCTCTACATACCATGAAAAGCAAATCCAGTAAATCCACTTAAAGGTATTAAAATTGCTTATTCCCCCTACACTCCTGCAAAGTATAATTGCACCTGTATAGGATAACAATGGAAAGCTATAAATGGACAATCAGCTTGTACTGAGTTAAGTTGTTTAACTTTCTGCCTTGAATTTTGCGAAATTTTCCTTTGCCAAGTACCAGATTCCAAATTTATAACTAAATATTCTTGCTGCCCTCCTATGTTGTATTCTGTTCACAAAAATAACAATTGGTGGAATTTGTTTTTTCAGGCTAGTTTGCTAGTTTCAATGTTTTGTACATGCCTTCTGTGCATCAGGAGCTGGGAGGGTGTTGTTGGGTTTAGGGGATTGTGGTGAGGTGGCAATGGTAACATGGGGTGGGTGGGATGACTTAAACCCAATTAATAATATTTGAAGCGGGTCTGGTGTCGATTGAGACCTAGAATGCGAGACCCCATTTAATCTGTGCTGCTTTAAAGCAAGCCATGGAAACCCAAAGGTCACCACCGGCAGTAGGTACAATTGGTCATCTGTGATCAAATTTTGCATATTTGTTTTACTGTGGAAAGTGTGTTGGATTTGGCAATTTTTTTTAAAGTATGATTTTATGATGGGAAGGCACTGGTTAGATTTTTGGATTGATGCGTTTGACCTGGAAATCGCTTTGCATTGCATGTGCCGACAATGCCGCATAGTTATCAATATGTTGGTAAAGATGGTTTCTTGTGGGGAGATGATTGCCATACCTAGTTACTGCTGAACTATGTAATTGATTCATTGTCCACGCATAGTCATTTGTCTGTTCTTGGCTAAACTCTTGAAGACTTTTCTGGGAAAATCTTTTATCAAAGAATAGTGCAGTTAATATAGTTCATATGAATACATTAAGGACATTTTTTTATGTTTTATAATAAAAGCAAATGCTGGAAATACTCAGTGTGAAACAGCATCTACGGAAGGAAACTCTTAATATTTTGGGTTGAAGACTGCAGAACTGGGAATGCTCTATAGAACATAAAACTATAAAACAAAATGGGAACAGGTCCTTTGACTTGCTAAGTTGGGGCTGGCCATTATGCCATTTGCCTGCACTTTATGTATTTCCCTGTCTATGTGCCTATCTAAACCCCCTCTATCACATCTGTTTCTTCCACTTGCCCTGGCAACATGTTCCAGCCATTACCACTCCATTCTTATATATTTAAAAATGTCCTCATAAATCTCATTTTCAACTTGGCTTTAATAAATAGCATCTCTATCTATTGCCTGGTCTATGTTTAGCTTCGCCGATGTATGAGTCCACATCTTGAACAACTGATACAGCAGATGAGGTTGAAGGAGGTACAAGTGAATCTCTGCCTAACCTGAAAGGACTGCTGGGGTCCCTGGACAGAGTTGAGGAAGGAGGTCCCTCCCCCACCAAGTCGCACCGGCTTCTCGTTCTCACCTAGCAAACTGCTAACAATGGCCTGTTTCCTTTATCATTTATTTTTTTTGCGTATCTTTCATTCATTTGTACTATATCTCTCTACATCCCCATCTATATCTCTTGTCTCCTTTTCCCCCGACTCAGTCTGAAGAAGGGTCTCGACCCGAAACGTCACCCATTCCTTCTCTCCAGAGATGCTGCCTGTCCTGCTGAGTTACTCCAGCATTTTGTGTCTATCTTCAGTTTAAACCAGCATCTGCAGTTCCTTCCTACACATGTAAGAGTGATGGGCCTGGCTATTACCAATGCAACACAGGTAAAGCACAATCTTCGTCTAGCTATCCCTGTTATCCCATTTGACTTGGTCTTGCCCTTTCACAGTTGCTCCCTTTTTTCATCCTGTCCATTCTTACTGCCACAATGCAATTTTAAACTACCATTTTTATTTCTTCCCCAGTTCTGGCAAAGAAATTAAAATGTTAACTCTTTTTGCCTCTCTTCCCTCTCCCCTGCCACAGATCTGCCTGACCTGAGTATTTCCAGAGTTTTTTTTAATTTGGGATCTGCAAATTGTTTCATTACTTTTTTTTAAATTTCAATCCCACATGTAGACCAGGACCTTCTGTAATATATTTTGCTTGAATTATTTCTATTTAATGCTAATGGGAAGAATATGTGAAAGAAGATGGGTAACTGAATCTTTTTTTGGGTCCTATGAAGGAGTTCCTGGTTTTTACTCAGTGCCTGCTATAATAATTTGATTTGGAAGCTATTGGTATATAGAAATATTGTCAAGCTGGTTGTAATGGAGTGTTGTCTAATTACAGGCAAAATTGGATGTGAATTCACTTAAAAATCAAACCCAGTATTACCCACGAATCCATTGCTTAAATTTTTTTGCTGTTTTTCTATCCTCTAATTATCTGTTTAGGGGTTTGCCAAAGATAATTAAGTTCTCCCTTTCAGTTTCTTTGATGTTGTCAAACCATTCGGTCCCAATAGGATGCAAATCGTATTGTTTAGCTCCATGTGAAATCATTGTTCAGACCACTGTGATCGTGATGAAGGAACAACCGAGGTTATCTCCCAACTTAAAGTAGTGGGTGAAAATTTTGGAATTGGAAAGGTTCTACTTTACATTGGAGTAGTCCTGTCATAGAGTGTGGGGAGAAAAAAAAGTTGTCCATGCTTGTTGGTACCTGGCTTGCAATCTTGAACTGTTACATAAAGCTGTCCGTCAAGGCTGCAGTGTTTCATGTATGCAGGATTCAGTATTGTGTTACAGATCATCATGCAAGAAGACCATGAGCCTTTAATTCCAGGTATGCTGAGTTCTGTTAAAGTAGTCTTGCTCTGTTTAAACTATTTTCATTCACTTCCTAACAAGGGTAGGAAGGCAGAGGAAAATTAAAAACAAAATGCACATTTTTTTTCCTTTAGCCTTGGATTTTGACTACCTTGTAGGGAATGCTGTATTCTTGAATTTCCCTGTTGGTGAGTACATCAGATTGTTTCAGTAGCGGCTCCTAACGCCCTTCAAAGAAACGGTACTTAGTTTGGTTGGAACATAGAGGGAAAAGAGGCATGTTGCCACTTGACATTGATATCCTATATCAGATGCATGTGCTATTTCTTTAATCGGGTGGATAGGTAACCTAGTACCAAAACCACCTGTAAATTCAATCCTGTTAAAACTGTCATCCACGAATGACTCTGGAAATGACTGTCTTTCTAAAGCTTTCTAAAGATCAGAAGTGCAGCTTCTTGAGACCCTAAAACACTGTTACCTGCCATTTTGTTTATGTTGTAGTCTCTTGCATAAATAGCTTTAGATGTATGTAGTGCAAAACTTATCTTGCAGGGAATTATTACTGGAGTTAAATTCTGTAGAACGTCTGCTCATTTTCCTTGGCTAACTGTGTTATTTGCCCTCAAGATTGGGTTAATCATTTGAAACATGTTATTTAGAAGGGGAGCAATTGCATACAAAAAGCAAACTCATAATTGGCACACTCAGAACTAAACTAAACCCAAGTGTATATGGGAGACTGACCTATGAGGAATTTTACAATATGTGTGTGATATGTTGAGCATGTGGGTGATGTTTTTTTTCACACAGCAATCGGTTTTCCTCTAGAGTGTTGGGGGGATGTGCCTTATGGTCCTGTCAAGCCTGTGTACCCTCATCAAATGTGCTTATTTGTTTGAGTGTTAAATAATGTGTAACATTTCACCAGAGGATTAGTGGACCTGGTATCTTTGTTGGCTCTCTTCAGTGCTGTAACTTGAGGGGAAAATGGGAACTTTATTTTATGCTTTTCTGCTAATTACAAATGACTTCAGGTACTCAAGTTGGATTTTTATATTTTAAGTGATCTCTCATCTCATTTCCACTTTTTAATTTGCATGAAAGCAAATTATTTGAAAATGTTCACTTTTCTTGCCCCTCAATCTCCACAGACTAATTTCTTAGGTC
Source organism: Malacoraja senta (assembly GCA_038087875.1). Taxonomy (NCBI): domain Eukaryota; kingdom Metazoa; phylum Chordata; class Chondrichthyes; order Rajiformes; family Rajidae; genus Malacoraja; species Malacoraja senta. The sequence goes on along the minus strand of CM075981.1, from coordinate 12,361,563 downwards.
TCCACTGTTTGACTTTGGTGGGGATATCATAAGATGAAAGAATCTAAAAAAGAGGTCAATCAAGCATCTTGCTAGCTTCATCTACAAACCGAAAAGTTAGACAAGCATTGTTAAAAAGCAGTTCGGGGGGGGGGGGGGCTGGCTGGGGGGGTTGAGAGAATTAATGGTACGGTAATTGTGATGGTGCCCCATGTAACGGTCTCTTTAGAAAATAAAGCAACATTCCCAACTGTGTTTCATCAGTTGAATAGCCAAGTTATCAAGATGAGAGAACTGCTAAATTTGATTTTCTCTCCCAAGCTGCATTAGTTTTCAGCACACCATTGACCTTGGTGGCTCTGGGTTTGGGGCAATTGGTCAGCGTTCCTTCTGATCAGAGACAGCTGAACAAGAGTAGCATGTGAGAGATCTGGATGAAGGTAGAATAACATTTGATTGATTATCTGCATTTAGTTAAGATTGACTGGAGTTTAGTAATTATTGGTCATTGCAAATTTAAATCTAATTGGCAAAAAATTAAGTGGTGATTAGAGCAAATGAAAACATCAATGTGGAGCATCACATATCTGAGCCAGTTGGTGCTGTGAAAGGAAACATGGATTGGCATCAGCTGTGTACTTTCCACTTGCTTGTTAAAGAAAATATTCAGTCTCACAAATATGCAATGTCATATATTTCTGACATTTTTCTATTGTACCACAACCATTTTAATATGCTGATTTTTTATTGGTTTGGCCTGTGATTGTATTTAAACCACCAGATCTAATTAATTACTTTTTGGTTTAGGAAGTGTTTTATCTGACATATACACCTGAAGATGTTGATGGAAATGTCCAACTTGAAACAGGAGATAAAGTTTCTTTCTCCATGGAAACCAATAAACAGTACGTATGGTCTCCTTCATTTCTTGAATCTGTATATAATGAGACTCCTTGCTTGATAAATTCAAACTGCAGCCCTATATTCTGAAACGAATGTCCTAATCAGATGGCGTGTGTAGTTTTCATAAACATGCTTGCTTCCTATTAAATGATATTTTGCTGTTAAACTGTCGCTTTCCAATAGCATCTCAACAAAATTCACTGTCATAATTTGAAAGGTCCGCCATATAACGGATTGAATGTTCAAAATGATTTTGTATAAACTTCCCATGTTCTGTTGTGTACATAAAATACCCGTTTTCTGTAACACACCACAACATTTGTTCTTTCAAACTGGCTTTAATTTTAAACACATTGTTTCTACTTAGCAAGCATTAACACAACATCCTGGAGGTACGCAGGAGGTAAAGCAACATATTTTCGAGAGAACCGAATTTAGCAATTCAGGTCGAGTTATCGTCAAATTTATACGTGAGAATTATTTTGAGCTGTGAGTGTGTGTAGCAGTGAGGGAGAATAGGTAAAACGAATAAAGGGGATATCTGTGGTTGGGTGAATACCAAGATTGGCCATGTGATGCACGCAGTTGTCTAATATCTGGTTAGTTTTCATTGTTCATTCACAGGACTATGGCATTACTGGTAAGATTTGCATCCACACGTTTTGTCTGAGCTGGTGACCTGTTGGGCTAGTTGAGGGCAGTTAAGAGTCAACCACATCAACATGGTCATCAATATTGATACTAGCTTTGTATTCTAGATTTGCTTAAATTCCACAGCTGATGAAATTGAAACTGTTTAGCTTCAGGTGAACTATCCTATTTCCAAGTCAACAATTCTAATTCCTTTCATTTTCTCAGGGAAACAAATAACCCAACCATTTAAAAAAACCAACATTATTTGTAATGTCATATTGCAACTCAAACCTGTGATTTTTAAGAATTTGGAGTCTTGTGTGTAGCTCTGGTTGCCCCATTACACAAACAAAATGTGGAATCTTTGGAGCGGGTGCAGAGAAGGTTTACCAAAATACTGCTTGGATTGGAGGGTTTCAGCTACAGGATGAGGTTGTATAGATTTGGATTATTTTCTCTGGAACAGCAGAGGTTGAGGGATGGCAATAGAAGTATATAAAACTTATGAGGCGTAGATTGGGTAGTCGGTCAGAACCTTTTTCCCAGGGTGGAAATGACCAACTCTAGAGGGCATGGCCATAAGGTGAGGGAAATTTTATTGGAGATGTGTAGGGCATGTTTTTTTTAGAGTGGTGGGAGCCTGGAATACATTGCCTTGGGTGGTGGTCGAGGCAGATACTATAGTGGTGTTCAAGAGGTGTTTGGATTGGCATTTGGAAGTGCAGGGATTAGAGGGATATGAATCATGTATAGGCAGGTGAGATCAGTTTAACTTGGCATCATGTTCGGCGCAAACTTTGTGAGCCTAAGTCATAGATTCTAGGAAAATCTAGTCATAGATTTTGACTGCCTACCCTACCTACTCATGCTTCTGTCAGTTTGCCTCTCGACCTCCTTTACTGCAGGTAATATGGCCACAGATTATCCATTCTCAAAACTAAAGTCCTCCAATCTAGACAACATCCATATGAATCTTTGCATTCTGCAAATGCAACTACGTCTTCCTATGGTGTGGCAACCAGAACTACATATAATACAAAGTTTGACCAAACCAGCCTTTTTGTTAAATTGTATCAAAACATCACCGTTTTTAAAAAATTCGCTGAGATTAAATTTCATTTGCCATTGCTCTGCCCAACCTTCCCTTTGATCTATCCTGCCGTAGCTTTAAACTACCACCCATTTTCCTGTCATCCATACCTCAAGTTCACGTCCAAGTTTTAATGTATTTCACAAACACCAAAGATCACTTTGATACACCACTATTCTCAAACTTCCAATTAGATAACTCTCCTACCACCACAACCCTCTGCCTTCTCCATGCTAATTCTGGATCCAATTGGTCAGCTTGCTATGGATCCCATGTTCCTTAACTTTCTGTACCTTGCAAAACTTCATGTCGATAATATCTACAGCCCTGCTTTCTTCAATCTCCTTTATTACAACATCCCAACCCCCCCCCCCCCCCCCCACTCATTTCTTCTTCCCAAAGCTATGCTGACAGTTCTTAGTTTCCAGGTTCCTAGTTTCTACCTTTCTAAATGCATAAACCATTTTCCTCAGTAATTTTGCCAATAATTCCCTACCACTGGCCTGTCATTATTGGCTTCTCCCTGCTGCACTTTCTGAATAAAGGTGCAACATTATATCCAATTGGTTACCTCTCCTTGTCTAACTAAGATACACAAATCATTCAGGACCCCAGCAATCTCCTCTTGCATTTTCATAACAGTCTGGGTTAGATCACATTAGGCTCGGGATTAGATCACATCACCATTCTTGTGTGTTCAAAGACATCTTAAAAATTAATATTAACTTGCTCCAGTCTATCTACCTATTCCTCCCGGAAGGGCGCACCATCCCAAAGTTGTCCTTGATGAATATCTTAGAGGAATATTCATTTAGGACCTGACAACATACCCTGGCACACACATTAGCCCTTTTCTTAGATATCCTCTTGCTCATCATTTGACAATTGGATTTAATGTAACCATTTCATTAGTCAGATATTTATAATTCCTCGGCTCGGCTAACATGCTGAGTATATTTTTACTTGTAAGCCTTTAACTAAATTATGACTATTATTAGTCTCTGACTCCCCAACCAACCTCGAGCATATTGGCAGTCACTGGGTTAGATTGTTTCACACCAAGTGGTCAGGAAGCGCTGACGAACTTTGGGTTGCTCTGCATGCCTTTATCTTATCTGCAGAGAATCAGTGAGGTAACTTCATTATTGGAATGCTTATCTGAACTTTTTGTGATGTTTTAACTGCATTCTGAGAAACGTATGTTAATTTTAATATACATTGAGTGCATCAATATAATTTGACAAATGGGATTTTATGAAATTTTCACTTCTCATGGTAGACTGTTTCTTATTTGCTATGTGGCAGACTTGAAGAGCTGGCTAAACCAGTGTCTGTCCAGATGTTGCTTTGTTGGCTCAGCTGCTACCCATTGAAGTGCCAGAAAACTCAGCTTTTACTGTATTTTAATTGGCATTTGTGCAGGTTAATTGTGGATATGTTTATTGTACATGAAGTAATTTTTAGGTTAATTATTATATTATTATATGAATGTGTGAGGCAAAGCAGAAGTAGGCCATTCAGTTTCTTGCCAAATCTAATTGTTCAAATTACTTATGAGTTCTCTAATTACAAAATCTTGTATTTTTCAGTACTGGTGCTGTAAACGCTCACAACATTGTACTGGTGAAGAAGAAACAGGGCCGATGTCAAGGTGTAGTTTGTGCCATGAAGGTATGTTTCCTATTTAGACACTTGTTATCATGGAAGGGATGGATAATGTTGATGTATGGAAAGCTGATAAAATTTCTGTTCACAGGAAGATAGCAGATTTGTTTGTAAAGCCGAAACATACAGGGACAAAACAGTGAAGAAATTTGAAAATTCAAGGGCAGTTGAACCTTAAACAAAATCTGCCAAAATAATTGGATTGGTTTAATATTCTTACTGTTTTATATAGTGCACCTTTTGTATGTCCTGAATATGACAGTTCTAAGTTTTGGTTATAATAATGTTTGATTGTGTACCTTGAGTCCCATTTTTTTGTTTTTGCCCAGCCTCAATGCTCTGGGTCCCTGAGGTTGTGAGGTGGGGGGGAACAAATACAGAAAATATTTAGCATGTATATTAACAATTCTGTTTCTTTAATATCCTAAGATTTGTGTCTGTTTATGTTTCCTTTTAATCACACTTTTTGGTTTGGCTAGATAAAATGTCACATTCCCACTGTAACCTACTGGTATGTGACGCTGTTAAATAACAATATGCATTTTTAATTATCATTTGCTTGATTCATCTGATTTAGATTTTCAAAAGATGCACATGATGAATTGTGTAAGAAGGAACTGCAGATGCTGGTTTAAATTAAGATGAATTGTTGGGTTGTGGGAAAAGGAAGCAGGAATGGCTTTTTTTTTGCCCTTCGAGCCTCTGACCATTGAATTGGTTAATTGCTTACCATAGCGACAATCCATGGGTCATGCTCAGTTGCCATGCCCTCTGATTTCCTGAAAGTGCAACTGATTTTCAAATTTTGATTGAAGGTGCCTTTTTAAATTTAAAAAAAAATCGCCCTTTATTTCATTGGTTGGCAGTAGTTTCTTTGGATTTTAGGGCAAAGAAAGTTTGTAAATTTGATATCAGAAAACTATCTTTTAACTCATCCCAATCTTTTTGCTCATGACTTCAAAAGAGGAAATATAGTGGTGTGTTTCAAAAGGGCCAAGCAAATGTGTATCTTAATGTGGTTTGAGTACTTTTCTGCATTGCATCCAATATTTAGAACATACAGCATGGAAATGGGCCCTTCGGCCCAGCTCGTCCATGCTGATCAAGTTAGGCCAAAGGGCCCGGTGCCATTTTGTATGACTAAGTTAGTCAAGTTTTGCTCGTATTCCCACTAAACCTTTCCTATCATGTACCTGTCCAAATGTCTTTCAAGTTTCAAGACAGCAGGGAAATGATTATACCAGTGCAAGTGTACATTTGTTGGGGAAGGAAGATAGTTGCATATTTTAAGCCAGCATACACTTAACTGAACTTTTATCAGAAAAAATGTGTAAGTTTAATTCATGAGGATCTTGTATGCTTGGATGTAATTTAAGGACATTGTATCAACACTAATTCTTTACTGAAATTCACAGGAAGCATTTGGATTCATTGAAAGAGGTGACCTTGTGAAAGAGATCTTCTTCCATTATAGCGAATTCAAAGGAAATTTGGACACATTGCAACCTGGCGATGATGTGGAATTTACCATCAAAGAAAGAAATGTAAGCATTGTTGAAGGATAACTAATGTGGGCATATTTGAAGTGTGGGCGTACAGGTTCAAAGCTAAAGCAACTGCTGAGGACAGCGTTACACGTGGGGGGGGGGGGGGGCGATGGTGAAATACTGACAGTGGTTGGGGCTGGAGATAGACCCAGACTCTGAGGTGGAGAGAGGATGGGGGCTCAGATCGGAGGATGGAGTGGCGAGGAGAAGTCTCATGGTTAGCATGGGGATGTGAGAGGGCAGCAAGATGCAGCAGTGTCAGTGCTGTCACCGGTTTGAAGGCAACTAGCGGAACGATAGGTGCCAGGAGGGTCAATCAAGAGGAAGCAGTTGGAGCTGTTGCCGGCCTGGAACTGGCCCGTGCTGCTGTCGAATCAGGCTGCGTCGATGACCCGGGCCTGCCAGTGGCTGGGGATGCAGTGAGGATCGGCACAGTCAGTGGCCCTGGTTTTAAGGTACTGGTTCTGGAAACAAATTAGTAAAGTGCAAGAAAAGTTAAATTAACTAAGTGCGTGCCTAGCTACCAGGATTTAATACACACGTTATCCTTTATAAGAAACAATACTATTTTGTGTTTTCTTTGTCCTGCACTCAAGCCTGTTCTGCCATACAGTACAATAACTACCCTTTATTTCATATTCCTGCTTTCTTGAAAGACTCCTTTGTTGTCTAGAAAGCTCCATCCCTTAAATATATTCAGTTACTTAAACTCCAGTGTTATCTGACAGGGAAATCCATAGCTTCAACATCTGAATGAGAACATTTCTTCTGAAGGAACACTGACATGTATGGGCTAAGATGAAATGTACAAAGGTGTATGTCGATCCATATACACAGGCAGAAGCCAGCTGAACTGATAAGACCTATCTTTACGAAACATTTGCAAAGAACATGTTAAATTTCCATGGGTGGCTTTTTTTTCTCCCTCAAAGGATTGGCCTATGGTTATATAATCCATGAGGATTAGGAATCTTATTTTGGGAATAGTGACATCTAGTGTGAGGATGAAAAGTGTCATCCTTTAGGCATACTGTGGATGTTCATTTTATTTGAATGTGAATTCCAGACTTAAAAAAATTCTGGAAATGCATGTGTGCAATTTGTGGCTAATTTTCTCAAATCTACATTTATACACGTTGAACTATATAGCTGAAGTTTTCAATTACAATCTAAGCCTATGCTTAACAAAAAGATACAAAGTATGGAGTGGCTGTGTGGATCAAGAAGCTTCCAGGGAGTATATGGATAGGTGACGTTTTAGGTATACCTAGGCCTGCTGGACATCATTCCCCTTGGGTAGCTTACATTGAATTCTCCAACTTTAGGTAACAATCCGTTCCCCTTTTTGTCCCTCTTCCCAGTGAACCAGCTGGATGCACACCCATTTCTCCCCCTGTCCCATTCCACCTTACAGCCTTGACTTTTCATTTCTGGTCTTTATCCACCCATCTGCCGATAAAATTCCCCCTCACCTGTATCCACATCACTTGTCACGCCCCCCCCCCCACATCTCTTTTCAATCATTTGAATTTGTGTTAAGAAGGGTACCAACCCAAAACATCGCCTTTTCATATATTCCAGAGACGCTGACCCACTGAGTTACATTTTGTCTTTTGTGGGAAATGATTGGGGTAGTGTTCCATTTTTAAGGCTCGGGTGATGTGACCAATCTGTGTATTCAAGATTTGTTAACTAATTCTGCCAAATTGAGATGGTAAATGTCAGAATCCTTGGATTATAATTTTGGCTACATTCACGACTTCCCTTATAATTACACATTTTGTTTCCTTCTGAAATAAGGTGAGAGCAGTACATCTGCTTTCCTACCTGAAATGATGCTTCCATTAACTGCTAGCACGTGAAGTGATTTGGTATTGTTGTTATAACAATGGTACAACATTTGAATCTGCCATGCTGTGAAACTGCAGATAGATGTGATATGACTGAATTTGTACTTAATCTCAGAACTGTGAGGATTCCATATTGTAAAATCATGAATGATTTCTTTACATCAGGTTTCTTACTGTTAAGCCATCTTAATGGGGTAGGATGTTTTATGATTCTAAGATGTGCAATTCTTTAGTAAATATCTAGAAATATAGAAAAATTCACAGTATATTTCTGCAAGTGGGAAGCTAATCCTAACTCTTTGTTGTTAGAACATTTCCGAAACTATTTTGCTCATTTTGTACATGCCCAGATTTAAAACATATTCAGAAAAAAAATTGAAATGCTCTCAAAATAATTATTTGAAATAACCTTAGTAAAAACACGTCTGATTTTTGTTTTTATCTAGGGAAAAGAAGTTGCCACTGAAGTGAAACTGTTACCCCAAGGAACTGTTATATTTGAGGATGTTAGTATTGAACAGTTTGATGGAACTGTCACAAAAATTATTCCAAAAGTATCCAGTAAAACCCAGGTAAATGTAGTACATGTCTTTTTTTAGAAGATACAAGTTCTTAAATACAGGATTGAAGAGAACAGAGAAAGATAGAAACATAGAAAATAGGTGCAGGAGTAGACCATTCGGCCCTTCAATATGATCATGGCTGATTATCCAACTCAGTATCCTGTACCTGCTTTCTCTCCATACCCCCTGATCCCCTTAGCCACAAGGGCCACATCTAACTCCCTCTTAAATATAGGCAATGAACTGGCTTCAACTACATTCTGTGGCAGAGAATTCCAGAGATTCACCACTCTGTGTAAAAAAATGTTTTTCTCATCTCAGTCCTAAAAGATTTCCCCTTTATCCTTAAACTGTGACCCCTTGTAACAGGTAACAAGTGTTCTCTGGAAAATATTATGTCCAATAATTCTATCACCATTTTTTGTAACTCTTCAAAATATTAGTAATTGGGCAAACAATTTTATGTTTAAACATTCTAACAAAAAAATGGCATTAACTGTTGCTTCAAAGGCTGTGAGAAGAATTTCAATTCAAAAATACAAATGGGAACGACAGGAACATATAAGAAATCATTTTAAGTACAAGTGCATAATGCCCAAATGCAAGTCATAGAACACGGAGCAGTACAGCACAAAAACAGGTCCTTCAATCCACAATATCTGTGCGAAATATGAAGCCAAATTTAATCCCGTCTGCCTGCATGTGATCCACATCCCTGCATTCCCTGTCTAAATGTCTCTTAAACAACACTTTTGTATCTGTTTTTTTGCAGCGTGTTCTAGGCACCTGCCATTGTTTTTAAAAATAATAAACGTCCACGTATCAAGCCTCATACATTTATGACTGAGAAATAGAATTAATTGTGAATTAATGTCACAAGTTATAGGAGTAGAAATAGGCCATTCAGCCCATCTCGTCTGTGCTGTTATTCAATCATGGCTGATCTCTGCCTCCTAATCCCATTTTCCTACCTTCTCCCCTTAACCCTTAGCACCCGTTCTAATCAAGAAATGTCTAATGTCAGTGATAGCAGTGAGAGGCAGGGGTTACAATAAAGCATTTTCACTGGACACTAGTGATTTCTATGCTAAATACCACGAGTGGTTTGACCTGTATGGTTTGTCCGCTAATGTGACAGTAAATGTCAACATCTTTGAAAATTGACCAAACCAGTTCAAGCAAATGAGCAATAAAACCATTCTATTCCATTACATGTAATCCTTTTACAGTTTATTAATCCATAAACAATACCAGCCACTGTGATAAGATTCTTCCCTACAAAAATGTTTCTGAAAAAATTACAAAATGCATTTATTTTTAATTTGGGTTTACTGTTTCAGCAATATTTTTTTGAATTATTAATCTTTGCATGCTATTACTTTACTACCTACTGAAATAGTTGTCACTTTTTTTTAGACTGATCCTTTGCCAGGACGTATCAAAGTAAACTTCGCCATTTCCAAAGAACTTCCCTTTGGAGATAAGGACACCAGATCTAAAGTGACTTTATTAGAAGGTGACCATGTCAGGTTTAATATCTCCACTGATCGACGTGACAAATTAGAGCGTGCTACAAACATTGAAATCCTGACTGATTCTTTTGAGTTAACTGAAGAATCCAGAGAACTGGTAGGTTTTTATATTTTAAACAACTCTTCTTAATATATCCAATATACTGTTAGGATACTACTAGATATTAGTGACTTTAACAGCCACTATGGTTTTATAACGGGAGACAAAGTAGCAGATAGTGAGATAACAGTTGGGGGCACGAGTTAAGATCACTATTTAGATTTTCTACTGTGACTAAAGACTATGCTAAGGATAGTTAAATATCAATGGAGATACTTCCACATTAAAATTTCCAAAGTTGTGTATTCTCCTTCCCTGAAGAGTTACAGGTTCTCTTGTTTCTATAGGGTGTGATTGCAGCTATGAGAGATGGATTTGGTTTCATTAAATGTGTAGATCGCGATGCTCGAATGTTCTTCCACTTTAGTGAGATCATGGATAGTCTGCAGCTCCACATCTCGGATGAGGTTGAATTCACAGTTGTCCCCGTAAGTGCTTTAATTATTGAGTGCTTTTACTAAAATCTAAACACAGATGTGTTCAAGCTAATAATGGATCAGAACCCTTGGCGTCGGGTCCTGGCTTGTTACTCGCTCTGTATAAACGACGTTGTCTATATTTCACGTCTGAAGTTAGCTTGATGACATTGTAAGCAAACTGCCTGTGTATTATGACATTCCAAATTGGTAATTAATGTATAATACTGTTTATCTTTGGTTCCAATTGGAGGAATACTAGTTCTGGTGAATATAAAATGCTTCTTAAGAAAGGAATGGTATCTCATGGAACATGTATCAAGTCCTTTACAAAGGAAGAAAACTGGGGGGGGGGGGGGAATAATTGTGTAAATTAAAGTTTGAAATCTCTAATGATGTTATTAGAGGCAGACTTTGAGTTTTGTGTAGGAGTAATGTCTGCTTGCCCACTACATTTATAACTTGTGTTAATCGCCCATTGTTTCAAACTCAGTGCAAGTTTTTGACTTTAATATAATTATAAGAATTTTCAAAAAGTGTCAATGACCTACAGTCAAGTATTGGCATAATGCCAGGATTCTTGCATGCACACCAAGGTGTGTTTAAAAGTGTGAAGTTTTGTGACCTTGCATTGTGTGCTTAATCCACACATTTTTTGTTTTGTTTTATGAACTCTTGATGTTCTGTGGGAAGATGAACTCTTGCAACAAGAGAAGGATGATTCAGGATTGGAAACTGGTTCAGGATTGGAAACTGGTTTTCATTATACCTGGGCTCCCAAAGTACAGTTGAAAAACAGGAAGAGTGCCTAATTCCATTTGTGGGACTGTGTACAGTAAAGCCACATAGCTGAATGTTGACCAGCATTTAATATTCAGTTTCCCCGCAAGCCTTGAGAGACAAAGGCCTCCATGTGAGAAATGTCTTAATTAAAATTAACCACATCCAATTCCTGTGGATTTTGATTATCGAGATCACTAGGAACTTCATAAGACTAACGATCAGAGCCCAAATTCTGGGGAAGTGCACTACTTCAGTGCAAGATCTAAGAGAAAACTATAATTATAGATGATAATTGAAGCTAAAATCCTGCTAAATGGCTAAATGTTATGTCACACACTAGGGACATGTGATCAGATCAGCCATTTGATAGAAATTGGGAGGTGAATCATTCGAACACATTTGGCATTTAAGGAAGGACGACCCAGGTGGTCATCGTGTCCCATCGAATTATTGCTGGATTAACCTGTGATGGTGATGAGCTAGCTCTGATGTCTGGGTGGATCAACCGGCTGGAGTTCTTTGTGGACATATTCCACCCTTCCCTACTAAGGTCTGAGGTCCCCACCTGTTTTGAAACGATATCCATAATACAGGTGTCCAAGAAAAGCCTCAATAACTACCATCACGTCCGTGTGATGAGTTATCTTGAGAGGTTGGTTATGACATCAACTCCTGTCTTAATGACCTGGATTTCACCCCCCCCCCCCCCTTTCATTCATGTACCGCCTTAACAAATCAGCAGTGGATGCGATCACACTGGCTCTCCCCTCTCACTGGATCACTTAGACAATAAAACGCAAGTCAGGCTGTTGTTCATTGACTCTTGGTGCTCGACACATCCCCTCTAAACTAGTCATTAAAGTCTGACACGAGTTGTGATGCAATTGGATCCTCGATTGCCTCATTAAGAGACCTCAATCAGTACGATTGGCGGCAACAATTCCTCGTCTAACCATCAGCACAGGAACATCTTAAGGCTGTGGTCAACCCCCTGCTCTACTCTCTATGCCCATGTTGCAGCTCTTTGCCATCTCTAAATTCATCAACAATACCATCTCTGAGCGAATAATGGGCAACGATAAGTCACAGTGTAGGAGGGAGATTGATAATCTAAAAGCTGTCAGCAGCATTCTTGCTCAACGTTGCCAAGATCAGGGAGTTGATTGTTTACTCTAGAGTTTACTCTCTTCAAGTGTACAGTAGAGAGCATACTGACTGGTTACATCGTGGCCTGGTTCAGTAACTTGAATGTCCAGGAACCAAAGAGACTGCATAAAGTGGAAACCACTGCCAGGTCCACCCAGAGTATTTGCCTCCCTACCATCAAAAGGATCTGCGGGAAGAGCTGCCTCAAAGGTAGCCAATGCCATCAATGATTCACACCACCCTGGCCACAATCTCATCTTGCTGCTCCCATTGGGAAAAACTGTGATCTCCTGTTTCAAGAAAAGCTTCCCATCAACCATCAGGCTGTTGAACTGTGCACAGCCCTAACTACATCCCTACTTCAGCAACTCTGATCAATGGACTGTCTTTGGCTGCACCACTTATTTCAGTTTTGCACTCTCATAGTCTGGTTACCTAGCATTACTGATTTAATTTATTGTCCATTGATTATGTATTTAATTTGTGTTATTACATGAATTGACTAGTAAAGGCTGCAGCAAGTAAACATTTAATTGCTCTGTTCCCAATGCACATGGCAGTTAAACACTCGAGTACGCTGGGTTCTGCTCTGAGCAGAGTTCAGGGAGACAGTGTGCACATGTCAGATATAAAATTAAGATTACTGTAATAAAAAAAATATAGCGTTATGCTGGGACAGAATGGTTATTTCTGTTCTGTCATTTAATCCCCAAATCGGACTTTAATGCAGCAGGTAGTAATTCAGTCCAAGATTATTGTAAATGTAGAGGGCAGGGAGACGCAGTCCTATAAAAGTAAACTAAGTTTGACTGGTTGAGAATGGTGCTGGAGAAGGAATGCTCTTCCATATTTTACACTTCTAATCAGAACAGATTATTAATTCAGATATTTTACAGAAATATTAAACATTTAGTCTATTTCTCCATAGATTACACATGGTAAAATCATTCCTTAGCAACAGTCTATTGGGTATTAGCCTTATCTGTGAAAATCTGTAATTAAAGTTTGTTTTTTCTAAGGATGTCCTTTCAGCTCAAAGGAACCATGCAATCCGAATTAAAAAGCTTCCAAAAGGGACAGTGTCATTTCACACCCAATCTGAGCAACGTTACTTTGGAGTAGTGGAGAAAGAAGCTGCTGGTTCAATATCCAAGTCCACCAGCCCGGCTAAAAGTAAAGAAAAGGTAACATGAATTGTTAATGGGAAGCATTGGTTTCTCGCTGCTTTAAGATGTCGATTCTGTAGAAATTTTAAGATGTTCTCTTGTTCTTCAAAGGCATCAATTATAACCAGACCAAAACTGATTACAATACGAATGTTATACCTGCTGTAGAAATATAAATCAAAGCTGTTAGATATCTGTAGTTATTCTGATCTTAGAACAATGAAACTGAAAGTGAACTATGTTCATCAAAGTGAGGGCTTTTAATGTAAACTTGATTTTTCTCACTTCAATTGTGGGTCAATAATAAGAGGTCAAGGTCATAGGTTTAAAACCAGTTGGAAAAGATCAATGATAAATGAGAGATTTTCACCTAATTATCTGGAACTGCGTGGTATCTGAAAAGTGATGGAAGTTGGTTCAGTAAGATTTAAAAAAGATTGTGGACTTGAACATGAGTTTAGAGTTGCAGAAAAAAAGGGTATGGAACTGCTCTTTCAGTACATCGGTGGAAATGGCCGTCCTCTGTATTGCAGGCATCTGGCTGTGAAAGAATCGTATTGATTCTGGGCAGGATCTCAATACATGATTTTTATGTAGCTGCTGGAGCTAGTGTCGGTTAGTGCACAGTTTTCTCATCTTGTATAATCGCGTCCAAACATATCCCCTAATGGATTATAAGGTGTTCGATTTTTTTTGTGGAAGTGTGGTTATTAATGATTAATGAACATTTTGTTCATTGTTCAGCACATTTGGTTACAGAATAGTTATTCAAATTATATTAAAATTAAGGCACAATGCCAGGTTAGAGTTTAAAATCTTTTTTTCCCCTCTATCTGCATGAGGAAAGCTTCACCACAAATTAAATGACTGTTCTAACCTAGCCATAAAATTCAGGCTAGATCTCCCATCAAATGCTACAACAACTTAAACTGAGCAATTTATTATGGCAGAAAAAGATTTACTAAAAAATGATCTCCATAAACCAAGCTTCAAACCGGTTTAGGGTCTTTAGAAGACAACGATGTTTCTACCTTGCTGCTTCATTTTTGTAACTTTGAAGTCTGTGTTTCATCCTTGGAATACAATTTTGGCTAATGTCACAGGTGTTATGTTGGTGTGAATAAACTAGATTGCAATTCTTGTAAGCTTTCAATGTTCAAATTTGAACAGTTTGAAGAAGGGTCTTGACCAGAAACATCACCCATTCCTTATCTCCAGAGATGCTGCCTGTCCCACTGAGTTACTCCAGCATGTTGTTTATATCTTTGGTGTATACCTGCTTCTGCAGTTCTTTCCTAAACATTCAATGTTCAATGGTTTCTTTATTGTCACGGGGAATGGCATGTGGAAGGTAAGACCCCTACAGACTAACATTGCATTTTAACCACTTAAGCTTTCTCTCGGAACTCAAACAAATTTCAATGACTGCATAATCTGAACGGATCATCATCAAACAATCTATTGTACCAATTTTTCTAATGATCCAGCAATATCCATATGATTGTAATCATACTATCCTCAATCATATATTTCTATGGTAGCGCTGTCTTGGGAAGTAATGGAACTGAAATGTTATGTTGACGTTATCAATGGAAAAAGAAGCTGCAAGTCATTTTCGCGCTTAATTATTTTTTTCCCCCTTCCTATTTGCCCTCTTCCTTTCAGCTAAAGGAGAATGACTAAACTCCTTTTTATTGTGTGACACCTTTTGTTCAGGAAAAATGGGAGAATCCTTGCAAACCATGTTTGTATTCCAATAATACATGCTGCTTTTTCAGAATGGAGAATATTTAGACTGTTTCAATGGAATTAAATGTTAGCATGGTTTAGTCACAGTACAATTACTATTTGTGGTGACGCTAATTGAATCTTTTTGTGGATCCACAATTCTGGGAAGTTGAATGGCTAATTTTAATTAATAAATTGTTGGGCCTTGCAGTGAACAAGTTATTAGCTTAGCCAAGGCTATCATTTGGCTAATACCAACTAAATCTGGGTAACAATATCATGAATTGTATTCTGCTGAACTAATTTGTGAATTTCACAGAAAGTTACCTTGCTTCAGCTCTGCCTAAAATGTGTCATGTGAAATTCAAAGGAACAGGTTAATTGCCGAACATTATGCAATTGTGCTTTGAAAAAATTGCTTCCCTGAAAGCCACCAGTGACATCAATTTGATCTGGCTATGTTGCAGTAAAATTCATATGCTTTCTCGAAATAAGGCAGATGTTAATTAATATCCATCTGCTTCAAGAGGTGGCCAGCAGCAACCTTTTCGTGCCATTGCCCATCTGAATAACCTTGTCTGTGATACAATGGCACATTTTATTTCCTGTGAAGACACCTATTCCTACGGTTTGTCAGTTTGAATGGTTTTATTTTCTCTGCGAAAATGTGCAGCCTGAAAAGTCTTCTGATTTAAAACTGAGAATATTTGGCAAGTAGAGTTCATCAGTAGAAACAAGGAACTGCAAGTGCTGCTTTACAAAAAATTACAAAGTGCAGGGGTATCTCAGTGAGTCAGGCAGCATCTCTGGAGAACGTGTATAGGGTGATGTTTCAGGTCAGACCCCCCCCCCCCCCCCCCCGGTCAGACTAATTGAGATGGGGAGGAAGAAAGAAGGTCAGGACAAAGCTTGGCAAGTGATGGGTGGATACAAGTGATGGTGGATTTTGATAGGCAGATGGTTGGACAAGGGCCAGAAATGAAAAGACAAAAGGTGTGAGCTAAGGATAGAAGAGCTGCAAATTATGAAGCTAGAGTAAGAGGAGAAATGGGTGCGAGTCCAGGTAGGACCCATGGAAGATGGAAACCTAAAATTGGAGCATTCAATGTTCACACCATTGGTTTGTAAGCTACCCAAGTGGAATATGATGTACTGTTCCTCCATTTAGTATGTGGCCTCACACTGACAATGGAGGAGGCCCAGGACAGAAAGGTCAGTAGGGAATGGGAAGGAGATTTAAAATGGTTAACAACTGGGAGATCCAGTAGTCCTTGGCGGACCAGGGTGCTGCAAGTGTTCAGTGAAAGTCTGCTTAGTCTCACCGATGTAAAGGAGGCAATATCGTAAACACAATATGCAGTAGATGAGGTTAGAGGTACACATGAACCTCTGCCTCACCTGGAAGGACTTCTGTGCTCCCCAGTTGGACTCAGCAGCTGAGGTCCATTTTACCACGGACCCAGGGAAGTCTGTGATCATATACAGTGCCCTCCATATTATTTGGAACAAAGATTATGCCCTCCATAATGTTTGGAATAAACATAATTTATTTATTTGCCTCTGTACTCCACAATTTGAGATTTGTAATAGAAAAAAATCACGTGGTTGAAGTGCACATTGTCAGACTTTATTAAAGGGTATTTTTATTCATTTTGGTTTCACCGTGTAGAAATTACAGTTGTGTTTATACATAGTCCCCCCCATTTCAGGGCACCATAATGTTGTGCCAATGAAAGTCAAAGAAGCCGTTATGAGACTGAGAAACAAGAATAAAACTGTTAAGAGACATCAGCCAAACCGTAAGCTTACCAAAATCAACTGTTTGGAGCATCGTTAAGAAGAAAGAGCATTGGTGAGCTTACTAATTGCAAAGGAACTAGAAGGCTAAGGAAGACCTCCACGGCTGATGACAGTAGAATTCTCTCTATAATAAAGAAAAACCCCAAACACCTGTCCGACAGATCACAAGCACTCTTCAGGAGTCGGGTGTTAATTTGTCAAATACCACTGTCCACAGAAGACTTCATGAACAGAAATACAGAGGCTACACTGCAAGATGCAAACCACTGGTTACACAAAACAAAAGTGAGAGGATCATGAATGTTAAGCTCAATAAACTGGGCAGAACAGTCATTCAAATGCATAGACTTCGGCATTGGGAAATTTGACTGACCTCTGAGAAGCTGTGATGTTGTTGCAATCAATCTTGATGCAGGCATATTTACAATGTGCTGGTAACAAGGAGTGGCAATTAACTTTTGTCGTTTGATGTAAACATGGCCAACTTTACAACTCAATTTACTAGGCGAGTATAAAATACTTTAGACACCCATTGCTCTCAAAGTACATTGTAGATGGAGAGCTCAAAGTACATTGTAGATGAAAAGCAGATTTGAATAGGGACTGAATTAGTTACGACTGAATACTCCCTGTCTTGCACGGTTCATTGCTACCACAGCACCTAGAATTTGCAGGATTGTTCCAGTTAACTTTAAATGGTTGGACTATTGAATGTTGGGGATAAAGATTCAATTTTTTTTTCTTGTGGCAGATGGTCATAGCCGGCAGCCAGAGATTATGCCAAATAATCAGACCAGGCTTGAATGCTGTCCAAGGCCATGTGAGCAAGGACACATTATGACATGAGTTGATAGTTAAGCTGAGCATGATATAACCCTCAACTATTCACACTCCAAACTTAATAGCAGGAAGGTTATTGAGGAACTTGAGGCAAGGGTCTGAAGAGTTTTAGTGGCAGTTTCATTGTTTGTGCTTGGAGTTTCTCCCACCCTAATTAATTTACATAATTAGGAACAGAAGGAGCCCATCTGGTCCTTTTGCATTTGCTCTGCGATTCATCATGATTATAATTAATTATAACTACCTTAGCTCTGTTTTCCTCCAGTATTCTCCATTTCCCTTTATGCAGAAATAAATAGGTCTCTTTCGAATGAGCTCAGTCCTTCAGGGTAAAGAATTGCAAAGATCTGCATGAAGACATTTCTTATTTCTACTTTAAATGGTTGGCTGCTTATTTTAAAACTGATCACTTGTTCCAGACACCTGAGCTGGATCAAATTCCATGCATTTATCCTCTAATGCCCTGTGAGACCTTTGTACGATTGATCACCCCTCATTCTGAGTACAGTCCTAGTCTGCTTATGCACTTCTTTGCATGACAAACCACTACAATGTTATGACCCACAATGTCTGGCAATCCCAGGAATTAACCTGGTGAGCCCTTCCTTCATTCCCTCTAATACCTTTATATCCCCTTGGGGAAGGGAGGCCAGATCTGTGTATGGAATATTTCAGACTTAGTTTCAACAGGACCCTGGAAATTCAGAGCAGAGTTTTTTTCTTTTGTATTGAACAATTTGGCGATAACAGCCTTATTTATTCCTTGCTCTACCTGCACATACTATTCGATTTTGTGCAAATCTATCTCTTGTCTTTCACACTGTTTCCTCCCACACGTTTCTTTCCTGGTGCTAAGGAAACTCTTGAATACCATTTAGATATGGTTGTGCTTTTCACAAGTGAAAGTTTTAGTGTCATAGTCCGTTATTATACAGCATGGAAACGGGTCCATGCGAAGATGTCTCCCTGAGCATATCCCACTTGCCTGCATTTGGCCATATCCATCTAAGCGACTTTGAGTCCTGAAAAGCGCTATATAAATAAAATGTATTATTATTATTATTATTAAACCCTTGCTACCCATGTACCTGTGTAAATATATTTTAAACATTTGCATTTGTATCCGCCTCTAACTTCTTCTGGCAGTTTGTCCATAAACCCACTGTGTGGAAAAGGTTGCCACTCTAGTTCCTATTAAATCTTTCCCCTCTCATCTTAAATTTATTGCATCTAGTTTGGAATTGCCCTATCCTAGGTGGAAAAAAACCTGACCATCTACAGTATGATTTTATAAAGTAAGGTCATCTCCTCAGTACCCTCAGCTTCAGAGAAAAGTCACATCCTCTCCTATGAAAGAATGTAACCTTTAAATATTTTAAGTGTTAACATTACATTTTTAAAAAGTGGATTTTCATGGCATGTCTTATTTAATGAAATGGTTTAAACTTTATAGGAATTGAACGAATCCAACGATGAAGACTGTTTCCCTAACTCTGGTCTGGCTAATGTGTTACTGGTGAGCTAACCTCCATTGTTGAACATTTCCTATTTTCTCATTTTTTAGGATTCGGAAGAGGGAGTAATTGCATATGACGAAGCTGGAATAAGGATGACTGTACCATACCATATAAAAGAACTGGAAGGATGTCCAATTCCACAGCTTGGTGACAAGGTACGTGAAGCTTGGATTTACCAGTTCAATTTTACATTTGTTACTTGGGTTAAATGTCAGCTATTAAGTATATTTTTAATGACAACTATACAAAATGTAATGCAAGTCTTAAAAAATGCTCTGGTATTAGATCTTGTGACGAATTAAAGGTGCCTTCACTCTGGGGTACAAGAGAAAGTTAGAATTTCTCTGCTGCAAGTTATACAAACCACAAAAATTAATTCTTCCTTCTGAAATTATTTTATTCAAGAAATTATCCTACCTAAGAATTTTCATGTGAGGATTTGAGACCAAAAGGAGTTTGAGGATGGTTGGAGTACTGTGGGATGTTTGTGTGATACCAGGAACTCAAGTACAAAAGATGATGGAATGCACCAGTGAGAAATTGATCTTTTTCACTATTTTTACAAGATGTCAGATACATTTTCCTTTCGTTTTCTGATGATCCCTAATTGTCAGTGTCTTTGTACTTTACCAGCACTGAGCAGTTGCTGTCAGTGAGGTGAACACATCCACACTGAGTTTGAGTAGGTCATTCAAGTGTTTAGACATTGTATTTTCTGTTAGATGGCATTCGGCTTTTGCTGGAGCTAAATGTATTCCATCACATTTCAGTTGTGTTGGTAGAAAGGCTTTGCAGAATCAGGAGGCAGATTGATGTTTTTTTTGCAGTTTCCAGTGTTTCTGTCAGTGAGTGTTTGTTTCTTTCTGTCCTTAATTCTCACTTCCCACCCATGATTTTATGATGGGGGACACTGATAATTGCATGGCAGGAGGCTTTTTTGATTATTTGACTGCATACCTTTTAAAGTGATTAACTATTATCCCTTTCACTTAAATTTCCCCACAAAGGGGTATCATGTTGCCATGATACTTGGGTATAATTTGCCCCTTTTAAATTGAGAAGCCGGTGCAGAGCCACCATGTGGCCACAGTTGAGAACACCAGAGTTATTTACCAATTATTTTTTTAAATCCAATGTTGCATGATAATTTTGAACCTTGGCTATGTTGTGTACAGGGGTAATTCCTGCAGGCAACTAGTATGTTCCCAATGGGTATTCTCACTGAAGTTTTGCAACAGGATATATTAATACATGTAGAAATGGTAGTGTCTCAAGTTGCATATTACATGTGCAATGTTAACAATTTTATATCTACAGGTCCGTAAGTCCTGTAATATTACTGAAGAAAATCATTTTGGCTTTATTGCAGTTATTCTTCAGTAATAGGGAAAAGTAAATTTTGCTTCACACTTATTTATAATCTGGTATGCTTATCATGACTGTTGCATACCCTTTATTTTGCTTAAGGCTTGCTTGAGAATGCAATAGCTGACTGCATTTGGGTCCTGAGAATTAGTTTCTTCAGTTTATAAATCTTCTAAACAGGATTAATTGGGGATAAATTACGTAGTCCCAAAAAGCCAATTCACTGCAAATGAGTTTGGGTAAAACCATAATGGGCACAATATTCATAAAATAATTTGGAACTAAAAATGTAATATACCCTGTACATGATTTAGATGCCTTTTGAAAAGGAACTTCATAGAATTCACCACATTAGTTAATATCAGAGTAGGTAGAAAATTACAAAAGACTTGTAAGACTACTTAAGCACATTTCCACGAGCAAATTGTACACTGAATAGGCTTTTGGAATTGTGCAGATTTACTACTGTGTATGTCTAGACCCTTAATCTGATCCGGAATAAACCATGTTTCTGTAAAGGCATTAAAGTTGCTTCCAATCTATCTAAATGCTTTCAAGTTTTAGTGAAATGGTCTGGATGATAGAAATATAGTCCAGGCATGCAATAAATTAGAGTACGTTCCAAATACGATCTTGCAATGTGTAGGAAAACTCTTTGATTTTATTAGTTGGTGAAACAATTTAAGTGCATGAAGCAAAAGAATTTTAACGGTGCTTGTCCAATTTTTAAAAAAGCTGGGCTAATGCTCGAGCACATGGGCAGAAAGGCTCCAAAACACCTCACCACATGGAGTGATTCTGTACTGTTCTGGAAAGAAACAGAAATTAAGATGCCTCTAAACTGAATTTAACATCACTAAGCCTTTATTTGCTTCCTTGCATAAATACAATTGCTAGAATGTGAAGAGAGAGAAAGACAAGCAGCTGTATTAACAAAGAGGGTCAGGCAGCAACTGTGGAGAAAGGAGAAAGTTTCGACCCTGATGCAGCCAGAAATGTCAACCATCCCTTTACCGCCTCAGATACTACTTGCCCAGCTGAGTTCCTCCAGCTGCATGCTTTTTTAGGCTACAATTTTTTTATTATTTTTATGGCTCGAGCTAAAATAAATCATATCTATTGTGTAAGTTTCATATTTTGCTTCATAAAGCAGCTTGTTTAGGAACCTGTTTGGATTTTCTAGTTCTAACTCATGACATCTGAGAATGAAACATTCTTGCTCCTGTTAAGGGAATGATCTGGTATAAATAAGAAAATAGTGGATGGAGAGGTTTGGGAGAAATTTATTGAAATAAGAAATGATTTGAGAAGAATAATCAATACACATTTGCTTAAAGAACTGCTGAAAAGGGGTTTTAAGAGCAGGACTTTTTTTAATTGGCAAATAAAAGGGACTGGGAAATGTTTGCTTGGTTTATTTAATTATCTGTTAAAACATGCTAAATATTTCCTCTCTGTGCGGGATATTGCTCTGCCTACTTTTCACCTGCCCTTTATTATGAGGTGGAGGGTTTGCAATATTTGATCCAACTGAAATTCTTGGCTTCCGATTGTTTTCTCAGTGGAATAGTGTAGTGCCACAGCATTTGTTCTTTGGTTGAAAGAGTAGTGCAGATCTATTCCTTTGTCATAATATTAAAGGGTGGTGGTGGCCCGTCAGTAACGACGATGGCGGGTTGTGCAGTCTCAATTCTGGTGAGTTCACACATGGCTCACGAGTCTGTGTAGAGAAAAGGGCTGCACAAAAACCTGTGCGTGAATGAGTTTAAGGCGGAGAAGCTGTTGCACTGTAACAACCCCACCCTCTTGGCCGCAGAAGTCAGAGTTCAGTGGTATGAAAAATCATCATGGCTGGAGGCTTCTTGGCTGTAGTGGATGGCCATGTCGTCTTTAGTGCTCTGACTAGCCCTTCGCATTCCACAGTGCATTGCTGCGTCGCCTTTCCAGCCGTTGGTTCATAAAGATCTCTTCCGCCTGGTCCGCCAAAGCAGACTTTCTATGAAGGATGAGCATGTCCCACAGGTTGAACTGGACTACATGGTACCAGTTGCAAGGTTATACCTTGACCTGACAGTAAGGGATAAGTTTGAAAACCAGATCTGTGAGGCATATTCCTTCTTTCCAGAGATGCTGTTGTCCCACTGAGTTACTCCAGCATTTTGTGTCTACCTCCGTGAGGCATATTACAGGGTAATGTTTGGGTTTATCTGCTGCATGCTTTCTTTTCAAGAAATGGATGCATTACTAGTAAGTATGTGCTGATCTACCTCGTATTGTTGAAATTAAATGTATTATGAATTATTTCTGATGTATTGATCCCTCATATAAACCAGCTGTATTTTGCAATTTGTGACAAGTTGCCACTCAATGATCAGGAACAGCAGTGCTCCAGTTGCCCTGTCTTTTGTAAATCAAGAGCACAATTCTCTTAATGTTGCCGTGACTTGATGTGAACAAATCTGTTTGCTTTGCAAGGATTACTATTGAATTTCGATCTGGTTTGCTGAAATTCACTTAAATGACAAAACATATCTTTGTGTTTTGAAGTGTGTCCCTTGCTCCTGTGGTGAATGGTAAAACCTTTTTTTTAATGGACCACAAATACAGAGGCAAAATTGTAATCCCCCTTCCCTTAAGTGGATTGAGGACCCTCAAAGTTATTTAATACCAGACCAAGTGCGGACCCGTTGGGCCCGTTTCTCCCAAGGCAATATTCCACCACTCACCCATAGCCCCAAACTGCAGGCGCGGCTGACGTTTTTAAAGTTTTAAATGGCGATAACTTGTAAAATATAAGTTCAATGTGGACACATCTCACTCTCCCTCTTCAGTCTCCTATTCCGGTCTTCCATTATCCTCCCTCTTCCCGCCCTCCACCAACCCTCCCCTGCTTTCTCCCCTCGCCCCCTCTCTTCCCCCTCCCCTCCATTACCTCACCATCCCTTTTCCTACCTCTATCCCCCATTTCCCCTCATCCCCAGCACTCCCTTCCACCTCCTCTTCATCCTCCCACTTCTTTCCCCTCTCGTCCCCACTCCCTCTCTCCCTCTCCTTCTCCTGACCTTCAGTCACTCCCTCCCTCCATAACCCCTCTCCCCTCCCTACCCCCTCCCTGCTCCCCACTCCTCACCTCCCCCTACCCCACTCCCCCTCATCACCTCCTCCACTGCCCCCCACTCCCTCTATCCACCACTCCCTACCTCCCTCACTCCCCTCTCCCTCTATCCCTCCCTCCTTGCCTCCCCCACTTTCCCCTCTCCCTCCATCCCCTGTCCCACCCCCCACAATGAAAATTGTTAATGAAAACTGAAGAATTTGATACTTTATTTTGAAAATCACAATTTTCTTTTAATGTAAATGAGATTCGGGATCCCATTGTGACGGCATTGTGAATGAAAACGGAAGAATTTGATTAGAATTTTTTTTTTTTTAATCGTGATTTTTTTTTTTTTAATGTAAATGAGATTCGGGATCCCATCATGAGGTCATTGTAACGTGGGTGACAGGCAGGGCAAGTGGAAAAGTGGTTTGAAAGGTGTTTTTTGTAAAGTTAAAAATGTTAATAACTTGTAAAATGTAACATGAATCTGAACAAAACTTGTTTCATTTATATCCCAGGACCATGGTGAGTAAAGTGGGCCAAATGTTGTAGTGCTATCGTGTACCGTTTTGACGGGGTTTGGGGATATCACATCCACGCACGCATACATACAAACAAACAAGATGAGAGTTTTGGTAATATATACTAGACCAAGTACCCGTTCTCTACCCATAGCCCTCTACTGCACTTGCACTGCGTGTTGCAATAGCAATTCGCCCTCCCCCTCCTGTGAGGTGAAAAGTTCAGAGTGTTCCTGTGTCGCAACATTGGATCGAAGTGTGTTGGAAGCTGGCAGGAATGATTTTAACTAAAAAATCTTGTGAAAGTTGGCACTTTTAAAGCTTTAATCGTGAATAACGTGAAATATAGGATGAAATCTTCAGTGAAGCTGATCACTGCTCGCCGAGCCATTATGACGTCATCAGTTGAAGCTGGTCTTTTTAAATTCAAAGTCTTTTGATTTTTTTAAAACTTTAATCAGTAATAAGTCGAGAAATAAAGCATAAAATGGTCAGTGACGGTGCTCTCTGTCTAGAGGGGAAAAATATGAATCAGAATATGTATAAATGTAATCGTTACCGCGTAGTGTTTTTGCGAAGATGTAAAGACAACCACATATACACACAAACAAGATCATAGTTTTAATAATTACTAGACCAAGCGCAAACCTGTTGGGTCTGCTCCCCCAACGCACCCGTTCCCTACCCGTAGCCTCCACTGGAGGCGTGGTCCTCCAACTCAAGCCGTTCCCGAACGTAAGATTCCAGCACTCCCCTTGCCTCACTCAGCAGTGCTCTTTAAAAAAAATCCCAATTGTACTTGTCCTGCGTGTTGCAATAGCAATTCACCCTCCCCCTGCTAGTCGAGCCATTGTGACGTCATCAGTTGAAGCTGGTCGCTTTGAAATTCAAGGTATTTTGATTTTTTTTAAAAACTTTAATCAGTCGAGAAATAAAGCATAACATGTTCAGTGAGGGTGATCTCGGCCTCAAGGGGGAAAATGTGAATCAGAATATATAAAAATCTTGTGAAAGTTGCCATTTGTGAAGCTTTAATCGCGAATAACGTCAAATATAGGATGAAATCCTCAGTGAGGCTGATCTCTGCTACTCGAGCCATTGTGACATCATCAGTTGAAGCTGGTCGTTTTAATTTCATAGCCTTTTGACTTTTTTAGACTTAATCAGTAATGAGTTGAGAAATAAAGCATGAAATGTTCAGATAAAGTGATCCCAGCCTCGTGGGGGACTATGCCAATCGGAATATGTAAAAATGTAATTGTTACCCCGTAGTGTTTTTGCGAAGATGTAAAGACAACCACATATATATACACGCACACGCACACACACACGCACACACACAAGATCAGACTTTTAATGTATATGATGATATGATATATATATATATATATATATATATATATATATATATATATATATATATATATGATATAGATATAGATATAGATAGATATACATAAAACAAACTACCTTTGAATGATAATGTATGGTACTATATTTTAGTGACCATTCTGCAAGCTCGTTACAATCACAACCAGCATATTGGTTGTTCATTGGCATCACTTCTGGTGAATTTACAATGGAAGAAGGCCACAAGAAGCTATCTATTCTAGTACAATCTGTAGTACAATCTGTTCTAGTACTATACCCTGTGTGTATTTCCATCAATAACCATGGTAGTTTTATTCAACTACATTGTTAAATGAGAATATATTGTCATTTCTCGCTTAAAACATTTCTAATCTTTAATCTTTCATACAGATTGAATTTAGCATTTGTGAAGTTAAAAGAACTGGTCTACAGAGTGCAGTATCAATCAAAATTCTAAATCGTAGCCCTAATACCAAGAGACTTGTAGGATATGTTGCAGCATTGAAGGATAACTTTGGTTTCATCGAAACTTCTCAACATGATCAGGAAATTTTCTTCCACTACAGGTGAGCCTCGTTTGCACTTGCACTGTATTTACTAAACATCATCTGAGTGCATGATAATTTTTCCTTGCATTTTTTGGTTACAAGAGCCCTCTGTGTTAACTTTCTCAACAGGTTTGACTATTTAGATTGGGTGTGTATTTTGCTAAAAATTGTTACATGATTTTGTACTCCGCCACGTTGGATAGCTAAGGCTGCCTGGCCTGCACCTCAATTATTCCTGCAAGACTGCAAAAAAATAAACAGTCACAGGGAACGAAAGCATGGTAGTGGGATGTGGTTGAAAATGGGTGGTGATGTGTGTTAGTGTATCTGCTTCACGGAATGCCTAGCATTCCAAACCATGCACCTGATAGGTTCTATTGTTTCGATTGAATGGCTTATAAAACCAAATTGAAATCAAACTTAAACAAAATGTTGGAAACACTTGGCTCAATGCAAAGAAATGGCTAACACGTCCATTTGAAGTCACTTCATCTGAACAGTGAAGAGACCAATTTTAACTAGCAAGGAGAGTAGAATGAGACAAGAGAGTATTTCTGAAGGAGGTGAAGCCAGGAATGCCCAGATGATTCGTATTTACATGACAGTCTGGTTTGTAGATTAATGAAGGCAGCTAGAGTGAGAAAGCAAAATTACATGTTTTGAAGCTGTGAAATGCAGGTCAGACATTGCTGACACCAAAAGCAAAATGCTGTGGAATACCCAGCACTTCAGGGTCTGGAGAAAAGGGGAAAAAAGTTGAGTATTTTAAAATTGATCGTCTTGTAGCCAGACTGGTCAGTTCTGAAACAAAATACAATTGTTCAATTGCGTATTGAACTCTGAAGGCAGATGAGATGGAAAATTGTTGCTTCACCTGGAAGGAATGTTTGGATCTTGTGGATGGCAGGGGAAGGCAGAAGTGCAGAGCAAAGCATCTCCTGTAGTGGATGTGAAGGCACACAGGATTTGAATCAGATGAACAAATGAACCAAGGAGTCAGAAGTACACCCTTTTGGAAATGGGGGGGAAAAGAGATAGATCTGTTGAGTGGCTGAAATTTTCCGCCATGTCATGTACACATCCATAAACCCAAAACCTCAATTATTTTCATAAGTGGCACATGATGTTCCCTCTAGAATCATTTATTTCCAAACGTGCCTTTCTGAAATGCTGCACGTGTGGTTGTCAAAATCTTGCAGTAAGCATTTTGAGGCATAGGTAAAGTTGGCAAGTAACTAGATGGAAAATAAACCATCTTTAGATTATACTGCCATAGTAATTTTTGAATATTTTTAACTAAACCAAGGCATAACAATTTTTTAAAATTCTGTAAAATGATAGTGTCACAGAATGGGTGTTTCATCTTTGTGCCTGTCTCTAGCATGCAAATGACCTACTTTATCCTATATTTAATTACTTTCGCTGTTTGCTTTCATTTTTCAAACCCAGGTAATTCTATTTTCAGAATACCTTGAATGAAACTGTTGTAACAGATGCTCCACAAAAGTATATTCTTTTGGTAGTATATTCTTTTGGAAATTTAATGTAATTACTGACTCGTGAGACTGTTTGGTACTCTGAAAATACTGGAAACGCTATTTTGTGCCCAGGTATTTCACTTGGAGCCTTGTAATACTGCTGTCGCAGTGGTACTGGAGAATTCTTAAAAGACTGCCTTAGTGTTTTGAATACTGCTATCAGACCTCATGTTGATCTTGCTGATCCTATTGAGTTTCCAACCCCAACCTCCAACTCCAACCTCACAAGAACACAGAAAAGGGCACTATGCCTGTGCCAAATGTAATGCAAAATTAAGCTCATCCCTTCCTCCTGCACATAATCCTTATCCCTACAATACATCTGTCTAAAAGTCTCTTAAGCACTACTTCCACCATCACCACTGGCACCAAGTGACAAAGGTTCGCCCCACACATCTCCTTTAACCTCTCTCACACCTTAAAGCTATGCACTTTAGTCTGTGACATTTCCATGACCATCCATGTCTCTCATAATTTTACTTACTTCTATTGGGTCTCCCCTCAGCCTCCAGTGCTCCAGAGAAAACAATTCAAGTTTGTCCAAACTCTCCTTATAGCCAATACCCTCTAATCTAGGCTGCACCCTTTCCAAAGCCTCCACATTCTTCCTGTAATGGGAAGACCAGCATTGTATGCAAATATGGCCAAACAAGTTTTATAAAGCTGCAACACGACTTCCTGAGTCTTGTACTTAATGGCCTGACCAATGAAGGCAAACATGCCATTTGCCGTTATCTACGTGTGTACTCTCAGGAAGCTATGGACTTGGTCCACAAGATCCCTTTGCATACCAATGCTGTTGAGGGTCCTATCATTAACTGTCTGCAGATAGTTCTGCTAAAACAAGATAGTTGCATTCCTAAAAAATCCTTGCTTTTATTTTTTTTAAAAGGACGTTGATTATAAGAACATTAGTGCCACTGGGGGAAGAGGGCCAATAGCTAGAGAATTTGAGACTTGCAATAAGGTTTTTCCCTGCATGATTTTCAAAAACAATGGGGCGGGGGTTTCAAAACCATTGAGTATTTTTGTTACTACAAGTACTAAAGGCTGCATGTTTCAGTGTTTAATAGTAACATTGCATATCTGTCAATAGAAGCAAATGCTTGTTGATTTCAATGGCCTCTCGTGGTGAAACTGATAGACTGCTTAATGGACAATGGTATCTGATTACTGTGGTGAGGTTACATGGAAACTTTTTTCCCCCTGGACTTTGTTCCCTCAGACTTTTTTCAGCTTGTCAGTTTACAAAGTAGCACATGGTCCTCTGGTTCCCATTCAAAATAGTGTTGCAAGCAATTCGGCCCAGATAATGCGAATACTGTTCCCTAATTCGTCAGTTATCATATTCAAATCATATAGAAATTGTGGCAGAACTAACTCTACTTTGCTTTGCCAAAGTGCAACCTCTCACCCAGATGAACTCCATATGCCATTTGTCTGCTAATATGTGTTACAGATCTGTATCCTTTGAAAGCCTTTTTCATTGTGTGTATCTCACCAATTTTTGTC
Source organism: Malacoraja senta (assembly GCA_038087875.1). Classification (NCBI taxonomy): domain Eukaryota; kingdom Metazoa; phylum Chordata; class Chondrichthyes; order Rajiformes; family Rajidae; genus Malacoraja; species Malacoraja senta. The sequence goes on along the minus strand of CM075981.1, from coordinate 12,332,350 downwards.
CTCTACTAACTTGCTAAACCAGTCCATCTACATTTTTATTCACCTTATTCCCAATTCCACCAACTCAATGGATGTTTCCTTTCTGCCACAAAATAGTTTAAATATTACATTTTTATTTATTTTTTATTCTGAAAGAGGAGTGCAATAACACCATGATTTTCTTTTTGATTTATACAGGCATGGGTCTTTATTCTTTTTGCCCTGTTTCACATGAGGAATTAAAACTTATTTGCATCTGTCTTCAATAATTTTTATAGATCAAGAATTCTTGATGCAACATGTCCTGAGATTTATTCTTGGATTTGGTTTAGTTTAGATATGCAGTGTAGAAACGGGCCCTTCGGCCCACCGAACCTACGCAGGCCTTCTATCACCCATGCACTAGTCCTATGTTATCCCACCTTCACATCCTACACACTAGGGGCAATTTACAGAAGCCAATTAACCTAAAAATCTACATGTTTTAGGATGTTGGAGGAAACTGTAGCACCCGGAGGAAACCCGCTTGGTCATGAGAAGAACGTACAAACTCTGCACAGACAGCTCTCATAGTCAGGATCGAACCTGAGTCTTTGGTGTTGTGAGACCGTAGCTCTACCGCTGCGCCATTTAATGGAAGAAGGTTGTGGAGTGCTGTTAATTGGCCGGTCCGATGATAGTGGGTCATTGTTGATATTTGCTGGACTGAATTCACAGACCTGAACAGTTGTTTATAAAATGTGGCTTTTTTAAAAAACTGTAATGGTACTTCAGTCTTTTGGCCAAAACATGACTGTTTTAATGTATTGGGCTTGGCACAGAATCTATATCTGGATGTCTAAGCTGAAGAGACTTAATTATTTTAAGCATTGCTATAGTTGTTTGTTTCATTTCATGAATTGATTTTCCAATTCCCAGTGAATTCTCGGGTGATGTCGATGAGTTGGAGGTTGGGGATGCTGTGGAATACAATTCGTCAAAGGGAAAAGGAAACAAAGTGAGTGCTGAAAAAGTTGCCAAGATGACAACAGGTAAGAACCAGATTAACTTTTTATTTGAATGCTTGTTCTTTTAATCTCGTGTTACAACTACCAAATAACATTAAGAACTTGAGTTCTGATTTTTGGATTATTATGGTTGGTTAAAATTCCATTGCATATAAGGTGACAATTTTAATGAGACTCTTAAGCGCCCAAAGAATATGGCTACTTACAAATTCTGTCTGCAGGTGACCTCACCAGAATTTTGGTCCGTGCAGTCCTGCATTCGGAGCATGTCACAACAGGATACAGTTTGGTCAACAGCAGCCCACTTATTCCATGTTGAAGTTGTCTGAGTTTTTGTTGTACTATCCTCTTAGAAAGGTGATAATACCTGCAACCAATAGAAACCCAAGCAAAAGTGTGTAAATCAGTGACCTGGTGTTTTACCTATTGTGTGTAGAATTTCTTAAATGCAGACATGAATAAATGTTATGCATTAATTGACGTGGAATTGAATAGGATTCTACTATGTAATTTTGTGTTTGTATTAAAATTTATGATTCTGTTTTGTATTAATGTTATTACACTAAGTATTCTGTAGGGATTTTAATCTTCAGATTATTTTTGTTAATTCACTAAGTTTTTTAGGTTGTCATCAAGAATTTGTACTGTTTACCTCTGTAAAATCTGGTCGTAAATTACTGTTTGTGTTTCCAAAATCAATCTACATTCCCAACTGCTGGATTCAGGGTTTTGGTGAAATGGATATTGTTAAACCACTGAAAATATAATGTTAGTGCTAGAAAGATGAGAGACAGTGAGCAGAGCATTGACAGTGCATTGCAATCTCTACGTTGTATCAGATTTGATCAATTCTTCTGTGGGCTGTCAATCTGAAATATTGGTCAGTTTGGCCCACGGCACTTATTAATTTATCCACAAGATAACTTCATCCATATTTATCCTAATACAACCCTGGTCTAGCCCTATCAAATTCTCTTTATCCTATTCCACTCTTTTCCCTGCCCTCTCTGCAACCTGATGAAGGGTCTTTAACCTGAAACATAACTATTTCTACTTTCATAGATGCTGTTCAACTTGCTGATTGTTTCCAGTATTTTCTATTTTTATTTTAAGTTTCTGACATCTGCAGCTTTTTGGTCTTCGTTGAAATGTTTCATTTATTTTAGTAGGCAGTTTTGCAAAATGAAACAGTAATCCTCAAAGTATAGTTATTGTGTTCAAATAGCTCATTGAACTTTCATTGAAATGTGTGTGAACGTTGAATATGGGCATGGTACTGGAAGTTACTTTGTGCTAGAAGATGAGGTGGGTGTTATGCGCACAACCACCGTAGATTAGTTTTGCTGATTGTGAGTTTTTTAGTAGGACACTAGAAACTGTTTGAAGCAAATGGGTAAAAATCATAAATCGAGCAGAAGTTCTGCTCTCGAGCACATTTATGAACCTGCAACCCTCCATCCTGATTCCTCATCTGTTTTAAGGAGTTGATGTATCCGGTGCAAAATCCAAAGCATATTCAAAATGTGTTCTGAGTTTCAAAGTTTGCTGACATTTTAAAAGTAGGAAAATTTTGGATTTTTGCAAGCCCATAGAAATAGAATGAGATGTAATGTTGGATTCCCATTTTAATTTAAAAGTTATATTACTGTTTCGGGCTTTAATCTCCCTTTTAATAGTAACACTTTAATCTGACTAGATGGCTTTCGTCTTCGATCATTTAAGGATGACAAATATTAACCTGGATCAGGATACCCTGCGGGAAGAAAAAATGCAGTTGTTTTATCTTGCTTGAAAATGTTATTGTAGGAAGATTACAGAACCTTTGTCTGTCCTCTGACATTTTGTTCTTGTTTCATGTTTCAAAACTGATCAAGTGCATGTTGTAAAATTCATATTGCTGCAAGTGGATCTTATTTTTGATTCTCAGTTTTTATTGCTGCCATCTATTTAAAATTACAATGACTGGTGTGCTTCCCATTTTAATGTTTTCTTTTCACTTTTACAGTAAATGATCCCAGTGACGAAGTGTATCCAACAGTATATACTGGTAAAGTGTTGAGGCCATTGCGCAGTGTCGATCCACAGCAGGCAGAGTATCAAGGACTTGTCGAGGTTACAGAGGAAGGTGAATTCCTGTTGCATTATTTCTGAATGATTCTGTAGTCATTCCTGTTGAGTGTTTAGCAGATTTGATGTGCTTGTGGACAGGGGAGGGGCGAGAGAAACAACTGTTAACTCCTGTTTATCTCCGCCTCTCTTCACCCCCCAGTATTACAACCTTCATCCATGTCTTTCTGTGTTCTTGCATCAATGGTGTTGTTCGGCTATCCTTCCAGTCTCAATGACTCGGATTAGCTTGGTTCCCACATCTTCTTTCATAATTTTCATCCATGTTGTATGGATGGACCATTTTTGGACTTTCATTTACACCAGTAATATTTTTCCAGGCCTAGAAATGCCCAATTCCCTTCCCCACAAGATTTGAGTTTGTAACCCTATTCTCTCTCCCTTCACTGCCACCAACCCCTGCCTCCAAACAATTGCTAACTCGTTAAATGGCAGCTTGTGCTTAAACTTCATCTCCTTGTCCTTTCATAACTTTTAAAATCCGGGTCTTACAAAACTTGGTCACCACTCCTTATTATCTATTTGTTTCTCATTGTACATCTGAAGCATCCTGCTTTTGATTTTACTCAAGTTGCTATTAAAATATTTTCAAACCTCTGCTCAATTTATGTTGAGAATAGAGAAAGTGCTAATAATAATCAGAATAAATACCTAATTTAGACTGGTATTCTTTAACACAATTATTTCTTAATTAGATCTTTTGTTCTTAATCCTGGTTTGAATCTGAAGGTTCATGAATTATAGTCATGTATCTTAAGAATATTAATATTGGTCTAATTTTATTTCTCCCATGGCTAAATTTCCCTCAAATGTTCTCTGACCATTGGTCCTAATGATGCCAACTCTTGCAGTGTGCAAATAACCATTTGTTATGTTGAAGCCCATACAATGATTATTCAATGTGAACTAAAACCCTGTTCTGTCCCCTCATTGTTTGCACTTTCCTGCAGAGAATCATTCAATAAAGACAAAGAGCATTTTTTTGGCAACCTGGACCACAATAGACGTCACTTGTAGCTTCAAATATGTTCTTAAATTGTTCCCGGACTCCGATTTAATGGCTTACTGCAGGGGTGCAATAAATTCTGAATTCATTTTTCATAAACATCAGACCTTCATGCGACACTTTATGCTGAAGACATTTATACTATTTAGTACTGAGGAGTTTGTGTTTTTGCAGGGTCTGAGAAAGGTGAAGTATATCCTTTTGGCATCATCAGTTTGGCCAACAAAACAGATTGCCTTCAGAAGGGCGAAACTATCAAGTTCCAGCTATGCACAGTGACTCAGACAGGACAGAAGCTGGCCTACAATGCCACAACTTTACGGAGAGGCACTGTGGACTGTGTAAAAGACCAGGTGAGAGTTAATGTTGTTTGAAAGGTTTATTTCACTGGAGTCAGCGCTTGGGCTTTCTGGTATACTTCCTCTTGGGTAGTTGATTCTGACTTTTCACTAATATATAAAGCTGGTGCAATTGTGTTTGACATTGAGACTCCATGCTGCAATAACAGATCCTTAGATTGACAAACTATTTCTTCCATCTTTTTGCCTGAATGTCAACAGGCCAATAATTTCCTGGATAATTGGTGGGGGCAATGCAGAGTTGTTAGAAGTGCAACTTTGAAATCAACGTGGCCTTCATATGCATTTAAAAATAGGCATTCACTTTTCAAATTTGTTTGATATTTGATGCGATTACCTTTTTATTTTCATGAAGTGACAACTATAATCTAATATTTGTAATTGTTACAGTGGAACTGCAACATAGTACAGGTAGATCCTTTATGTGTCGACTTTGTCATGTCCAGTTGCTTTATTGCCCTGATTTTAATAAATATTTGGAGATTTGTAATTTATCATAACTACCATGATAGTTGTAGCATATTGCAGAGATGTGAAGGTTTTTAAGAAACCACCAGATCTAGTTCTTTTAGTGGTGAATTTTGGATTTAAGCTATAGTGAACATTTTCAATGAAACAAAGCGATACACATCTTTCCTTTACTTGTAATTGATGATTTGATGAATATGCTACATAATGTGGCAACAAAGATCCAACATTGATTCCATTTTGTATCCAGACTAAGGTCAACAGCGTTGGTGGTGAAGATGGGGGGGGGGGGGGGGGGGGGAATATTGCAGTGAGAAGATAATATACCAAGATCCTTGCAATTGCCCCCTAAGATTACCCGAAAGGCAATCTCTTGTATAAATTTAGAATAAATATTAGGATACAGAATACAGCACACTAAATAACCCATGTACTATGTAGCCATGGCAGAATGCCGGTTTTGCTATCTTGTTGCAAAAATAAAGAAATTGGTGTCTAGATAATCATTAATTTTATGATGGTGTAACAGAGTGACTATGATAGCAACAAAGCATTTTGCGTAAGACGTGCTATTTCATGCCTCCAGTCGTCACAGAAGCTGGAGATTTAGTTGCCATGGATATTGGAATCTTGAATGAATGGAAAGTGGGCAATTGAATGTCCATCCCTGGGTTTTGGGCCCAATTACTAAGCGTTTCATAAATCAGTTCATTGTTACTAACATTTGCCAACTGTGTCGACTGGGTTTCGGTCATGATTCAACAATGAATTCATCACAAGCCAAAGAACTGGTCACCTCCATTATTCAAGTGTTTCATGATGAGCAATTTTGATGTTGCGAGCAAAGGTTGACAAGCTGGTGTTCTCACCGTAACTGTTTGTGTATTGGAGAAGTATTGTATTAATAAGTTTCATGAACATGGTATTGAATTAATGTGGAGTTTTAATTGTAGAAGCTGGTTATATGGCACTGTAACAAAACTACTTTCCCTTCGCCAAACATCCTGCCTGCCCCACCCTAGTCCCTCAAGTCCAAACCTTGATTTTCCCTGGTGTCCGCTTTTGCCATCTTCCCTTCACAAACTATCTACAACTGCTAAACGCCTGCCCACTGAGACCACTTACTAACCGTTGCCACGTGCTCTGCTGACAAAAGTCCCAGCCACTATGTTATCTGTAAGTGGTCCCTGTTCAAACCCTTCCTTGCTGCTAAGAGTACTACAAGACACTTTCTCGCTGCACGCTTCTGTTGTCAGATTGTGGTCTCCTCGTACTCTGGGATGGTGATGTGCTGCTATCGGCTATATAAATATCCCTACCCTAGTTAGTTACAAATGTTTTGAAAACTGTTGCTGTCGTTTGAGTCCAAAGTATTCATTTTGAATTACTGAAAATATTCATCGTGTTTGTAATATTGCAGGTGTGCACTGCAGTTTACTTAACGCTGCTTCAATCTTAATTTGTTTTTAGGAATGCAACGCTACAATGAGTTTGGTTTTTCAGGACAGAAGCAACTCTCTTGTCACTTACAGAATATACATGTGAACAGTTAATCTGTGCAGTTCTCATTATGTTTGATCTGCATTTTGTAAGCTTTGTAAGCAGTACCCAGCCGAGCCCTGCGGGAATGGTTTCCAAGGCAGTACTTAATTTGCGCTGCATTTTTTAAAAGGGTGTATTGGGGGAGTAAGTTTCACTGCCCACGGATAGATCTACACATTGCTACCTTGGCTTCATCACCTCCCCCTCCAACAAGCGCACATACAGTCACAAGATCCATTTGCTGAGTAGGATTTATATTCCACCTGACAATTAGCAATTCTTAACCCTTTTTCTTGTTAAACTGAGCTTGTTTTATGTTAATTAAAAATTCTGAGGAGATATTTTGCCAATTATATTTTAAACATTTATTTAATGTGAGTTTGAGTTTTTAATAATCTTGTGGTTGAAGGAATTGAATGTATCACAGGGAATAGATGACTAATCTTAGAAAAGTTACCTCATTTGTAATACAAACGCATAATGGAATCTGAAGTAAAAACATGCTTTTACTGAGCAGGTCAAACAACACAATGTAAAGAGAAAAATAAAATGCAAGAAACACTCAACAGGTCATCTAGGAGGTGAAACATGATGACGCATGACCAAAGGGCCAGTTTCCATGCTGTATCTCTCAACTAAATTACAAGAATAATAGCCTTCTGTTAATTGCCTCTTTAAGTTAGTTATGGGCCTGAAAGAGATTCCCTTTGTAGTAATGTGTAAGAAGGAACTGCAGATGCTGATTTAAACCGAAAAAGCTGGAGTAACTCAGCGGGACAGGCAGCATCTCTGGAGAGAAGGTACTAATGACGTTTCGGGTCGAGGCACTTCTTATAATGCCATTCCCATTATAATGCCCTTGTCCTCCACCCTCAATGCAATGAAAACTGACCAACGGTCTCAGATCTGAAATTACAACTGTTTCTCTTTCCACGGTTGCTGTCTGACCTTGGTTTTTCCAGCCTTTTTGTATTTTCTAACCTGTGCAGTTTTAACTTGTGCAATCTGAAGTGTAACGTTAACATTTCAGGCATGAATTTGTGCATATGTAAAACCAGAATTTAAAATGGTAAGCAATGCTGCACCAGCCCCAAAATGACATGTCCTTGATCTCATCCCACTTGACCTGCAAGTACTCAGTTGCTATTTTACAAAAGTGCTGTAGTAACTCAGTGAGTCGGGCAGCAATCAGGCAGTCTGAAAAAGGGCCCTGACCCAAAACGTCAGCAATCTACATTCTCCAGAGATGCTGCCTGACCGGCTGAGCTATTTCAGCACTTTGTCTTATCTTGCCTTGTTTTTGTCAGGTTACCTGTTTCGCACTCTAAAGTAACAACCAAATTCAACCTTCTCCCTGCACTAAAGACTTAATTTAAGACCCAAATTATAAAATGTTGCGGAATAACTACCTGTTTTTGTGCGTGTGTGTAATCTTTCAGCTCCTCGGCTTTTGCTTTCATTTCTTTGGTTTATCATTTTATTGAAACCTGCTCTACAAAAACAGTTCCCTGAAGAGCATTGTAGTGTGACCCACGTTTCTAAACTACTTTAGTTATTCATGTGTGGGAATATTTGACTTGTGTTTTCCCAGTTTGGCTTCATAAACTACGAAGTTGGTGATGGTAAAAAGCTATTCTTCCGTGTGAATGAGGTGTTGGATGGTGTGGAGTTGCAGCCTGGAGATGAAGTGGAGTTTTCTGTCATCTTAAAATCAGCGTACAGGAAAGTGTAGTGCCTGCAATGTATTCCGTGTCAGGTAAGCTTCTGGTAAATCCACAACAATAAATTGTGGTAATCAAATACTGCAAAATGTTCCTTAAATAGTTTGTGCTCTTAGGTATTGAATTGACATTACAATTGTATGCATTTTAAATACAAGACAGCATTTGCTTTGTTCACAATTTATATTGGCACTGTGCAGTGATGGACCAAATCCAGTTTAACTTCCATTGTTGAAATCCAGCATATCCATTGTAATACACATCTTTCCCACCCCCCCCCCCCCCCCCTGTGTACCAACTGGCTCAACTTCACACCTTGCGGCTTTTGTGTTTCTGCTCTCTCCTCCCAATTTTCCACATCAATTTGTGCTGTGGGGTAATTGGATTGAGATTTGTCTCATTCGTTTCATTCAAGGTCCTTGCAACAAAATCAATAGAACAAATCCGTTTGTTGGATACAACTATGCTTCCCTGTATGGAGGTTTAACTAGCTCCTTTCATGAAATGCAGGATAATGCTTGCTACCTTTCCATCTGTGGAAACTGATCTAATATCTGGAAATTAGTACAGGCCATCCATCGCTGGGAATGGGGTTGCTGGCTGTATGTATGTGCTAATTGCATTGGAACTACGCAAAAGACCTGTTTACCACATTCTAGTATTCTGTGCTTTAGCCTTTAAATTGCCAAACTCATCAATTTGCCTATTTTAAATGACAATGCTTTACACCACAATTCTATATTTTAAGGCTAATTAGAATAGAATGAATATATTACAACAAAAATCAAATAAATGACTTGTCGTCACATGAATTGCCAAATTCTGTAGGGATTTTGCAGCAGATTGATGCACAACTACACTGTCCTTGTGTATAAATGTAAATAAACTCAAAACTGTCTTTTTATATTTATTTTCCAAATCACGAAATAAAATTTACTCTGCTTATTTTCTTCAAAAACAGAGCAGCCTTATGTTACCGCTTAAACCAAAATTACTCGATTCTAAATGTCTAAACGATGGTGCAATGTATTTGCTGTGTTCTGGATACTCGAATTGCACCTCATTCATTCTAGATCTGTAGTTTGAAGGTTTTCTCAGTCTTCTGTGAAGATGGACATAAAATACTTGCTATTTCTCTGAAAATCTGTGTCCTCTCCTCATTTCCCATGTAAAATTTCCCCTCTGCTTGTATTCCTTCATCAGAGGAACTTTCTTTGCACTCCCTGGTTCCCACATGGACAACATTAGCTAGATTCCTTCCCACCCCACCAGGTCCTCCTCCTTGATCTCCAATTCCAATGAGGCATGCTTAAATCTGCTACCAGAGAAGGAATGGAGGGGTGATGACTCATGGGTGCTGAGAACTGCATCTAATCTCCAAACACGTTGTCCCCTTTCACTGTTAGATTTGTTTTTACTTGCCAGATTTGAATAGCTCCCTGTAGTATGGTGCTGTGATCACTTTGTTCATCCAGCTCGAGTCCTTGCACTCATCCAGATGGCTTCCAGAACTTGCACCTGTTGGACAAATGCAAGGAATAAGACTGCTCTGCCACCATATTAATTATAAAGATACCTGTCACATCAAGTCACCTTGATCAACCCTGATTTTTGTTTAAAAAGTGGTGCATGGAGTTGGGGGAAATGGGAAAATATTTGAAGCTCTCAAGCAGATTTCGTTCAACTTGCATGTTGTCTAAAAGTCCAGTAAAAATAGATTGTTTTATTCACCAATTCTGATAACATCTTTTAATTTTCTTGAGGCCAAATTGTGTTGGCTTCTATTTGTCAGCAGAAACAATAAAATTTTCTTGTGGAGTTGTAGAATCGGATCAATATGTGGATCGAGACCTTGCGCACTATGCAGTTATTCATTGTAAACAGTATTGCTGTCTGAAATGTGATTCTAAACCCTCTGTTGTTGATAACCTATGTACTCTATAGAGAAGAGAACACATTTATTGTTGTCTAAGATGACTACATTAAAGTTACCGTCCAAATTTGGGTTTCTAGCTGCATCGGGTATCCAAAATTGCTACCCTTCCACATCATAGCATTAGGATTTTCTCTATTACTACAAAACATCTTTCTCAATAGGTGCCTGAGGCTAGTTTGTGAGAGGATCAAACAACGTTTCCTTTACTGCCTGGGCAGTTGAAATCGCTTGCACAGAAGTTAGGAGTTGGCTCCTTGGCCCTAGAGGCTGCTCCACCATTTACAATGAAACGCTATTAATTCAGCACACTCGGTACTTTGGTTCTGGTTCAGCAGATTTTCCAAACTGCCAGATGTTCTGTTAATACCAATACAATGAATTCACTTTTTAAAGATGATACGTAGAATATTTTTTTGTGGGCCAGTGGGTTTCAAGGGAATGTGGGCAAACAGAACCCGGTGAGTTCAAAGGGAACAGGGGAATCAGAGCCCCGGTGAGTGGAAGCGAGTATTCAATCAGGGTCCAGTAGCTGGAAGCTGAACTATTGGTATTTCTGGATGGCAGATTATCAGTTTGGCATAATTTCTCTGCTGATTGTAATCTCAGCTCAGCATCTTGTTTTTCCCATCTACCCATGATCTTTCACTGCTCGCGTTATCAAGAATCTTAGTTTAGAATACGTTGCTGTTGCTTGTTTGCAGTACAATTGTACTAACCACAAAGACAGCAATTTAAGACGCATCCTTTGCAAATTGCAAAATTGATAGTTTGTAAATATTTCCTTTGATTGGCATAGCATATTTATTTTCTCACTGAATGTTCCTTAGTGTCAGAAGATCATAAGTTTAAATCCCCCTATAGTTTTTTTTTAACCACATCATTCAAGATGATGTTCCTGTTTGGTGTTAGATGTTAAATTAGAATTGCCTAATCTGGTGTTAAAATATCCTATTTGAGCACTAGTTCACAACTTGCTTATCCACAATGGCCGCTCTCTCAATTCGAGCAAGGATAGTTAGTGTAGTAAAAGAATTCTGAACTAGTGGCTCGACTCTTTTCTGCCTTTAACTGTGCATGGTTTATGCGGCCTCATAAAGCAACTTAAAATACTCACACCTGGCATGTGTATTTCTCCTTTTTAGTGAAGGTCAAAAGCTTGTGGCAGCACCACGTCCTGATCGCTTAGTACATCGTTTGAAGAGCATCACCTTGGATGACGCAAGTGCTCCAAAATTGGTTGTGGTTCGCCAGCCAAAGGGACCCGATAACACCAAGGTAAATGCTATTGATCAGCCAGTATCTCTCACTGCTAGTGAATATTCATCGGATATTGCTTTAACTTGCATCTGTTATCTCTTCCTACCATTGATATGGATCACCATTATGTAATGGTGATTACAAACCAATTGCCTGTAATTCTTTGGTATAGTACATGAGTTCTCTGTAGTTTAAATTAGTTTTTTTAATTTGCTTTGATGGATGCCATTTTTTGGATGTGGAATATAAGCAATTACTTGATAACTATTATTGCTCAAGCTGCAATATGGATTTTTCTAGGATGAAAGTGCTAGAACTATTCACTTTATACCTGTAACAGTTATACTCTAGACTTTTTCCAATGTGCAACCCACCTAATCTACACTAGCACCCCCACCTACCAGCAGATGTTGAAGGGCAAAAGCTTAGGGTGAAGCAAGAGAAGGAAATTTGGGTGCAGAATATTGCTAGATGCAGGAAGCATGTTCTCGATGTGGGGGGTGTCCAGAACTAGGGGCCACAGTTTAAGAATAAGGGGTAGGCCATTTAAAATTGACATGAGGAAAAACTTTTTCACTGCGTTGTGAATTTGTGGAATTCTCTGCCTCAGAATGCATTGGAGGCCGATTCACAGGATGCATTCAAAAGAGTTAGATAGAGCTCTTAGGACTAGCGGAATCAAGGGATATCGGGAGAAGGCAGGAATGGGGTACTGATTGTGGATGATCAGCCATGATCACAATGAATGGCGTTGCTGGCTTGAAGGGCCAAATGGACTACTCCTGCACCTATTGTCTATGTATCTATGTATATATAATAGGATACCAAATTGCTATTTTGTATGGACAAGAGGAAAGATGTTACAAACGTTGACTGGGGAAGAGGCAGGCGATTCATATATGGAGAGCAAATATTAAAGGTCCTGTAACCTAAAGTAGATGGATGGTTCTGACTGAAATGTATCCCAGGTGATTGAGAGAAGCCCGAGAGTGGATTGCTGCAGCTCGGGACTATCTTTGTGACAAGCCTGTTGGCTTGGAGCCATTGTGCAAGACAGAATGTAGTCGTCTTCTAATGTCATGTCCATAGTGGGCAAATTATTGGGGGGAAACTGAGGGAGAAGAAATTTAGGAAGGCATAGATTAAACATGGATGTAAAGGAAGATGGTATTTGACTAGAAATTGAACTTTTGCTGCCTTCTACAGATTACATTGATCCTAGCAAAATGTTTGATCATATTTCTTGTGGCAAACTGATTGGAAAAGTGAAGTTGCATAGTCTCCAGTTAGAATTTCCCTTCAATGGCTGAACAATTTTTTTTAAATTGTCATTAATAGAAGCCTCTTCAATCTGATTTTGTTTTTAAATGCAATTTATTAAACATTGAGGTCATAATAATGCAAATAATTGACTGGACTTTAATCCTTGTGCCTCAGTGAACAAGATGCACCCAGAGCATTTGAAGCATTATTTAGATGTCAATTTAGCACTTTCATCCAAATGTAGTCGACTATTTTCCATCATAAAATTTGGGATTCTTTTTTTAACTGCATCAGCTTAAGTTGATTATAACGCAAACTAAAAGCAGAGGTTATCTTTGGATTAAAGTTCTGAGGCTGTTTTTCTCTGAGTTTTAAGGAAGTTTATCTTCCTCACTGAAACAGTAAAGTTGATCAGTTCACCTTCCCTCTTCCGAGTATCCTTTTGTCATTTCTTCCTGACCTGAGTGTTGCTGCATATTACAGCACTTTCTACAAAAGTCAATGATTTGGCAAATAAGGAAATGGGCTTGAGTAGGAGAACTGACGGGCAGAATGTGGTTGTGGTGTGCATTGTAGTCTGTGAAACACTATTATCTATTCTATCCTACTGACTGTAAATGCTGCCAAAATTTAAACAGCTGGAAGCTTCAATAGAGAAATGAAACGTGGAAGTTTATTCAGACCATTTCACACCCTCCCGTGGGTGTAGAGTTTTTTTTATCGAAGAATAGGTTCATGGTTCTGAAGAAATTAAACAATTATAGCCCACTTCTCAGTCCCTTTCCCTGAATAACCATCTAATTTGACATAAAACTGAGCCCCAAGTATTGTATTGACACTTCGTTAACATTAATTTGGGGATGAGGCTGCAGTAGTGATGGCACGATTTTTGTTTCCTTGGTTGAGTATGTTGTTTTAAACAGTTTTCTGGGTCCATATGGGAAGATTGGGTAACCAACTTTTCACTCTAACAAAATCTGAGCAGCTGGAAGCCTCAATAGAGAATTACACTGTCCCCTTCCTCCCTCTTTCCCCAACCCCTTCCCCAAAATATTGCCCTGCAGATGCATAACATCCGGAATTACGAAATTGTTTATTTGTGACCTTTGGACTTTGCCACCTGGAGAAGCACTGTTGTTCCATTCAGTCCATACTGAATGGAACAACAGCAGAAACGGAGGAGGGGTGGAGTGTGGGGATGGGCTGCCAGCCCCTCGTCTTTGTGAATCAACTACAGTAGAGCACTTACAGTCTGTCAACCACACTAGGGTTATTTTTTATCACTTTAACCATTGCAAGTTTGACTTCCAAATGAAGTTAGACAATTCCAGATCAGCTCACAATTAGCAGTTACAGTGAGAATAATTTATTTCCTGTGTTTTATCATACTGGTTTCTGGCCAACGTGGCAGTCTACACAATTAAAAATTAAAAAGCCTGTGTATGTTAACTTGGTTCTGGTGTATGCAGTATTGGAAAATTAACCATTTTGTGTTTTATCTTGCAGGGATTTACCGTGGAGAGAAAGATTCGTCAAGCAGGAGTCATAGATTGATTTCTTTTCTTCCCCCAGCAAGCACATTACCCAATGCAGTATCTTCGGGGAGGGAAGGGTTTACGCAAGGTTATCTGCCTCCACCGCCCTCTTGTGTTTCCTAGTCCAACATGGAAAATGGAGCACAATTTATCTATTTTCAAGCAAAACTACAGTTCTACCACTTGTCTGTGCTTTTATCAAAAGCTTTAAAAAAAAAGTACAAAACGAAGCAAAAACAAAAAAAAACGTTAAAAAAAAAATGGCGACGCACAGGCTCGGGGCAATGAATGAGCAGAAAGCCTTAGTTTCACAACCTTATAGGAGCTTGATTTAAAATCAAAAAAAGCATCTTACATCAATGCTAATTTGAAATTTAAGTTTATTTGCCTTTGTTAGTAATGAGAGAAATCTGAAAAAGAAAAAAGCTATACAACTGAAACACGAGTGCCATGAGTGCTAGCTTTCATTAAACCTTTCAGTACAAGTTTGTTGATGCCGTGGAGCACTGCAGCCTTGGAACACATTTTCCCTATTCCAGAAACTAACAGATTTGTGCATAAAAACAAATATCACTGTTATTTCCCACGAAGGGCACCCTGTGTAATGCCGAATGGAAAAGGAAGCGGCTGAATTTTTTTTTAAAGTATATTAATGCATCAAGGTGGAAATGTTAATCGTTGGTACTGTATATATGCCTTTTGCATAGAAACAGGGAGACTAGTTGATATCAAGCATTAGTAATCAAAAAGACTGGTCTGTGTTCCTATACCAAATAAGATCAGGAATTTAATTGATGTTGATGTGGGGCAGAGGCAGTATCCCGTTTCTGTTTTGCCTCTGCTCACAGTTTGGGGTTTGTCTAAACTGGAGAATGCTTTGTTCTTGCAAGAAGGGAAAACAACTCCTGGCTTTCTCCTGTGTCCCTGTTAATGGTCATGAAAAAGAAACTAGAATAAAAAGTTTTACCATAAATTTTGAACTCTTGAGTGGACTTTGTCTACCCAGATGACTACCCAGATGTCATTCAGTGGCAATCTTTCTATGGAATACACTGCTTAAACTTGGATAATTGATTTGGTATAGACTGCGTCCCCGAGTTACAGACAAAACAAAACACCGGCCAGGAACTTTACAGTTGAAATTGCAGAGAATCTAGGTAAATGCGGGTGAGCATGAAAGCTTCGTTTCAACTAAGATTGTCAATAAAGTCCGGTAAAAGAATTACTTGTTTTGTCGCTGCCTGTTCCAGAATTCTGCCACTTTCTGAAATGGAGGTTTTTTTATGGTAGGGGGAAGGGTGAAGAATAGAAAGTTTCATATAATACAACAAACTGGCCCCTACACATCTCAAACCTTCAATTATCTGCATTTAATTAGTTCCTTTAAGACAGATGCATCACATGTACATGGTTAAATCAAACCTGCTAATAAGCTACATAAGAGATATTGATGCAGGTGAACAAAATGTTTATATTAAATGGAGAGTTGCAGAGGGAAAGAATTCCAGAAATATTTTCCACATTAGCAAAAGATTCTGCTCCAATGCCTGATCTCGTATCACAAGTCAGAAATGTGTGTAGGGAATGGGATTTGCAATGAGGCTTTACAGTGAGGTGTTGAATTGGAAGCCAGTGTATAATAACGTGCGGGCAGTTGGTGATCTGGTCACCCGGCAAGTCGGTCTGTGGAATAGTTTTAGACCAGCTCAAGTTTGTGTGATGGAAGGTTACAGACTTGTCAAAACAACAATGCGGCCGAATGATTACAAGGATATTGGTGAGCTGAAGCACAGTTAAATTTGTGCCATGCTAGAAGTGGAAGCAGTTAATATTTACAGAGCAGATTTATAATCAAAACATCTGTCTGCACCAAGAAGGTACACCAAGGTCAGTTTGGGGAGCTATCAAGAGGAGAGATGAAGTTGAAGGCTTCGCAGGAGGTCTTTGTGAAACTGAATTGAGAATTAAAATATATATTTGCTGCCTGATGAGCAAAGACCAATTGGAGATGGAACAGACATAAACTGGAATGTAGTTACTGCATATATTCAACCTGCAATCTCTTTGGATGGTATCAAACAAGTAGTATATAGGTAAGAAATAGGAGATGGTACTTTATCGTATGACTATTTGGAAATTTAAACTAAGAAATCAGTGTTACCAATAAAAAAGGACATTGTCAAAGTGAGGTGACACGGATTAAACATGATCTTGACATTTCAATAGCTACAATTACAGATATTACTAGTGTGGCTGAAGAAGGAATAAATGTGGGCAAATAGGGATGGGTATGAACATGAGCTGGTGAAAGATGGAGGAATGGAGAACGAGGCTTTAAGGGGGCAGCTACGTCAGTTGAGAGTGGCTAGTTTTTGAGAAGAACTAGGAGCCAGTAGGGCTTTGATGCGGAACCAGATCTGGAAGCACATGATCCAGTTTGCTGGGTAGAACACATTTTTGGCTCGTTGAGTGAAGATGAAGACTGCCCATCTCCGTTCCTCTGCCAATGTTACTGGTGGAAAGGCAACAACGACAAGGAGATGAGTACGTTTGTCAGATGAGTCAGCATGTTTTGGTATGTGTAGAGCCAAAGAATAGAGAATTCATTGTATGGAAGTGTGACTCGGCAGCTTGGTGGGTCTGGCACCTTTCATAGACACCATCTCCTGGACATTGTATCCAGTTATTGTGCTGCTTGTGAACCGCCTCTCATTTTTTCCTAGTTGGCATTGTCATGCAGTGCACTACCAGCCACAAGGTGTCTCTATTTAGGATTGGAATGGCACTTGCCAGGAAGTATATGTTGAACTGGTACAAATTGTATACTTGGAATAAGACGTGAGTGTGGGAAGATTGTGCAAGAAGTGTGTCGTGCCATAGGATAATTTGCATCCTTGATGGGACCTCTGATTTCTCCACTTGGATTAGTGTTGCACATCAGTTTTAGAACTTTCCATATGAGACTCTTGTATCTTCTGTCACTCCAATGACACGGGGAATGCAAGTTTGCATGCAACCATGAAGTAGTTTCAAGCGTTGAGATAATTCCCTGTTGTGGTGTTACTGCGATTGTCGCGTGAACTTGTGTGCATGAGAGAGATTTAATTATTTGTTTGACCCCCATACGAAAGAACCTTAGACATGCATTCATGTCAACCTACAATGTCAGGCTACTTTTTGGATTCTGTCTGAGTCAAGATTGTTACCAATTGATACACTGGTAACATTTTATAATTTGGCGAGTCAAATAATGAATGCCAATAAATGGAGTTCACTGCCAAAGTGGCCCACCCAAACAGCAATAATGCTCTCAATTATTTAATATGGATTTCTTCTGATTTGTTGCTGGGGTTGAAGCATATAACAGGTGACAGAATGGCAGGACTTTCTTTCCCTGTTACTACATCTCTGCATTGTCTATTGATCCCAGGTTATGTTTGAGGGGGTGGTGGAGGGTGCCCTCGGGTTTATAAAATCATGAGAGACATAGATAAAGTGAACAACAGATGGACACAATGCTGGAGTAACTCAGCAGGAAGAGCAGAATCTCTGGAGAGAAGGAATGGATGACGTTTTGGGTCGAGATCCTTCAGACTGATGTCGGGAGAGGGAGATACATGGATAAGGAAGTGTAAGGTGTGAAAATACCACAAAGGGAATGGAGATCAAGGAAAATGTAGAATAGATCATTGTTAGCTGGGACAAGGTAACAACAAAGCAACAGATAAAATCCAGTCGGAGACAGTAAGACTGGTCGGAGAACTGGGAAGGGGGGGGGGGTGGGTGGAGAGAAATCAAGTGTTGACGTTAGAGAAGTCAATGTTCATACCATTGGGGTAGAAGCTGCCCAAGCGATATACAGTGCCCTCCATAATGTTTGGACAAAGGCCCATTTATTTATTTGCCTCTGTACTCCGCAATGTGAGATTTGTAATATTAAAAAATCACATGTGGTTAGAGTACACATTGTCAGATTTTATTAAAGGGTATTTTTTATACATTTTGATTATACCATGTAGAAATTCCAGCAGTTCATACAGTCGTTGTCCCCCCCCCCCAATTTCAGGGCACCATAATGTTTGGGACACATGGCTTCACAGGTGTTTGTAATTGCTCAGGTGTGTTTAATTGCCTCCTTAATGCAGGTAAGAGTTCTCAGCATCCAGTCTTTCCTCCAGTCTTTCCATTGCCTTTGGAAATTTTTATTGAGGTTTATTAACATGAGGACCAAAGTTGTACCAATGAAAGTCAAAGAAGCCATTATGAGACTGAGAAACAAGAATAAAACTGTTAGAGACATCAGCCAAACCTTTGGTTTACCAAAATCAACTTTGGAACGTCATAAAGAACAAAGCACTGGTGAGCTTACTAATCGCAAAGGGACTGGCAGGCCAAGGAGGACCTCCACAGCTGATGACAGAAGAATTCTCTATAATAAAGGGGGAAAAAACAAACACCTCTCCGACAGATCAGAAACACTCTTCAGGAGTCGGGTGTGGATTTGTAAATGACCACTGTCCGCAGAAGACTTCATGAACAGAAATACAGAGGCTACGCTGCAAGATGCAAACCACTGGTTAGCTGCAAAAATAGGATGGCAGGTTACAGTTTGCCAAGAAGTACTTAAAAGAGCAACCACAGTTCTGGAAGAAGGTCTTGTGGACAGATGAGACTAAGATTAACATCATTACTTGTTTGTATGACTGCAGAAACCAAATTTCGTTTGAACCTCATTTGAGGTTCAAATGACAATAAATGGTATTGTATTGTATTGTGTGATGGTGAGAGCAAAGTATGGAGGAGAGAAGGAACTGCCCAAGATCCAAAGCATACCAACTCATCTGTGAAACACGGTGGTGGGGGTGTTATGGCCCAGGCATGTATGGCTACTGAAGGTACTGGCTCACTTATCTTCATTGATGATACTGTGAAAGTTAGTTTCTTAAAAGGCAGATGGCAACAAACGTTGAAGGTAGACCATGGCAATCTTTAATTGATTTGTCAGACGGGAGTGGCGATCTACAATGAGCACAAACGTTGCTCAGTGCTTCTCGGGCTCCCACTCACAGAACAAAGGTGAGTTAGCACAATTATACATTTTTCTTATCAGTAAAACATTCCTACCAAGTCTGAATATGGCATAACTGAAAGGTTCCGTAGCCTTTCACAGTATAGGAAAGCTGGGTCCAAATCGAGCTCATCCAATGACAAGTTATTACTTATCTCTGGAGCGTCAGCTATTTTTTTCAATCTTGGCTTCTTTATGGCCTTGAAGAAGCACATGTTATTACTGCAGGCTGCCATCTTAATGTCTTTATTGAACAGACAACCTGTCCTCCATATTATGTTTCATATAATTTACAAAGTCCTTCAGACTTGGCACCGAGCCATTCTTTTGTTCTACTAGTCCATGCTTTTGTAGAAGAACGACTCCATTTTAGATTTGACTATTAGCTCTTTCAATACAACTGCTGATGGTAGTAACATAATGAATTCTGAAGTGTATAGACACATCCTATCTGCTCAAGTTCAAACAAATGCCTCAAAACTCGTTGGCTGGCAGTTCATTCTACAACAAGACAATGATCCCAAACATACTGCTAAAGCAACAAGGAGATTCTCAAAGCTAAAAATTGGTTAACTCTTGAGTGGCCAAGTCAATCACTCGATCTGAACCCAATTGAGCATGTCTTCTATATACTGAAGAGAATACTGAACGGAACTAGCCCGCAAAACAAGCATAAGCTAAAGATGGCTGCAATACAGGCCTGGCAGAGCATCACAAGAGAAGACACCCAGCAACTGGTAATGTCCAAGAATCGCAGACTTCAAGCAGTCATTGCATGCAAAGGATATGCAACAAAATACTAAACATGACTACTTTCACTTGCATTACATTGCTGTGTCCCAAACATTATGGTGCCCTGAAATGGGGCACTGTGTATAAACACTGCTGTAATTTCTACATGGTGAAACCAAAATGTCAGATTTTAATAAAAA
Source organism: Malacoraja senta (assembly GCA_038087875.1). Lineage (NCBI taxonomy): Eukaryota > Metazoa > Chordata > Chondrichthyes > Rajiformes > Rajidae > Malacoraja > Malacoraja senta. The sequence continues at coordinate 12,312,150 of CM075981.1, read as the reverse complement.
AAGCCCTTTTGAAACAATGTGCACTTTTTCACATGTGATTTTTTTTTTTCCTATTACAAATCTCAAATTGTTGAGTACAGAGGCAAATAAATAAATGATGGGTCTTTGTCCCAAACATTATGGAGGGCACTGCGCTAGTCCCACCTGCCTGCATTCTGTGTTGAACTTCAATGGTGCTTTATTGTGATGCATACCGAGGTACAGTGAAGTTCTTTTTTGCATACAGTTCAGTGAAACTATTACTATATATAAGCACATCTTCGATTCAGTACAAGTGTATAGGAATAGTACACTGAGACAGTGTACAAGAGTCACCAGGTTTGTGCCATTTATAAGTCCCAAGTTGTAAGTGCAGAGTTAATAACCTGGCCATGAAGTCCAGTTGTCCTGGCAGAGTTACAGGGTTGGCCTGGCCAAGCGTGGCTGTTGGTCTCCTCCACCGCTGCATTACCACTGCTGGTCTTGTCCTGTCCGCACGCAGATTAAAGATAGTCCGAGGGTCTCCAGTGAGGTAGATCGTAGCTCAGGGCCACTCTTGTTGTTGATTGGATGGTTCAGTTGCCTGATAACAGCTGGGAGGAAACTGTCCCTGAATCTGGATGTGTGTGTTTTCACACTTTTGTACCTCTTGCCTGATGGGAGAGGGGAGAAGAGGGAGTGACTGGGGTGAGACTCGTCCTTGATTATTTTGGTGGCCTTGCTAAGGCAACGTAAAGTGTAGATGGAATCAATGGAAGGTGAGATTAACGTGTGATGGCCTGGCTCCGTCCAAAATTCTCTGCAATTTCTTGATGTCTTGGATGGAGCTGCTCCTAAGCCATGCTGTGATGTATGGTTTGAGAGCAGTTTAGAGATACAGCGCGGAAATAGGCCCAACCGCACTGACCAGCGACCCCCTCGCATTAACACTCCTGCACACACTCAGGACAATTTACACTTATACAAAGCCAAATTACCTACAAACCAGTATGTCTTTGGAGTGTGGGAGGAAACTGAACATCTCAGAGAAACTCTACGTGGTCTTAGAAACAACATAACAACTCCGTACAGACAGCACCCATGGTCAGGATTGAACCCGGGTCTCCGGCACTGCAAGCACTGTTTAGCAGCAACTCTACCGCTGTGCCACCGTGCCACCCTACGTCTAGATCTAGGTGATGTTTCAAAATATCCTGTAATTCTTCACCACCAGTCTTTTGAGTATTTACATCATCTTTGATTGTAAATCCTGTCATTGTTCAAACAAGTGAAGCATCTTTCCCAGCCAACGGAATCCAGAACAGCTTTGGAACATACATTCAATGATAAAGTTAGACATGGATATCACTATTTTAGCAGTATGTGAAATGCAGCATTAATTCACAGAATGTACTGATATCACTGTTTATTCAAGCATATACTTTCTTTGTTGGTTGTCCTGCCAGAGTCTGATTAATTACATTCGGTGTTCGATTTCCATGTCTTGTTGGCAGCTAGTTTACTCAGCAGACAAACCCAGAATATAAGCGTTGATCCTAAACTGGATTAAAGGTCAATGGCAAATGTACACTCTTGATGGCCTTTACAAACAAAAAAACAACAGCAACTGCACTTTGAGTTTTTTCGTACTTATTTTCAGTGTACACTACAATTGGTAAACTTTTAATATATGTCATGAATTGGGTTAACTTCCACCTTATAACGCAGAACAATAGCTGCTTTCATTACTACAACATCCGAGATATCTGCCATGCTCAGGCACATATAAGTAGGTTTAGACAGTGTTCTTAAATAAGGTTTAGGTTTATTATAGTTACGTTTCCCAATGTACAATGAAAAGCTTATTTTTATTTTTATAATATTTTTATTAGAAGCATAAACATATAATCAAATCACATTTTGTTTATCAATTACATGTTAATAGATGGGATTCCAGCTATCAAAGTAATAGGGGTCCTCATTTATCAATTGCATATTAACTGCTTCTATTTGTTTATTTTCTTTTTATAGATAGAAAGAAAGAAAAGGAAAAAACGATAAACAAGAATAGAATAAATTACCAATAATACAACTTTGGAGATAGGTCCGTAGATTATAAAACAACTATTCATCTAATCCTGGGTTCAAGCTGAAAAGCTTAGTTTTACATTCTATTCAATAAGATCAGATAATGCTATACATCAATTTGGGGGTTGCATGGTGGCGCAGCGGTAGAGTTGCTTCCTCACAGCGCCAGAGACCCAGGTTCTATTCTGACTGGGTGCTGTCTGTACGGAGTGTGTACGTTCTCCACGTGACCGCGTGGGGGGGGGGGGGGGTTTCAGGATGGTAAACGCTTTCCCACCTTCGTAAAATCTGTCGGACGGGAGCAGGGAGAAGGAGAAAAAAGGAAACATGCAAACAATAACAACACTACCATCACCATCATTTACTCCCTCCAACCTTCCCTCCTCCACCTGCATCTTTTCATACTCCTCCTGCTTGGTTTCCTGAAGGAAGAAACAAAGGAAGATGACAGAACAGAGTGATGTACATTTAAGCTGCATCCAAAACATCTTGGTGCTGTGCAGCAGCACACATTCTGAGAACAGTCTGCGCTGCTGATCTCTACCAAGGGGACATGAACATTGGTAAAAAGAGAGATGAAGTACGTTGAATAACCTCATTATCCCATATTATGAGGCTTGACTTGTGCGTGGAGGATTGAGGGGTGTCCGGATAGTGTTAGGATAGCAAGTGAGGATTGTATGGATTGTGATGTAACAATTCATATGAGTGAGAGAAATTGAGTCTGAAGAAGGGTCCCGACCCGAAATGTCATCTATCCATGTCTTTCAGCGATGCTGCCTGACCTGCTGTGTTTTTGTACACCCAACATCTGCATTTCCTAATGTCTAAACCAAGCAGATTACAAGGTACAATATTTCCTGATAATTTCATCAAACTCATTGACGTGGATTGAACAACTGAGGTCCCAGCACCAACCCTGCAGCACACGTCAAAACCATTAATGTCACTTTCATTTCTCCAGCACAGTTGCTCATGTGTAGATTTACTGCCTTGCAGCACCAGAGTACGGGTGCTGTCTGTACGGAGTTTGTACGTTCTCCCTGTGACCGTGTGGGTTTTCTCCAGGTGCTCTGGTTTCTACCCACACTCCAAAGTGTTTGTAGGTTAATTGGCTTCTATAAATTCTAATTAGTCCCTAATGTGTAAAATAGTGCTAGTTTACGGGGTGATCGCTAGTCAATAGACAATAGGTGCAGGAGTAGGCCATTCGGCCCTTCAAGCCAGCACTGCCATTCACTGTGATCATGGTTGATCATCCACAATTAGTACCCCGTTCCTGCCTTCTCCCCATATCCCTTGACTCCGCTGTCTTTAAGAGCTCTATCTAACTCTCTTGAACGCATCCAGAAAATTGGCCTCCACTGCCTTCTGAGGCAGAGAATTTCACAGATTCACAACTGTCTGGGTGAAAAAGTTTTTCCTCATCTCCGTTCTAAATGGCCCATCACTTCTTCTTAAACTGTGGCCCCTGGTTCTGGACTCCCCCAACATCGGGAACATGTTTCCTGCCTCTAGCGTGTCCAATCATTAAATAATATATGTTTCAATAAGATCCCCTCTCATATTTCTAAATTCCAGTGTATACAAGCCCAGTCGCTCCATTCTATCAACATGACAGTCCCGCCATCCCGGGAATTAACCTTGTGAACCTACCCTCCACAGCAAGAATGTCCTTCAAATTTTGAGACCAAAACTGCACACAATACTCCAGGTGTGGTCTCACAAGGGCCCTGTAAACTGCAGAAGGACCTCTTTGCTCCTATACTCCTCTTGCCATGAAGGCCAACATGCCATTAGCTTTCTTCACTGCCTGCTGTACCTGCATGCTTACTTTCAGTGACTGATAAACAAGGACCCCCAGATCTTGTACTTCCCCTTTTCCTAACTTGACAGCATTCAGATAATAATCTGCCTTCCTGTTCTTGCCACCAAAATGGATAATCTCACATTTATCCACTTTAAACTGCATCTGCCATGCATCTGCTCACTCACCCAACCTGTCCAAGTCCCACTGCATCCTCATAGCATCCTCCTCACAGTTCACACTGCCACCCAGCTTTGTGTCATGTGCAAATTTTCTAATGTTACTTTTAATCCCTTCATCTAAATCATTAATGTATATTGTAAATAGCTGCGGTCCCAGCACCAAGCCTTGCGGTACCCCACTCGTCACTGCCTGCCATTCGGAAAGGGACCCGTTAATCCCTACTCTTTGTTTCCTGTCTGCCAATCAATTTTCTATCCATGTCAGCACCCTGCCCCCAATAGCATGTGCTCTGATTTGCCCACTAATCTCCTATGTGGGACCTTATCAAATGCTTTCTGAAAGTCCAGGTACACTACATCCACTGGCTCTCCCTTGTCCATTTTCGTAGTTATATCCTCAAAAAATTCCAGAAGATTAGTCAAGCATGATTTCCCCTTTTAAATCCATGCTGACTCAGACCGATCCTATTATTGCTATCCAAATGTGCCGCTATTTCATCTTTTATAATTGACTCCAGCATCTTCCCCACCACTGATGTCAGACTTACTGGTCTCTAATTCCCTGTTTTCTCTCTCCCGCCTTTCTTAAAAAGTGGAATAACATTAGCTACCCTCCAATCTACAGGAACTGAGCCTGAATCTATTGAACATTGGAAAATGATCACCAATGCATCCACGATTTATAAAGCCACTACCTTAAGTACCCTGGGATGCAGACCATCAGGCCCTGGGGATTTATCAGCCTTCAGTCCCATCAGTCTACCCAACACCATTTCCTGCCTAATGTGAATTTCCTTCAGTTCCTCCATCACCCTGGGTCCTCTGGCCACTAATACATCTGGGAGATTGTTTGTGTCTTCCTTAGTGAGGACAGATCCAAAGTACCTGTTCAACTCGTCTGCCATTTCCTTGTTCCCCATAATCAATTCACCTGTTTCTGTCTTCAAGGGTCCAAATTTGGTCTTAACTTTTTTTCCCTCTTCACATACCTAAAGAAGCTTTTTACTATCCTCCTTTATATTCTTGGCTAGATTACCTTCATACCTCATCTTTTCTCCCCATATTGCCTGTTTAGTTATCTTCCCTTGCTCTTTAAAAGTTTTCCAATCCCCTGGCTTCCCGCTCATCTTTGCTATGTTATACTTCTCTTTTATTTTTATACTGTTCATGACTTCCCTTGTCAGCCATGGTCGCCTCTTACACCCCTTAGAATCTTTCTTCCTCTTTGGAATGAACTGATCCTGCACCTTCTGTATTATTCCCAGAAATACCTGCCATTGTTGTTCCACTGTCTTCTCTGCTAGGGTATCTTTCCAGTCAACTTTGGCCAGCTCCTCCCTCATGGCTCCATAGTCCCCTTTGGTCAACTGTAATACTGACATTTCTGATTTTCCCTTCTCCCTCTCAAATTGTAGATTCAAACTTATCATATTATGGTCATTACCTCGTAATGGCCCCTTTACCTCGAGTTCCCTTATCAAATCTGGTTCATTACACAACACTAAATCCAGAATTGCCTTCTCCCTGGTAGGCTCCAGTACAAGTTGCTCTAAGAATCCATCTCGGAGGCACTCCACAAACTCCCTTTCTTGGGGTCCAGTACCAACCTGATTTTCCCAATCTACTTGCATTTTGAAATCTTCCATAACAACCGTAGCATTACCTTTGCGACATGCCAATTTCAACTCTTGATTCAACTTGCACCCGAAGGATGAAGGACCTATTTCCATGCTGTATCTCTAAAGTCTAAACTCACCTCATTTTTCCCTCCCCTGTACTGAGCCCTGACTGACTTTGCACTCTTTCCCTCCCCCCCCCCCCCCCTCATCACCCCAAACTATTCACACTTTGTTGGTTCTCTAGCTGCACAATTTGCAACTCTATAATCCTTTTGTTTCACACCTTGCGTGTGTTCATCTCTGGCCTTAGTCCAACCATCTGCCCATCTAAACCCCCCTCGCTTGTGTTCACCAATTACCTGCCATGTTTTGTCCTCTCCACCCAGACATCCCACCCACCCATCCCTGCAATCAGTCTGAAGAAGGGCCCTGACCCGAAACGTCACCTATCCATGTTCTGCAGGGATGCTGCCTGCTCAGTTACTCCAACATTTTGTGTCTTTCTTTAATTTCCTCTCTCTGTTTTCTGACCATTAATTAATTCTTAATTCACAACAGGATATTGTCCCCAGTATCACGTACTTCATCTTGTTTAATATTCTCTCGTGTGGTGCCTTTTGTAGTCCACATACCAAAATCAATTGGTTCATCTGATCTGCTAGATACAGTCTCAAAAATCTCCAAAAGATTTTTCAAATGTCGAGAATCCCCAGAATCCAGCCCATTCTCTTTTCAGGCAGAAGCAACAGAACCCAAAGTCCCACACCACCCGGATCAATAACAGCTATAATCACCAGGTTCTTGAACCAACCTGCTCAACCCTCATCCCACCTCAGCACCGGAGCACCACGACCACCCCCGTCACTACCATGGACTTTTTTCCATATCAATAAACTGTCCAAACGAAGCCTGGCACCATTCACCAACTCTGCCTCATCAATGACCTCATTGGAGCTGCCTCCTGCACCTGTGCATAATGCCAGGTTGATAAGTTACCCAAGCAGTACTGTTCTTCCAGTCGATAGACACAAAATGCTGGAGTAACTCAGTGGGTTACGCACCATCTCTGGAGAAAAGGAATGTGACATTTTGGGTCACATTGTGGAATTCCCTGCCACAGAGGGCAGTGGAGGTCAAATCACTGGATGGATTTAAGAGAGAGTTAGATAGAGCTCTAGGGGCTAGTGGAATCAAGGGATATGGGGAGAAGGCAGGGACGGGTTATTGATTGGGGACGATCAGCCATGATCACAATGAATGGCGGTGCTGGCTCGAAGGGCCGAATGGCCTCCTCCTGCACCTATTTTCTATGTTTCAGACTGACAGTCAGTGGAGAGGGAAACTAGAGGTATGAAAAGGTTCAGAACAAATGAGCGCTGGCACCGATGGCCAAGGAGCCCACAATGGTCCCTTGCTAGCTGTGGAGAAGGTGATTACGAAGGAAACATGTACATCTTTGGTGTATGGGAGGAAAGCGGAGCACCCAGAGAAAATCCATGCAGTCACAAGGAGAACGTACAAACTCCAAACAAACAGCACCCATAGTCAGTATCAAACCCAGGTCTCTGGCACTGCACCACTGTGCCATCCTACTGTAGTATGGACGGACTGGCTGTAATTAGATGAGTTTCAATGGTAAAATCATTAGTCATGTACTGAATAGTTACTACAATTGACATTAGTCAGGTCTGAAGAAGGGCCTGGACCCGAAACATCACCTATTTCTTTTTTCTGTGTGTATAGTGCAACTGTGAATGTGAGTTGCGATGAGTTGAGTTGAACTCATGGCTGTTGGTCTTTTACTTTAATTGTAAAGTAAGCCAGAATGAATCAGTTAAGACCTGAACTTGCTGAATCTTTCATGAGCAGAACTAATTAAATATTTATAGTGAGTTCTCAGCCTGTTGCTGGGAGTTCATCAAAGTGGAAGGTGGGAAATGGTGTCAGAAAATCTAACCTGCTTCCACAAGAATCTGTTAATTGAATTTAGTGATTTACACGTGGAACCACATTAAAGCAAGCTAAATTATTCAACCTTTATCACTTTAATGATGTTTACATTGATCTTTCAAATTCTAAAAGGACTATTTGAGATAAAATATGCATCATAACCACCTGAAACAAATTGCCACAGTTAGACCATTGAATCTTTGTTCAACAAACAAATTGCTGGAGGAATTCAGCAGGTCAGGCAGCATCTGTGGAGGGAAATGGACAGGGTGTTACAGTGGCGCAACAGTAGAGTTGCTGACGGGTTGTTAGAGAACCGGGTTAGATCATAGAAACATAGAAAATAGGTACAGGGGGAGGCCATTTGTCCCTTCGAGCCAGCACCGCCATTCATTGTGATCATGGCTGATCGTCCCCAATCAATAACTCGTGCCTGCCTTCTCCCCATATCCCTTGATTCCACTAGCCCCTAGAGCTCTATCTAACTCTCTTAAATCCATCCACAGGGAATTCCACAAATTCACAACTCTCTGGGTGAAAAAGTTTTTTCTCACCTCAGTCTTAAATGGCCTCCCCTTTATTCTAAGACTGTGGCTCCTGGTTCTGGACTCGCCCAACATTGGGAACATTTCTCCTGCATCTAGCTTGTCCAGTCCTTTTACAATTTATATGTTTCGATAAGATCCTCCCTCATCCTTTTAAACTCCAGTGAATACAAGACTAGTCTTTTCAATCTTTCCTCATATGACAGTCCCGCCATCCCAGGGATCAATCTCGTGAACCTACGCTGCACTGCCTCAATCACAAGGATGTCCTTCCTCAAATTAGGAGACCAAAACTGTACACAATACTCCAGATGTGGTCTTACCAGAGCCCTATACAACTGCAGAAGAGCCTCTTTACTCCTATACTGAAATCCTCTTGTTATGAAGGCCAACATTCCATTAGCTTTCTTCACTGCCTGCTGTACCTGCACGCCAACTTTCAGTGACTGGTATACAAGGACACCCAGGTCTCGCTGTACCTCCCCCTTACCTAACCTAACCCCATTGAGATAATAATCTGCCCCCTTGTTTTTGCCGCCAAAGTGGATAACCTCACATTTATCTATATTATACTGCATCTGCCACGCATCTGCCCACTCACTCAACCTGCCCAGATCACCCTGCAACCTCCTAACATCCTCTTCACAGTTCACACTGCCACCCAGCTTTGTGTCATCTGCAAACTTGCTAGTGTTGCTCCTAATTCCCTCTTCCAAATCATTAATATATATGGTAAACAGTTGCGGCCCCAACACCGAGCCTTGCGGCACTCCACTCGCCACTGCCTGCCATTCTGAAAAGGACCCGTTCACTCCTACTCTTTGCTTCCTGTCTGCCAACCAATTTTCTATCCACGTCAACACCCTACCCCCAATACCATGTGCTCTAATTTTAGTCACCAGTCTCCCGAGTGACTACGAGTGCTGTCTGTACAGAGTTTGTTCTCCCTGTGACCTGCGTGTGTTTTCTTCAGGTCATCCAGTTGCCTCCCACAATCCAAAGATGTGCAGGTATGTAGCAAGTTGTATAATTATCCCTAGTTTGTAGGATAGCGTTAGTATACAGGGTGATCGCTGGTCGGCACTGATTCGGTGGGGTGAAGGGCCTATTTCTGCGCTGTATCTCTAAAGTTTAAAGAATTGGAAAGAGGAATAAGCTAAGAGACAATCGTGAACATTGTGGCTTAGGCCAGCAGAGCATGAAGCAACAAATTTGAGGATTGTTCCGTCCATTTCCCTTGTTCAGACCTCACATTTATCCCCACTCTGAAAAGGAATACAAAATTTCGTACACTTTTAGGATTTTCTTAGAAGGTCCCACCAATAATATTTTTCCTATTCTGTCATTAAATATCTGGCAGAGAATTCTTAGAGCTCACACTGGCCATTACATCCCTTTCATTAAACACTGCAAACTTCAGAACTCCTCATATCCTGGAAGATGCAGGTTGTGTAATTAAAGCAGAGATCGAGAGGATAGGGATGCGTTAGCAAAGGGGAGGTAGGAACTGTTTACATCCTCCACCTTGGGGCCACAATAAGGTGAAAGAAACCTGTTACATTTTAACATGGACATTCTACATTCTTAGGATTCACAAAGTGTTTAGCACTTGGTTAACTGTTGTCAGTGAGTCATTTGCCCAGCGTGTCAGGTTCCTGTTTATTAAAGTCATAGTCATGGAGTCACAGTGCCCTCCATAATGTTTGGGACAAAGACCCATAATTTACTTATTTACCTCTGTACTCCACAATTTGAGATTTGTAATAGAAAAATTTACATGCAGTTAAAGTGCTCATTATCAGATTTGAATAAAGGCCATTTTTATACATTTTGATTTCACCATATCTAAATTACAGCAGTGTTTATACATAGCCTCCCCCCCCCCCCCCATTTCAGGGCACCATAATGTTTGGGACACATGGCTTCACAGGCGTTTGTAATTGCTCAGGTGCGTAATAATTGCATCCATAATGCAGATATAAGAGAGCTCTCAGCATCTAGTCTTTCCTCCAGTCTTTCCATCACCTTTGGACACTTTTATTGCTGTTTATCAACATGAGGACAAAAGTTGTGCCAATGAAAGTCAAAGAAGACATTATGAGACTGAGAAATAAGAATAAAACTGTTAGAGACATCAGTCAAACCTTAGGCTTACCAAAATCAACTGTTTGGGACATCATTAAGAAGAAAGAGAGCATTGGTGAGCCTACTAATCGCAAAGGGACTGGCAGGCCAAGGAAGACCTCCACAGCTGATGACAGAAGAATTCTTTCTATAATAAAGAAAAATCCCCAAACACCCGTCCGACAGATCAGAAACACTCTTCAGGTGTGGATTTGTCAATGACCACTGTCCGCAGAAGACTTCATGAACAGAAATACAGAGGCTACAGTTTGCCAAAAAGTACTTAAAAGAGCAACAGTTCTGGAAAAAGGTCTTGTGTTCAAATGAGACGAAGATTAACTTATATCAGAGTGATGGCAAGAGCAAAGTATGGAGGAGAGAAGGAACTGCCCAAGACCCAAAGCATACCACCTCATCTGTGAAACACGGTGGTGGGGGTGTTGTGGCCTGGGCATGTATGGCTACTGAAAGTACTGGCTCACTTATCTTCATTTATAATACAACTGCTGAAGGTAGTAGCATAATGAATTCTGACGTGTATAGACACACATCTTATCTGCTCAAGTTCAAACAAATGTCTCAAAACTCATTGACTGGCAGTTTATTCTACAGCAAGACAATGATCCCAAACATACTGCTGAAGCAACAACGTTTTTCAAAGCTAAAAAATTGTCAATTTTTGAGTGGTCAAGTCAATCACCCGATCTGAACCCAATTGAGCATGCCTTTTATATGCTGAAGAGAAAACTGAAGGGGACTATCCCCCAAAACATGTATAAGCTAAAGATGGCTGCAATACAGGCCTGGCAGAGCATCACCAGAGAAGACACCCAGCAACTGGTGATGTCCATGAATCGCAAACCTCATGCAAGTCATTGCATGCAAAGGATATGCAACAAAATACTAAACATGACTTATTTCATTTACATGACATTGCTGTGTCCCAAACATTATGGTGCCCTGAAATGTGGGGACTATGTATAAACACAGCTGTAATTTCTACATGGTGAAACCAAAATGTATAAAAATGGCCTTTATTAAAATCTGACAATGTGCACTTTAACCACATGTGATTTTTTTTCTATTATAAATCTCAAATTGTGGCGTACAGAGGCAAATAATTAAATAAAGTGTCTTTGTCCCAAACATTATGGAGGGCACTGTATATAGCATGGAAACAAGCCCTTCTGTCCAACTCGCCCATGCCAACCAATATGAGCCATCTAAGATAGTCTCATTTGCCTGCGTTTATCCCATATATCGTTAAACCTTTCATTTTAATGTATCTGTCCAATTGCCTTTTAAATGTTGACGTAAGGATGTGCAGATGCTGGTTTACTAAAAAAGACAGAAAGTGTTGGAGTAGCTCAGCGGGTCAGACATCAACACTGGAGAACATGGGTCTGAAGAAAGATTCCAACCGCAAACGTCGCCCATCCATGCTCTCCAGAAATGCTGCCTGACTCAATTCAAGTTACTCAAGCGTTTCGTATCTTTCTTTTAAATGTTCTAATTGTTATTGTTGTGGGAGAGGTGAGAGCAGAGCTGTTCCGATGTGCAGGAGCCAACACTGCTGGGAAATTGTGTGGACTGAGCTGACAGTAGCAGTGAGACAGTGCTGATCATTATTTACTGCAGTTCTTTGAGGAAGTAACACATGCCGTGGATAAACGGGAACTGGTAGATATGCTATATTAAGATTGTATTTTTATTCTCCGGAGGTGCTGCCCGACCCGCTGAGTTACTCCAGAACTTTGTGTCTATCTGTGACTTTGTGACATTCTCTTCTACAAAGGGTAGTGAAAGGCAGAGCCTTTGATTAGGTAAATAGGCAGATACATATCTGATAAGCAGGGAGGTAATGGACAGGATTGGCATGTTGTAAATACGTTGGATTGACAAGATCTTAAGTTAATCGGAGCAGGCTTGAGGGGTGACTGGTCTGTTTCTAAACCATATGGTAGTTTGTAACACATGGCATGCAGGGAATGAAGGAATATGGATCATGTGCAGGCAGATGAGATTATTTCACCTTGACATCATGTTCGGCACAGACATCGTTGGGCCGAAGAGCCAGTTCCTGTGCTGCATGTTTGTATGTTGCATGTAACGGTGATAGGGTGATTACATGTGATGAAAATACCAACAGGTCACGCATTGAACGACAGTGCCAATCGATGTATGAGATGGCAGTGTTGACACAAGGTGAAAATGCTGACTAACAGTGCTGAGTGTGCATGTGTTAAATACCAGTGTCAAACAATGTGTGAGATGAAGGAGTGTGATGGGAGTACAGTGGTTGTTGTGGAGACACAGGGCACTAACATTCTGCTGCGTTGGACTATAAGTTTAGCCAAGCCTGCAGCAAGAACACAATTAAATCCTGATAAAGGAACATTGATTAAAAATTGATCAAAATGTCTCTCCTGACAATCTGTGAGGAACTAACGGACATCTGCATAAACAGGCTGTGAACTGAAGAAAATGAACAGCCCGTTTCCTTCTCTGAAATCCATGGTGTTACTTTCCAAAGACTTAAAAACAAACAGTGTAGGAAGGAACTGCAGATGCTGGTTTACACTGAAGATAGACAAAAAAAGCTGGAGTAAATCAGCGGGTCACTCAGCATCTCTGGAGAAAAGGAATAGGTGACATTTTGGGTCGAGACCCTTCTTCAGACTGAGAGTCAGGGGAGAGGGAAATGGGAGATATAGAAGATACATAGAATAAATGATGAAAGATATGCAAGATGGTGGTTAGGCAGATGGTGGACAAAGGCCTGAGATAAAAAATCAGTGAGGCAAAAGCATTGAAAAGGTGCGAATTGTGAAGTTGGGGAAAAGGAATGTAGGTGGAAGTGGAGGGGGAGAGGAGAAATAGGTGCGAGCCCAAATGGGGAATAAAGGAAACAGGCCATTGTTAGCTGTGGGCTAGGTGAAAACTAGATACAGCCAATGAAACTCACCAGGATGACAGTGAAACTAGTATAACGGTTAGGGTGGCTGGGTGGGTCGGAGTGAGAGGGAATGCAATGGTTACTTGATGTTAGAGAAATCAATATTCATAGTGCTGGGTTGGAAGATGGAGTGAATTGTGTTCAGTCAGAGTTAAAGAGTAGTGCAAGAGAGTTGAATTTTCAGTTTTAATTAAGAATTAAAAGTGCATAAAGTTGTTAAAGTATAGAGATTACACAGTACATAGTATTTCATAGGGTTTAGTATAATCTTCAGTAATTTCTAGTAACACGGTATAGTATTTGGTGTGCTTGTATTTGTAACATTAGCTCGGTCTGAATAAACTTTTACACAAGTTCTGTGTTTGCCTCCTCACCATTACCCGCCCAGTAGTTTAGGTAAAACTTGGAGGACAAGTGTAAGAGATGACCTACCCAGATGCATGGGTCCAGTGACATTGCCAGTAGGCTGCATGGGTGTCGCGATGGTGCATGCATGCTGCATGCGTGATGATGGGAGCTGATAGTGTTTGTGTGCATGACAACACGGCTAAGCAAATAATGCAATATGTTCATATGTTAAAGGAGCAGAATTAGGCCATTTGGCCCATTAAGTCTACTCCGCCATTCTATCTGATCTATCTTTCCTTCTGAACCCCATTCTCCTGCCTTTCCCCCCTAGCCCCTGATACCTGTACTAATCAATATGTGCTGTCCATAATGGAGGTGAGCCCTGGATGGTCAGGAACAGGTCAGGGGCATCAGCGGTGATGTTTCCCAACAGAATCAACCTAGTTATTTGCTGGGAATTGCTCCAAATGCACCTGTAACTCAGGTAGAGTACGAGCAGGAGAATGTCGCTGGTTCTGGTTGATTACTGCGCAAACACCTCATCAGTGATTATCTCACTGCCACTGGAGGGTATGTGTAATATGCTGGTAACTGACTCCACAACTTGTGGGTAGAGTAAAACAAGTTTTTCTTGTTTTTCTACGTACTATATTACATTGCTCATTGCTCAGCTACTTGGGGTTACTTGGAAGCCTGCTGCTCTCCGTAGTGTAGAACAGCACAGGAACCCTGTTATCTGCTGGGGATTGCTCCAAATACTTTGGTAGAGTATGTGCGCCCACAATGTTTGTACCGAACATGATGCCAAGTTAAACTGATCTCATCTGCCTGTACATGATCCATATCTCTCCATTCACTGCATTTCCATGTACCTATCTAAAAGCCTCGCAAAACACCACTATCTTATCTGCCTCCATCATCACCCTAGCAATGCGTTCCAGTCTCTCTCTCTCTCTCCCTCCCCCTCTCTTTCACTCTCTCTTTACCCCCCCTCTCTCTCTCTCTCTAACTTGCCCCTCCCCCTCTCTCTCTCTCTCTAACTCCCCCCCCCCTCCCTCTCTCTCTCTCTCTAACTTTTCCCCTCTCACTTTACAGCTATGCCCTCTAGTGTTGGACATTTCTTGGTAAAGCTGCATTGCACCATCTCCAAAGCCTCCACATCTCTCCTGTAAATCGATGCTGTTAAGGGTCTTGTTTTTAACTGTATACTTTCCCCTTACATTCAACCTCCCAAAGTGCAACACCTCACACTTGCTTGAGTTAAATTCAATCCTCCATTTCTCCAGCCATTTCTCCAGCTGATCTCTATCCCACTGCATCTTCTGGCATCTTCTGACAGTCTTCCTCACTGCCTGCAACTTCTCTAATTTTGATGTTGATTTGGTATTGTATTTTACGTCATCAAGTAACACAGCTGGTATATTTCGTATGCCCTGCTTTCATTGATTTTACCAGGACGTGGCAGTGGGTGTCACATGACTTGTTTATGTATTTATCTAAATGGGCTGTTTTACTGAACGGCACAAGAAGAATTCAGTGAGGAGACGCAAGGAACTGCAGATACTGGAATCTTAAGCAAAACACAAAGTGCTGGATTAACTCAACAGGTCAGGCATCATCTGTGGAGGGAATGGAGAATAAGTATTCATTAGTAAGTGAAAAGCAAATGGCATCTTGTCAACCTTGCTTTAAGTTTAAGGGTGGCACGGTGGCGCAGCGGTAGAGTTGCTGCCTTAAAGCGCCAGTGACCCGGGTTTGATTCTGTCTACGGGTGCTGCCTGCACGGAGTTTTTAACGTTCTCCACATGACCGCTTGAGTTTTCTCCAGGTGCTCCGGTTTCCCCCCCACACTCCAAAGATGTGTTAATTTGGCTTCGGTAAAAATTGTAAATTGTCCCTAGTGTGTGGGATAGTGCTAGTGTATGGGGATTGCTGGTCGGCACGGACTCAATGGGCTGAAGGGCCTGTTTCCATGCTGTATCTCTCAAGTCTAAACTAAACTCTAAACTACACGTCAATGTCAGTTAACAGAAAATAATCAGCTGTAATTGGATGGTTCGGGTGGCAATCAGAGTGTTTCTAAGGTAGAAATAAGGTTTCTCCTTAACAGTTAGAAAATTGAATAAAAACACCCTGAAAGGCTAAAATTCTGTGCTATAAATATAAGGCAAGGATGCAGTTTACACGTTTTGTTTTTAGAATGCTGAAAGCTGGTTTTCAAACTGCACAAATCATAGTGACAATTAGAAGAAGGATCTTTTTTTATTTTTTTTATTTAAAATATTTTTATTAGAAGCAATGTACAGTAGTATAAACCGTGGCATATAATATAATACATGTACAACTTCTTGTTTTAAATTTAATAATAGAGAAGTAAGAAAAAGAGGGAAAAGAGAAGGTTAAGGAAAGTAGTGATATGTAAACCCCTGGAGTACCACTCCAGGAGTTAACAATTGACAGTTCGTGAAAGGATAGAGAGAAAGAACCCATAAGGATATAAAAAGAGGAAAAAAGAAAGGAAAAACAAAAAGAATAAAAATAAGAAAAAAAGAGAGAAAAAAAAAAAACAGAACAGAAAAGAAAAGGGATATACCTACTTCCTATATTTCCACATCCCTCACCCAGTTCTGAAACAGTTAATTTCCAGAGTTATGTTGCACCATATACTTGTAATAAATCGATGAAAGGAGACCATATCTTTAAGAATTGCTCTGATTTTCCTGCTAGGACGAATCTCATATCTTCGAGATGTAACATTTCAGACATGCTTGTGATCCACATTTTAAGCGTTGGGGTGGGTGCATTTTTCCAAAATTTGAGTATGTGAAGAAGGATCTTGACCCGAAACGTCACCCATTCCTTCTCTCCAGAGATGCTGCCTGTCCCGCTGAGTTAAGGGCCTGACCCACTTGGGCGACCTAATCCTTGAGTTCTGGAGAGTTTGCCCACGACTCATACTCGCAGCATGGTCGACACAAGATCGTAGGAGGTCTTTGTAACTCTCCTTCATGCTCGAGAGTAGTCTCCGTGTACTCAAGGCCTCAGCTAGGTCGCGGCGTATTTTTCAACATGTTGAAAAATGCCCGCGAGTAAAAAAGGTCGCCATGGAAAAAATCGATACTTTTTTTACTCGTAGGTTTAGTCATAGTAGGTCGGCATGTTATTTGTAGGTAATCGAGGGTAGTCGAAGGTAGTCGTAGATAGTCTTCATCATAGTCACAGGGAGGTCGTGTGGGGTGGGGTGTGTACGTGTGGGGTGGGTGAAACATGATTTTTGTCTCTTCTTTCGGGGGAATGCGACTTTTTCTTGTCGTATCCCTCTTCTCTGCCTCCGTCTGCGCTGAGGCCAAAATGGCGGAGCTGCCGGCCTCCAACTCCAAACGACCGACCTCGAGGCTCCGGAGGCAGAGCCAGGACTTACCAGCGCGGGGCTGGCTGGCTTTGGGGCTGCGGTGGCGTTCCAGCGGTGGCGACCGAGGACGCTGGTGGCGACCTTAGTCCGGAGGCTCGGCCGCGGGCCCAGTGGACGACATCGTCGGGAGCTCGCAGGTCGCAGGTGGGTGACCTGTTTTTTTGGAGCTCCCGCAACAACAGCTGCGTCCGCTGGACTGGAGGGCGGCAGCTTCGGCCACCCTGGGCCGCGGAGTTTGAACCGGCCCGTCGCGGACGGAGCACGGATTCAGCCGCGGGACTGACTTGCCATCACCCGGCGGGGTCACAACGTCAGAAGCCTGGATTGCCTCAGCGCAGAGGGAGAACAAAGAGGGAAGAGACAGAGACTTTAAGACTTTTGCCTCCATCACAGTGAGGAGGTGCCTGGTGAACTCACTGTGGTGGAAGTTAATTTGTGTTTATTGTGTGTTTTGTTATTTATTATATGTATGACTGCAGGCAACGAAATTTCGTTCAGACCGAAAGGTCTGAATGACAATAAAGGAATCTAGGTCTAAGGTCGAAGGGAGGTCGGAAATTGAAGGAGGTCGTCTTCACTCTCCACTATTTGGTGACCAATTTTCCCGAAGTTAGTCAAAGCTAGTCTTCTACATAGTCGAGGTCTTCAACATGACATTTGTTTCTCCTAAACTCTTCTAAATTCGCCAATTAGGTCGCCCGTGGGACAGCCCCTTTACTCCAGGTTTTTGTGTTTATCTTTGACAATTACAATGTTGTTGCGGGTCAGTGATGAAAAACAACTGAAGAGTAAGTGTTGGAGATTAGTGGAGGGAAGTAAAGACTTTTGTCAAAATTGTTCCATGCGAGGGATTTTATTCCGGATGTCACCTTTGAAAAATGTATGGATGATCGTGAACAGCTAACAGCCTCAGTTAAACATATGAAATGTTCCCAAAGGCAGTAGTAAATGTGTAAATAACCTGTGCAATTAATTACATCTAAAGGCATTTTAAATAATGGGACAATTGAGGTTCTTTACAGTCAGATACTGAACCTTATGAGGATTATTACCTGATGTAAAGGGCATACCTTCTAATTCAAGTTCAGAAGTGGCTGGAGTCGGCACAGATCATACAGGAGAGCAGGAATGTCATAGAGTGAGTTGTCCAGAAAATGGTCACCTTGCAACTGGAGAGAGCTCATGGGGACAAGAAGCGGGTGGTCACGTCGAAACAGGGAACTGCAGATGCTGATTTACAAACAAAGGACACAAAGTGCTGGAGTACCTCGGTGGGTCAGGCAGCATCTCTGGAAAACGTGGCTAGACGAGGTTTCGGGTCGGGACCTCTCTTCGTGACTGGTCATATGCCACGTTAGGGAGGGGCGCACAGTGTAAGAACTTTTGGCGTTCTCAGACAGATCAAGTGCAGCCAAGAGTCGATACATAGCACCGTGGGGAAATGACTTTATGGACAGGGCAAATGACTCGATAAATATCAGTGGAAGGGCTTTAGGTCATTTAGGGAAAGGCAGATATTGCTCTAATCCTTATGCAGTAATGGCAGGCAAGAAGGTGCAGAGCACCTGGGGGCAGGAGACAGCGACAGTGCCTTTGAGAGAAGACTCGATGTGGGGGATGGACCAAAGGCAATATCTCCGATAGGATAAAACCAAACATGTTAACGTGGCATGCAGAGCCATTTGTGCTTCTTTGTCTGTGTTGATCATGTGTTGCTAATAGACTATATGGCTTTGGCACAGACCAGCAGGTCAGGTTACACTAAGCTAACTAAGAACATGGAACTGTACAGCACAAGAACAGGCCCTTGCCCCACCGAGAACAAGAACTTCTTTAGCCAGCGGGTGGTGAATCTGTGGAATTCATTGCCACGGACGGCTGTTGAGGCTATGACATTGAATATTTTTAAAGTGGAGATTGATAGGTTCTTGATTAGTAAGAGCATCAAAAGTCACAGGGAGAAGGCAGGAGAATGGGGCTGCGAGGGAAAAATAGATCAGCCATGATTGAATGGCGGAGTTGACTTGATGGGCTGAGTAGTCTAATACTGTTACTCTGTCTTATGGTCTTGAAAGGGATGACGTGGAATGTGGTCAAAAGGAGAGCCATCCGTGGAAAGACTGGAAAACGTGCACCATGTTGACAATGCATATTATTTGATGAAACTGCATGCAAAACTCGTGCTCCCACACCATTGTCGGGTGATGCCAATGTTACAAACTTCCTGTTTGTTGCCTTAACACACGTGCATTTTGGATGTCCTAGAATGGAAGGAGAAATTGAGAGTAGGGGATAGCATCTTTGCAAGAGGCAGGGTGGGAGGAGGTGTAATCTAGATAACTGTGGGAGTGGGTAGGTTTGTAGTAGACGTCAGTCGATAGTGTGTCCCCTATGATGGAGATGGACAGATCAGGAAAGAGGAGTGAGGTGACAGAGAAGGTCTAAGTGTTAGTCCACTTATATAATTGAATAAAACAAAATGTACTTTGCTTTGTTCAATCTCCCCTTCCCCTCTCTTAAGGCTGAGAGATTTATTCACCATAGCCCCAACATTACAAACCTGTAAAAGATTACCTAATATAAAGCACACATCTTCTGAAATCATCCATGTCCAGCATGGTCCTGCAGTACTATCTTTCCTATCAAACAGAAACAAACCTCTAAAATCAATGAGAATTGAAATAGCACTAGTTCTAAATAGGGGGTTTCCCATTGATTTTTAACAAAAAGCATTAGCTGGGTCACCAGGCTCAAATTAGCTATGATGATGTCAAAGCAGTAATGCACAAAGACTGATAGCAAGAACTGCCTGTTCTGCACATTCTATCATGTGCGAGTGATTCTAATAAGCTCCACTATGTGGACTTGTTGACAGACAGGCGAGCTGCGTTTAATTTGTGCGTTCACAAACTGCAAACAAAATTGGAACCAAGCCAACACGGTAGCAATGAGAAACGAGGAACATATAGCCCAGTTCAGATTCAAAATCTAGTAGGAGTGTTACCACAGATTAAAGAACCTAGAATAGTACGCACAGGAACAGGCCCCCTCAGTCCAAGATGTCATGATGCCAAATTAAACTAATCTCCTCTGCCAGCAAGAGATCCATATCCCTCCATTCCCAGCATATCCATGTGCCCATCGAAAAGCCTCTTAAATGCCACTATCATGTTTCCCTGAACTTCCACCCCTGGCAGCGCATTACAGGAACCCATCACTCTGTGTAAAGAAAAACCTTGCAAAGCTCTCACTTTAAATATGCCCGCTAGTATTTTGCATTTCCATTCTGGGAAAAATATTCTGATCGCTTACCATTACTATGACTCTCATAATTTTTATAAATTTCTATCAGCTCTTCCCCTAGACTCAAGAGAAAACAATCCAAGTTTCATTGAAGGAATCTTTAGAAAACCTTAATGGTCTTCAAGAGACCCAACACCTCCTTGATCTCAAACAGCCTTTGCATATCAGTACAGCCCACGCTGATCTCCCTATACTCTATGTCCTTTTCCTAAATTAATACCAAATTAAAATTAATATCAAGAACCAATCAATCTCTGCTTTAAAAATACCCAATGACTTGGCCTCCACAGCCATCTGTGGCAATGAATTCTGCAGATTGACCACCCTCATCTCCATTGTAAAGATATGTCCTTTTATGCTGAGGCTGTGCCCTCTGCTCCTAGACTAATCATTTCGTACCTTGCATACATCCTTTGACTCTCAGCATAGATTCCATGAGGCTGATGAAAGGTCCTGACCAGAAACATCACCTATCCATGTTCTACAGAGATGCTGCCTGACCAGCTGGGTTACTCTAGCACTTTGTGCCTTGTTTTGTAAACCAGCATCTGCTGTACGTTGTATCCATAAATTCCCTCCTTTATCCTGAAGTGGTCCAACCCTCTCCCCTGTTTTCCTCTTCTCTTTTTGTTTGCAATTATTTTCTTTCATCCCTCTTGTCCAGGACATCTCATTGTCCTTTTCGGTCCTCCTAATTCCGGCTTGAGTTCTTTCCTGTTTTCTTTATATTCATCACTTAAAACCACAGCACCACAGTGACGGCACAGTAATTGTGTTGCTGCCTTACAGCACCAGGACTGCACGGTATGGAGTTTGTATGTTCTCCCTGTGACCACGTGGATTTTCTCCAGGTGCTCCGGTTTCCCCCCACATTCCAAAGTCATATTGCTTTGTAGGCTAATTGGCTTCTGTAAATAGCCCCTAGTGTGTTGGATAGAACTAGTGTATTTTCCAGGTGGTGAAAAGTAGAAGTAGAACTTCAAGGCATCTTATCATTGACTGTGATAGTCAAAAATGCAAAGAGCAAAGAAGGTGATGAATTACTTAAATACAGTACATACAAAAGTACTTTCTTGATCTGTCTTTCCTGCTTAATACAAGGGGAAGCAATGGTGAATCTGCTTCTAGGGAATGACGTGGGGCAAGTTTCCGTGGGACTGCATTATCAAAAAAAAGCAGCTGCGATATTATTGAGCTGAGTATAATCATGGAATCAAGTGTACAAAGACGATTTGCAGGAAGAGTATCTTCAGTGAGCTGAAATGGAAGCAGGCAAAGCAAAACAAAAATGACAATTGAATGATGGGAGACTGTTAAAGAAGAGATTATTTGGATAGAAAGTATTTCGGGGAGAAAAGAAGGACATCCAAGTCTACCACAAATCAGTTGCCAGCCCTGTCTCACACCTCCCCTTCTACTCTTTATACAAACTATCTTCCCTCTGCACTCTTCATCCTGATGCAGGATCTCCACCTAAAATTCCTTGTCTAGGACATTTCATTGTCCTTCTTGGCCTTCCCAATTCCTGCTTGAGTTCTATCCTGTTTTCTTTATATTCCTCACTATAAACTACGTCAAACAGTGGCAGAGTGGTAGAGTTGCTGCCTTCCAGCACTAGGGACCCAGGTTTGATCCTGACAATGGGTTTCACCCCACCCCCACGGGCAGTGTCCAACTTGCTGAGCTCCTCCAGCAGATTGCTTCCCCCCCCCCCCCCCAGATTCCAGCATCTGCAGTCATTTACATCTCCAAATCTATAGCTGCCTTAATTTCTGAAGCTAGAGAGAAGTTAGAATAAGGTAGAAAAATGCAGCATGTGACAGTGGTTGATAAAGGCCGGTCTTAAATCTGCTTTTCAGAAGATAGGGTGTTTTGGCATTTGGGCTGGTGCTTTTTCACACACGAGGTAAAGTTATTTAGTAATCTGCCAAAAAATGGTTTAGCACCAAAAAAAACGCCATTGATCACAACACCTTGATGGACTTCATTTGTCAAGGTGTTGGCTGACTGAATACTGTAGATCACAGACCACATTCCTGTCAGGAAGCACCATCTCTGGAGTAAATTCCCTCAGACCAAACAACTTTCAAAAGATCATCATTTTTTATGTAATCATGTACACCTATGGGGTTTTTTCTACCCATTTCCACCCATGGTATACTTTCATTAATTCTTAGCCATCACCAAGTTATCAGTCGACACGTCTTCGAGTACTCGGTGTCAACATCTTGGAACCATCTGCAGCAGTCTGAAAGCATGGTTGGTACTTAGCATCACCATGCAGTATTTTTTGTGAAATAAAACCTGACTTTTCCAAGTCAATCTTCAGAGATTTCTTTCTTTATATGGCTTTGTGACATTGAAGGTGGCCATTTGGCCCATCAAGTCTATGCTATCTCTATTCCCCATTTATTGGCTGGTGGAGCTCCTGACTCGCGGCGTCAGGGACCCAGGTTTGATCCTGTCCTCAGGCGCTGTCTGTGCAGAGTTCTCCCTGTGACCATGTAGGTTTCCTTCCACATCTCAAAGACGTGTGGGTGACTAGGTTAATTGTCCACTTTTGCATCCATAAATTATGGATGCAAAAGTGGGATAACATGGAATTAATGTGAATTGATGATCGATATTTGGTGTGGATTGTCTGTGGATTGTCACCTTGTCGTGGCGGTGAAGCTTGTGTGGTCCTGAGAGCGATGCCGTCTGGAGCTATGCTCCTGGTAGGGCCACCCATGGCGGTAAGGTCGAGGGGGAGGACTCTGACAAAGAGCAATCCAACCAAGATCTCAACAGTGGAACAGGCGGAGGATGATAGCTGACCTTAGTGGAGCGTCACAACGGCTGGGGAGGTGGATGAAGGCTGCAGCAGAAAAGTGTCCCCGGTCGTCTTGGACTCCATGTCACTGGATCCTGACCCAGATCTGTCAAGGACCGTGGGGTGGCTGTCTGTGCGCCAGTCTCCCCACGTTAAACTAAGTCACGCACAGGCGTCCTCCAACCGTGGAGACACCCATGGTCAGCCATGAACGAAGGGGGCCCAAGAAGAAAATTTGGTGTGGACATTGTGGGCCGAAGGGCCTGTATCCATCCTGTATCTTGCGTCATATATTAAATCAAAAACTTTCCAGCCCAACTAATGTAGGTGATGAGTAAGCCTGAGCTTTTGCATTTGTCTGTACTGTACACGATACTGACAATGTAGGAAGCAAGGATAAAAATACTACAAAGGTTCTACTATTGTGATAGTACCTAATAGGTTGGCAGCCCTCAATGAAGAAATGTCATCAGTGGAATGAATTAAAAGTTGTGCATGGAAACTATGGAGCTGTGGCCAGCCTTAGTCCTGCTTGGTTAAGGGAGACATGTAGGATGCTCGGAGAAGGACACCAAGTGCTGGAGGAACTCAGCAGGGTCAGGCAGCATAGGTCCTGTCCATGTTCTTCAGTGCTGGAGTAACTCGGCGGGTCAGGCAGCATAGGTCCTATCCATGTTCTCCAGTGATGCTGCCTGACCCACTAAATTACTGCAGCACTTTGTGTCTTTTTTTTGTAAATGGGCATTTGCAGTTCCTAGTGTCTAGGATGTTTGGAGGGATGCAGCTCTCTTTTGTAGGTTTGATGCTCTTTTATGTAGTATTGGGAGAGGGATAGACCTAATAAATCTATGTAAACATACCTTTCACAGTAGATGCTGACCCCAGACAACAAATGGATTCTGTTTTTCCATAAGTTGATTTTTTCCATGTTGAGAAAAACACACATTTAAAAAAATCACTCGATATGGTAACCATAGCTCCACAGTTATAATGACTGGTATCAAAAGCACATAAAACTCAGATAAAAGGGCAATTACTAAAAATGGACAGGGAGAGAAGAAACTAGTCCTGCATTTCATTGGAACCAACTTATGTATATACAGTATGTTGGTACACACGTTGAACATTTGGATTGAATACTATAGGAACTCACAAGTAGGGGTGCCTATGAGTTGAGTGTTCATCATCCAGACAACCTCTAATGGGAAAACTGAAATGAACAGTTGTTCTGGAAAAATAATAACAATTTGGAATGAGAATGTTAGCACAGATTTACTCAAGGCAAATTGTGCTCAATAGACTTATTTAAGGCCATGATCGAGGATGCAGATAACATTTGCAGGAGTGATAAGAAGGATGACAGACTTGGTGGAGAACCTGTAGCTACACGCCATTGAGCAGAGAACGTTGCAGGAAGATTTCACAGGAGTGTTGAAAGTTAATGAATAGAATACTTAAGAAGAGGTTCTATTGTCCAAACAATATTCTGAAGATTTAGTTTAAACAGGAATGGTTTAACAAAGTGCTGGAGGAGCTCGGTGGACAGCATTGATTAACAGCATCTGTGGAAGGAAACGGACAGGCAAAGTTTTAGGTCATGACCATTCTTCAGACAATCAATCCCACAATCAATCTGAAGAAAGGACCCGACCCGAAACGTTGTCTATCCATTCCCTCCACAAATGGTGATGATCCAGCGAGTTCCTCCAGCACTTGGGTTTTGCTTAAGATTCCAGTAGCTGCTGTTCCCTGTGTCTCAATGGTCTAACCACATTCTAATGCTAGAGGAAAACCTAAACACAGCTATAGTTAGGGTAATAAAGATCAAAGAAGTTCTACCTAAACCAATTGAATATACAGGTATTCTGTAGTTTGCCCTATCACAACAATTGGCACCTCCTAACGTTTCTATTTAAAAATTTCAATGGATAATTTAAATATTTGAAAAGTTGATCTCTCAAAAGCACCAGGTAATACGTGGTGGTGTGTGCAAATCATAAATTGTAGGCCGTGCAATCCTTGGAGAATCAAATGAGATGAAGTGACAATCCTTTTGCGGCCACTGAGATGCTATTTGACCCAGAGTTCCTCTAGAATGCTGTTTTATTTTCCAGATTTCTGCACCTGCTATTCTTCGTGTCTTGGGTGAGAACACTATTGAAGCACGCAATCCCGTGCATCAATCCAGCCAGGACAAATACACTTATTCAAAACTCCCGGCTCTAATATTTGGCTAAGCATCACGCTCCTTTTAGTCATAATCTAGAATGCAGCACTCGAAAGAAAGATGAAAGCACACAAGATATATAATAGGGTGATAAAGATTATAGGACTATGAGGGAACAAAGGAGGGAATAAATAGATGTTTTCTTCTGGTATGATGGAATAAATGGCCTTCTGTGCCCATATTATTCAATGATTATTCCTCTTGCTCACATACCTTTAGATTATTGTCAACTTGCCTATATGGATGGACATTGGCCTCAGTGCACTTTACCTTAGAGTCTGGATAGTTTTTTTTTTACATCAGTGACATACAGAGGCTATCAATTTATCAAAATTAAAGAAAAAAACTGCAGTGCTAATAAAGTAAAAACAGGGAATGGTGGCAATGCAACAGGTAGGGGACTGCTGTGAGCAGGGAAACAGAGTTAACATTACTGATTGAAGACATGCTTCTATTGTCTCCTTATGGGCATTTTCCACTCCAATTGATATCAATGTTGCAGCTGCAGCACTCCATAATTTACATGTGACCTGGGTGAAGGCAAGTTCATGAACACAGCAAAGGAACATAATATTCTACACATTCAGTGGGAGAATTGTGGCAGGTGAAGGGTGATGTAGAACCATGTCGAAATATGCTTGCGGGTATGGCTAATAAAAACAATTGCTACCTGTATTTACACAGCACCTTTCACATAATAAAATATCCCAAAGCACTTCACAGAAGCATTCATTATTGAACAATATTTGAATACAGGTGCAGGCACTTCAGTCAACGAGGGAACAATTAAGATCATGGGCAATCATGAAGTCACTATTGGAGTAGGGATTGGTGGGTGCAACACTGTACATTGAAAGAGTTAACAAAGATAGCAAAGAGTGGGATGGAAAGGTTAGAGAAACAAAGAAGAGCATCTTACAAATTGATGCTTTTTTAAAATTGTAAAATATAGCATGGAGATAGGCCCTTCAATCCGTGTAGTCCAAGGATTGCACGGCCTACAATTTATGATTTGCATACATCACCACGCTAGTTCTACTTTCAGAACCACTCCCTACATACTAGGTGCAATTTACAGGGGCCAATTAACTTTAAAAATCCGCATGTGTTTGGGATGTGGGAGAAAACCAGACCACGCAGAGGAAACCCATACGGTCACAGGAAGAATATGAAAACTTCACATAGATAGCACCCAAGGATTGAACCTGGGTCTCTGCCGTTATGAGTCAGCAGCTCTATCAGTTGTGCCATTATCTTATTTAACCAACAGCCAATGTGGGTCCGCAAGCATAAGGGTGATGGGTAAACAGTATTTGATGCCAGCTAGGACAGCAGAGGCAGATGATTCATTTGATGGAAGAAAGCATCAGAGGCAGCTGAACGGATGGTTCAAAGTAGATCATGAGGATCTCATGTGGTGTTACACATGCATTCTAGGATAATCCTGGACTAGCAAACTGTTTTAACAGATGAAAGCAGTGCTTTATGTGCTCTGGCATTTCTGGCAATGTTAACCTGCAGTTCTGGAATAGATAGGGTAGATGCAGTCTTTTGCCCAGAGTAGGGGAATTAAGAACCAGAGGACGTAGGTTAATGGTGAGAGGGGGAACATTTAATAGCACCCCGAGGGGCAACTTTTTCAGAGAGGTTGGTAAATGGAACGAGTGGCCAGAGGAGGTAGTTGAAGCAGGGACTATAACATTTGAAGGAAAGGTTTAGAGGGATATGGGCCAAACACAGGCAGATGGGACCAGTGTAGATGGGGCATCTTGGTTGGCATGGACATGTTGGGCCAAATGGCCTGTTTCCATGCAGTATGACTCCATGACTAACATGAAAGCTAATAGGGTTGGAAGGGGCATTGGTGGGCAGCAATCATTAAAAAAAAGTGATCAGGGATGAATTTAATATGGCTGATATGCTGAGATTAGCAAGGCTAAGTGGATGGACCTGAATATAGGCTATCTGGAGAGAGTCTATTTAAGGGCAGGAGGGCAACAAGTGCAGAGGAAAGACAACACATTCTATTAAGATAGACTTTGCAATTTTCAAGAATAAGATGATTTTTTGATGTAAAGTATGAGGGAGGAAAGAAATGGAAATATGCCATGAAGAAAATATTTATGGTACGTGTTTGGTCAATAGAAAATGAGGATGTTAAACGAAAGGGAGAGATGGAACAAAGTGAAAAGGAAACAATACGTGGGGTAAAAGATCAAAGTGATTGAGGCAAGTGATGGCAGGTAAAACCAAACAGTGTGGCAAGAAGTGTTAAAAAAAAAGACAGTAAGAGCTTCTACAATTATATACAAATGAATTCCTTTTTGACAAAGCCAACTGTAATTATTCTGGGGAATAAGGAACTGGTCGAGGCATTAAAATATGTTTTGCATCTGTCATCACTTTAGAGGACATAATAAATGTAGCAGAAATGTAGGGGAAATTAGGATCCAAATGACAATGATGAATTTAAGGTAATTAATAGTATCAGTGAAAAAATCTGAGAAAATACTGGAGAAGTTGGAGACTAAAATCCCAATAAATCCACTGGACCCGTTTCCCAACATCCCAGGGTTATAAAAGGGGTAGCTATATATTTTGCTTGGGCAGCTTGCAACCCAGTGGTATGAATATTGATTTCTCGAGCTTCGAGTAACCCCGGCATTCCCTCTATCCCCCCCCCCCCTCCCCCACTCAAATCGCACCAGCTTCTCGTTTTCACGCAACAGCTGACAATGGCCTGTTTCCTTTATCATTGTTACTTTTTTGCATATCATTCATTCATTGTTCTTTATCTCTCTACATCATCGTTTATATCTCTCGTTACCTTTCCCTCACTAGTCTGAAGAAGGGTCTCAACCCGAAACGTCACCCATTCCTTTTCTCCAGAGATCCTGCCTGTCCTGCTGAGTTACTCCAGCCTTTTGCGTCTAGCTACATAGAAAGCAGATTAGTGATGAACACTGCCATTAAGGAAAGAGAGAAAAAATAGGGAACTACAGCTGGACATAAGCCGTCGGAAAAATATTGGATTTGATTTTTAAGTATATGGTAACGATTGTTTGGTATCTAGAGTCAGAGAGATACAGTATGGAAACAGACCCTTCAGTCCACACTAACCATCAACAACCCATTTACACTAATAGACGTCACTCTGTTTTATTTTTTTTAAATTTAAACAGAATGCTAAAGCACCCTTTTGCCAGACCTTTGTTCGCTCCCACTGGAATTGTGTCCAAGCTTGGCTCTCAAAACGATTCATAGAAATGTCATTAGTGTAATGTATAGTTTACAAACCTTCAGATATAAGTTTGGAACTCAATTTCTGACCATACAAAGCATGGACTTTTGAAGATGTAATTGATGCAATTAAAACATCTCTATATTTGTACCCGTGTGAATTATATCCATCCATTAGAATGAAATTATTTACATTGAAATTTTATTGGGAGATATTGGGAAATTCTTCATTTCACAAAGAGCTTTGGAATAATCGCCAACTCATGCTGTGGGTTAAATTCATTGCAAACAATCAAAAGGGAGCTAAAATTCTTGGTTGAGTATTATATTTCTGTGTAAGAAATGCAGTGAGGATGTTTGGTGACATCTATTATGGTCATTATTCTCCTGGAAGTCATTTTGGATTGATTTGAGAACTTTGGCAAGTTTTTCTGTTACATTTAGATTGTGATTACAACGTGTGTCTATTACATAATGTACTGCAAGAACACAAAGACTTTTCAACTACATCTCCCATATCTTCAATCTCTACAAGCCAGAAGCAAAAATGCCATACATACGAACATCATGATCTCCAAGTTTTTTATTCCACAAGTCAAACACCTTCATAACTTGGAAATAAAGTGACTTTCTTTCATTGCCTCTGGGACAAAACCCTAGAGATATTTTCCTAACAGCACCATATGGATCTCAGCACTACTGCAGCAGTTGAAGGAGGATGCCTATGAACTTGAGGTTACACAATGAATGCAAACCGTGCCAGCAAT
Organism: Malacoraja senta; assembly: GCA_038087875.1. NCBI lineage: Eukaryota > Metazoa > Chordata > Chondrichthyes > Rajiformes > Rajidae > Malacoraja > Malacoraja senta. Next base: position 12,282,812 of record CM075981.1, on the reverse strand, counting down.
GCAACTTTCTTCAAATTAATAAATAATCGGCTGAGAAACGCTTCAGAGTCAGCACATTCTGGGGATATGCAAGATATACTATAAATATAGGTTTCTTCTTTCAATTATCCTGGTTGTTTATGGGACCCTGCTGTGTAAAAATGGTCTGTCATAGTCACTGGGATAAGAATAGACATTGTATCTCAAGTAATTAATGGCATGTAATGCTTTCAGGTATTTTGCTAAATCGTCAAATAAATGAACATATTATATGTATTCAGAGTGCAATTGGATATACAAGCTGCATCTTTGGATTATTGGCCCAGATTTTGAAGAATAACAATGGCAAAACTGTCAGCATTCACTCACTTTACCCCCACATAATTGACAGCAATTAGATGATTTGTGTGACTGTAGATGCAGGGTAGAGAAGTTGCTACTGGCAATGTGTCTCTCGTAACAGCCACTGGAATCCTTCACTGGAATCCACATGGAGTTCAGCATGGGAGAGGGAACTCACCTGAAATTCTGTGCAAGGTCCAAGGAGTATTCTCATGATCTAACAGGAATGTTGCTGGAATAGCCTCAGGTAAGAGAGTGATTATATAGAAAGACATTTAGATGGGTGTTAGTTTAAAAATACTAAGAATTTTGAAAAATAATCTTATGGCTTGCTAATTTAGATTTCTTTGAATAGGTTCTTCATAGCAGATATGTAGCTTTAAAATTGAAACTGCAAGATTTTTTTAACAAGTCTTGGTTTGCCTTTGGCAAGTTCAGAATGTTTCCAATGGACAATCCTTGCTCTGATAAGGAGGTGGAAATCAGGAGCCTACATAAGTAAGTTTATTGGCCAAGTATTCACATACAAAAAATTTGCCTTGGTGCTCCACCCACAAGTAACAACATGACATACAGTGACAGTTACGAATGACTCAGAAAACACTAAACATTAATAATAATAAAACATTAATGATAAAACACCATTGATCAAGCATGTGAACAACAAAATACCAGATCAAAGGGAGGCTACAGATTTTTGGCTGTTGAGTAGAGCAACTACTCGTGGATAAAAACTTTTTATGTCTGGCTGTGGCAGCTTTGACAGGCCGGAGTCGCCTTCCAGAGGGAAGTGATTCAAAGAGTGTGTGGCCAGGGTGAGAGGGGTCAGAGATGATCTTGCCCGCTCGCTTCCTGGCCCTTGCAGTGTACAGTTCATCAATGGAGGGAAGGTTGCAGCCAATAACCTTCTCTGCTGATCGGACAATTTGCTGCAGCCTCCAGGTGTCGTGCTTGGTGGCTGAGCCAAACCAGACCGTGACGGAGAAGGTGAGAACAGACTCTACGATGGCCATGTAGAATTGGACCATCATTGCCTGTGGCAGATTGTGCTTCCTCAGCTGCCGTAGGAAGTACATCCTCTGTTGTGCCTTTTTAACTGTGGAGTCGATGGTAGCCCCCCACTTAAGGTCCTTGGAGATGATTGTTCACAGGAACTAAAGAGTCAACACACACCCACAGCTATCCTTCCCACTCATTTTTCTACCTCTCTGTACACACTGATCACCTCCCTTCAATCCCTCTCTGCCTACCTAACACTGTCACCCTTCCTTTATCTGTCCCTCTCAGTCTCTCTCCCTCAGGTCCTTCCTGCTTAGCCAAGTCAAGAGTGTTTTATTGTCATATGTCCCTGACAGAATGAAATTCTTATTTGTAGCAGCACAACAGAATACGCAACACAGTACTCTGTAAACAATATACATATGTACACACACACACACACATATATATAGACATACACACACAAAAACAAAGCAGCGATAATAGTGCAAAAAGACAAAACCAACGCCTCCAATGTCTATGTAGTGCAGAGTATAGTTGGAGGTTGCAGAGTTTAATAGCCTGATAGCTGTAGAGAAACAGCTGTTACTGAACCTGGACGTTAGTTTTTAGGCTCCTATATTTTCTTCTCAATGGCAGGAGTGAAATGAGTGTGTGGCCAGGGTGGTGGGTCACCTTCCCTCTTTACTTTATCCACTCTCCAGCTGTTCACTCCCTCCTAGAGTGAGGCTCTACACTCAACAGCCGACCACTACAGCTCATCTTCTTCAGGGCCGCATCCTGATCGCTCTTCCACCCAGTCCCAGGAGCCAGGCTGCACAAAGCCGACCACCTAGGCCAGAACATCATCCAGCTAATGTTGAGAACCTTCAGTTGTCTGCTAGACATCAGCAGGTCCATCACCCAGTGCACTGCGCTCGGCTGGAAAGTCCTGGTGCATGCTTTACTGTCCAATAGGAAGTAATTTGTTCTACAGGTGCATAGGACACAGAAGAGTATAGGAGTAAATTATTATTTTCACCAGTAAAGGAACAAGCCCTTTGGCCCAAAGGGCCCATGACAATCATGATGGAAAGTTAAACTTATCTCCTCTGCCTGCATTTGATCCATAGTCATTCAAATGTGTTGCTTTCCTTTCTCATCCTATTGGAAAATTCCTAACCTGAAATGATAAATCCCTTTCACTATCCACAGATGCTGTCTGACCTGCTGAGTGCTTCCAGCATATTCTGTTTTTATTTGCCCAAATGCTCTCCCACTCTAACTTGTATACGAGTATCTGAATTCAGATTCCAGTTCCAAATCATTGAGCTAGAAAGTTTCAAGGTGAGACCAATGAGCTTGTCATCAACAAACTTCCAGTTCCTGCAGTTCAGTTCTTCATCCAACTGTGTTTAGGCTGTAATAAGGTTTCAGAAAAAAAACATACTAAACATTAATATCCTGAACAAAATTTTAAATACTTACTCATGATTGAATGGCGGAGTAGACTTGATGGGCTGAATGGCCTAATCCTGCTCCTAGAAGTTGTGAACTCTCAAGCTTCAACAACTAGTACAAGCATTGTAATGATTCACCTTCTGCATGGAATTCTCTAATGACCAATTTCTCAACATTTTCTTTAAGCACTCAATTTGAGACTACACACGGCCAAGGCAAGGCATATGAGTGGTAGAAAGGCTTTGGGGAGGCAGGAAGTTGACACATTCACAGCAGATAAACAATTTTCTTACCCGTTATTATAATCCTTTTTAGAACCTTCTGGAAGATTCAGCCCTGGGCCCGATAATTGTTTAAGTATGCTGCAAGTGGACATTGGCTACTATCTCATCTGAGAGTGCAATGGAAATAATCACTGGTGGCAAGTTGTAATTCATTTTTAATAAACGGTGAAAAACAGTAGCTTGGGAAAAAAAGGTCACATTCTAGCCTTGACTGAAAACAATTGTCGGACTGATTTACAATGTTACGCAAAGCTTAGTTTAGTTTAGAGATACAGCGTGGAAACAGGTCCTTCGGTCCATCGATTCCGCGCCAACCGGCAATCAACCATACACTAGTTCTATCCCATATTAGGGACAATTTACAGAATCCAATGATTTGAATGAAATCTGGGGCACAGAGAATCCAGGCACCCAGAGAAAGCCCACAGGGTCACAGGGAGATCGTACAAACTCCATACAGATAACACCGTAGTCAGGATCGAACCCAGCTCGCCAACACTGCAAAGCAGCAACTCTACTGCTGCACCACTATGCCGCAAGGCATTTCCTGACTTCATAAAATGGAGATTTTGAATACTTTATTCTGTAAATGCTATTTTTAACCAAGATGCCTGCCTCTGTAAGGTTTACAAAATGAATCACCCAGAGTTATAAAGATCTTGATTAAGTATCGAGAGCATAAATCCTTCCTGTTGACACACAAGCCCCTATTGAGTAAAAATCATTTTTGATTTTATGAATTTATTTTAAATTGGAATTTGACGTTGTCCCTTTCACCAGAAATCTGATGCATTTGCCATTGTTGATCCCAGTCAATGCTACCTTTATTGACTATTGTCAGTCCTTCTCTATTCTTTTCAGAAAGTAAAAACATCGTTGCAAAATTTTCAGCTCTCCTCTACACCCATGATAATTTTCTGACTGCACGGTTGCAGTGGACGTTCAACGTTCCAGTACATGTATACATGCTTGATCACATATATTACCAAACTGCATCTACTGTGATAATCTGCAGATCCAACAACTCCCTCATGTTATGTAGTAGGTTGCACTGTTTAAATAAAACCTTTAGCATAAAAAAGATGCACTTTGTTAACTTTAACCATTCTGGAAAATATGGAATATCAATTAGTTTACCACTGCCACAGATATGTTGCAAGGAAAACATTGTAAGGTGATGGAAAACTTTGGGAATTATAGGCAGAGCTGCCAAGTTTTGTCAGAGTATTTCAGTATTCAAGTATCTGAAAATCAGTATTTTGCTGAGGAAATCAGTATTTTTACGCGGTGCCATTTTGCTGAAAAAAATGTTTTTTTTAATGTGCGGTCATACACATGTAAGAGTACAAGAATGCATAACTTTGCTACCAATTGACACGTCTTCTACGCACCTTACTTGACAGTGCATTCATTGCCATCTCTTTGTATACTGCTTTTAACACCAGACGATGATGTAGAAGCCATTTTGGAAGACTCCCTCTCCCTCCCTCGCTCTCTCCTTCTTCTTTCCCTCCCTCTGCCGCTCACCCTTCCTCTCTCACGACTCCGGAAGTGGCGGTGCTGTTGAACAGCAGCGGCTCGCCTGCAGTCCGTCTGTTTTTACTTTTTGTTGTTGTTTTCTTTTGTCCTGTTTTAGTTAAATTTTAGTTTATTGGGTTGTGTATGTGTGATGGGGGGGATGGGGGTGAAACATGATTTTTGTCTCTACCTTCGGGGGAATGCGACTTTTCTTGTTGTATCCCCCTTCTCTGCCTCCGTCTGCGCTGAGGCCTAATGGCAGAGCTGGCGGCCTCCAACTGCGACTGACCGACCTCGAGGCTCCGGAGGCAGACCCAGGACTTACCAGCGCGGGGCTGGCCGGCTTCGGGGCTGCGGTGGCGTTCCGGCAGTGGCGACCGAGGACACTGGTGGCGACCCGAATCCGGAGGCTCGGCCTCGGGCCCAGTGGACGACATCGTCGGGAGCTCGCAGGTCACAGGTGGGTGACCTATTTTTCCGGAGCTCCCGCAACTACAGCTGCGTCCGCTGGACTGGAGGGCGGCAGCTTCGGCCACCCCGGGCCGGGGAGATTGAACCGGCCCGTCGCGGAGCTCGGATTCAGCCGCGGGACTGACTTACCATCACCCGGCGGGGTCACAACATCAGAAGCCTGGATCGCCTCAGCGCAGAGGGAGAACAAATAATAATAATATCTTTTATTGTCATTGCACGTCAGTGCAACGAGATTTAGTATGCAGCTCCACCGATGTACAAGAAAAGTGAAATAAATAAATAAGCAAGCTGAGTGACGTGACCATCCGAGGGAGACTGTCCAGGGGGGGTGGGTGGGGGGGGCACTCAGCAGGGCCGGTTCAGAGCCGCTATAGCTCTTGGAATAAAGCTGTTTCTGAGTCTGGAGGTTCGGGCGTAGAAGGCCTTGTAACGTCTGCCAGAGGGAAGTAGTTCAAACAGTACGTTACAAGGGTGTGATGAGTCCTTATGGATGCTGACGGCCTTCCTGAGGCACCGTGTGTGGTAGATGCCCTCCAAGGCTGGTAGCTCTGTCCCAATGATCCTCTGCGCTCTGTGGACGACGCGCTGAAGAGCTCTCCTCTCCGCCTCCGTGCAGCTGAGATACCACACAGAGATGCCATACGTTAATATGCTCTCTGTGGTGCAGCGGTAGAACGTTGTCAGCAGCTGTTGGGGCAGACCAGTCTTTTTTAATGTCCTCAGGAAGAACAGTCGTTGCTGTGCCTTCTTGACCAGCGCAGCGGTGTTGTTGGACCATGTGAGGTCCTCTGAAATGTGAGTGCTCAGAAACTTAAAGCTGGGCTTCCGGTGGCGCTATGGAGGCTTGAGTCCAGCACCAACTAGCTCCATGCCGAAGAAAATTAAAAACGGGAGAAATCGGGTCTTACCTGCAGCGATCTCGATCTGAACGGCTGCCTGCGGGACGTCAACAAGCGCGCTACTTTACGGTATGTCACTACAACGTACCCCCACCCGTGTGACACAAAAAAAAGCCGCTAAAGGTAGAACGCAGATGGAAGAGGAAGGCCCTACAGAGGCCTCGGCCTCAGTTACAAAGACGCCCCAGGAAACCCAGGAAGACCCTCCGAAGAAAATGACAAAACAGAAAAAGTCGGAAATGGAGGACCTTAAAGCCTTTCTCGCTGCCGAAATGAGAATCTTTGGAGAGCAACTCGACTCTTTTAAGGTAGATTTTAAAACAGAAATGCATTCTACCGTTCAACAAATGCTGGAAATCTGGAAGAGGACGAGGGAGGAAGAGGTCAAGGATCAGATGGAAGTGCTGGAAGCCAGGCTCGATTCGGTGGAAACGAAGGTTAAAACGGAGCTGGACCCCATCCATCACATACTTGATCAACATAGAACAGCGATAACCGAACTTGAAAAATGTGCGGCGACAAGCGAGGAAACTGTAAGTCGACTTCTTACTGAAAATCAACGCCTTACAGATATGGTGATCAAATTAAGTGATAAATGTATCGATTTGGAGGGACGGCAAAGACGTAAAAATTTAAGAATTGTAGGGGTGAAAGAAGGAAGTGAGAGGGAAATGGGCACTCGGGATTTCGTGGCAAATCTATTACAAAAAGCCTTAAAATTGGATTACAAACCCTCACTCGGTCGAGCTCATAGAGCGCAGCGACGACGTACTCAAGACGATGCCCATCCAAGACAAATTATTGTAAAGGTGCAAATGGATCAAGAATTCGACGATATAATGAAGAAAACTGTTCAAGGCGGACAACTCCATTTTGAAGGTGTGAGATTCAGTATCTACCGAGATTATCCGGCAGAAGTCTTCAAGAAAAGAGCGCTGTTCATTGAGACAAAAAGAATACTGAAGAATGTACCGGATTTGAGATACGGCTTGCTTTATCCCGCAAGACTAAGAGTCTCTTACAAGTCCAAGGAACACTTTTTTACAGACCACGAAAAAGCACTGCAATATGCCAAAGAAGTTGGTAACACGACCATAGACTGAAGGATTTACATTACTCCCTAGGAGTCAAGGACCAACAGGACTACCAGATTTAAAAGGACCTTTAAAGTTCTTTTAAGAGCTTTAAGGACATTCGGAAACCGAAATGGACGGAGGATATTGGACAAAACCGTGATCTTCGTAATTTTATTTTATTTTTTATTATTTTACATATAAAAATTTGTTTTCTTTTAAAAAAAATTTTTTTGTTCTCTTTTTTTTTTTGTGTTTACTAATCATCATTATTATTTGTATATTCATATCTAACTATATAGATAATAACTAATACTTATTAAAATCCATATTACCACTAAAATTATTAACATTAATATTTCTTATAAAAATTTAATACAGGATATGATTGATAACAATGATTAATAATTAATAGTCTTCGATTAAGGTAGAAATGAATTACATACTTATATTATAAAGGAAGATATGTAAGAAGTAATTTAGCCTACGTCATAATAAAGTTTTACGGTTTTTCTCTTTATTTTTCAATTTAAAATTAGATTTATAGATTTAGTGAAAAAATTAATAGGATAGGTAGAGAATAATAACGTTGTGAATTTTTGCTGTTTTGCAGGGTTACGTGCTTATGTATGTATACATATGGGTATATATATATATATATATATGTATATATATATGTGTGTGTATATTGTGTGTGTGTACGTATGGGTATGTAAATAAGTTTGTTACTCCCAAGAAGTTATTTGAATGTTAGAAATAATCTTTTTTCTTCTTCGGGCACGGAGCTGGGAATTTTTTTTTTCTTACAAAGGCTACGGAAGTCTTTAGAATTCTAGCCACGTTAGTGTGGCTATCACTAACTACACTAATTGTAGATGTAGTTCTTTTTCTTTCACCCTATACTAATCAACTCTATCACCTTTTTCACTTTAAATATTTTTATAATTTAATGTTTGAATGGAAAAATAAGACTAATACAAGGAGATGTGTTCGGAAGAGCGACGTATATGATTTTAAATTCATCTATTCGAGGTTCGGGAGTAGGGTCAGGTTCTCTGTGTTGTACTTTCTGCTCGGCTATAGACCACCTTAGAAATAATATGCAAGATGTTAATATGTCAAGAGGGGGTCAGGGAATAACATTTTGTAGTTGGAATGTCAAGGGAATCAATGAACCAATTAAAAGAGGTAAAGTTTTGGCACATTTAAATTCAATCAAAACAGATGTAATATTTCTTCAAGAAACACACCTTAAAAAGGAATCTCAACATAGACTTAAAGCTAAGTGGATCGCTGAAGCATATCATTCCTCCTTTTCCCACAAGTCCAGAGGAGTTGCAATATTAATTCGTAAAGGAATACCTTTTACGATCTCTTCAACAATAGTGGATATTGATGGTAGATATATTATACTAGTAGGAGAGTTAAATGGAGAAAAAGTGATTCTTCTGAATGTATATGGGCCTAATTTTGATAACCCCATGTTTTTTAATAAAACATTCAATAAAATTCCAGAATCTACACAATATAAATTAATAATTGGAGGAGACTTCAATTGTACATTAGATTCATACTTAGATAGATCATCAAGGCAAAAAAAAAAAGTAAAATCCCAATCAAGTGTATTTCTAAATTCATTTATTGATACCTCTAATATTAAGGATGTCTGGAGAATAGAAAACCCAACTGGACGGGAATATTCATTTTACTCACCAGTACATAAAACATACTCAAGAATAGATTATTTTTTAGTTGACTCTACGTTTACCCCATTTATTTATAATTTAAAATACCATAACATTATAATCTCAGATCACGCACCTGTAACATTCATGATTAAATTGAATGGAATGTCCGAGAAACAAGCATATTGGAGATTTAACCCACAAATTTTGAATGAAAGATCATGCCAGGAATATATTATTAAACAGATTCAAATATTTTTTGAGGTAAATGACAACTCTGACACACCTACTTCTCTTATGTGGGAAACGTTTAAAGCGTTTGTTCGAGGTACATTAATTTCTGCTCAAGCATTTTATAATAAAGAGAACAGGATTAAGCAACAAACATTGGAAAGCGAAATCAAGCAACTAGATATAGAAAATGCGAGAATGCCATCTACTTTAAAACATAATAAAATTGTTGTATTGAAATATAAATTAAATAAAATGTATTCAGAACAAGTAATAAAACTTTATCAAAAAACCAAACAATTACATTTTGAATTCGGAGACAAACCACAAAAACTATTAGCACGTCAGTTACGAAAAATGGAAGGGGAAAAAATAATTCATAAAATTAGAACAGAGACAGGAGAATTATTAAAAATGCCCAAGGACATAAATGATAGATTTCTCCAATACTATTATAACCTTTACTCAACTAAAACAGTAGCACAACCAGAAGGAATAGCAGATTTTTTACTAAAATGTAATTTAAAAGGTTTAGATTCAAACGATAGAGAATTATTAGAAAGGGAGATTACGATAAAGGATATTGAAGAGTCTATTGGTTCTTTAAAAAATGGTAAAGCAGTAGGACCAGATGGTTTAGGCTCCGAATTTTATAAAAAATTTTATGATTTACTTTGCCCACGGTTACAAAGACTGTATGAATATATCTATACTCAACAGAAACTTCCAGACACTTTAAATGAATCTATAATAACACTTATTCCTAAAGCTGATAAAGATCCGGAAGACCCGGGATCATACAGAGCAATTGCACTTTTAAATACAGATCAGAAAATATTAACTAAAATACTAGCGCATAGATTAAGTACAGTGATGAATAAATTAATACACCCTGACCAAACAGGCTTTATTCATAAACGGTATTCATATTATAATCTAAGAAGATTATTTAATATTATATATTCCAAGAGAATTATTAACGAAGATCTAGCAATAATCTCACTCGACGCTGAAAAAGCATTTGATCAGGTGGAATGGTCTTATCTATTTTCGGTGATGGAAAATATGCAGCTAGGAGAGAAATTCTGTACATGGATAAAACTGTTATATACAAACCCCACGGCTAGAATACTTACAAACCAAAGGTTGTCATCTAAATTTAGCCTATCTAGAGGTTGTAGACAAGGATGCCCGTTATCTCCATTATTATTTGCGCTTGCTATTGAGCCACTGGCAGAAAGAGTTAGGGGGCATCCGGAAATACATGGGTATAACACAAAGGACACAGTGAATAAAATTTCTCTATACGCAGATGATGTATTAATTTACATTACAAAACCAGACATTAGTATTCCAAACTTATTAAAGCTAATAACCCAATTTGGTTCATTTTCAGGATACAGAATAAATTGGAATAAAAGTGAAATTATGCCAATAAGGGAACATAACAAACAGATAATACAACAATTCCCATTTAAAATAGTAAATGAAAAATTTAAATATCTAGGTATTTATATAACTAAGAGATATACATCATTATTTAAAGCAAATTTTCCCCCATTACTGAACAAACTACATAAGAATATTCAATACTGGAAAACACTTCCTATCTCAATGGTTGGCAAAATTAATGCTATAAAAATGATTTTTTTACCGCAAATATTATACCTTTTTCAGACAATTCCGATATATCTGACAAAAAACTTTTTTTAAAAACTGGACTCTATTGTTAATGATTTTATCTGGGATTATAAGAATCATAGGATAAACAAAAGACACTTGTGTAAATCAAAAATAAATGGAGGCTTGGTTTTACCCAACTTTTTGTTTTATTTCTGGGCAGTTAATATTAAAAATATGAATTTCTGGTTGGAAGAAATAGATCATCAACCAGACTGGTTAAAAATGGAAAAGGAAGATTGTTTACCTTTTGATATCGGTTCGATATTATTTGCTACGTCTAAATTAAACAAAAAAATTTATAGGGAAAACCCTATAATATTTAGTGCTATACGAATTTGGAAACAATTAAAAAAGACATTAAAATTAGATAATTTATCACTTTTTCTTCCAATTGTGAATAACCCTTTGTTTAAGCCTTCATGGTTGGACGGGGGTTTTACACAATGGAAGAATTATGGAATTAAAAATATGGGACAACTTTATAAGGAAGGCACCTTTCTGACATTTCAGGAGTTGCAACAGACTCGTGGACTTCGAGGAAATGATTATTTCAGATATCTTCAACTTAGAGATTATGTAAAATCGAACTCTCAAAATTTTCGATTTAGAAATTCAGAAATTCTTGATGAATGTTGGAACAAACATCCTAATACAGAAAAATTAATATCTTATATATATAATATCTTACTAGACAGTGACATTCCTTCGACAGAATTACACAGACAAACATGGGAAGAAGAATTAAATCAAGTAATAACGAAAGATACTTGGGAAGAAAGTTTGAAACACATACATCAGTGCTCACTAAACGCCAGACATTCTCTAATACAATTTAAAGTAATACATAGGTTACATTATTCAAAAACAAAACTACATAAAATTTTTCAACATATCTCACCTATATGTGATAAATGTCAACATTTAGAAGCTTCATTATCTCATATGTTTGCAAACTGTATAAAAATTAAAAAATTCTGGGTAAATATTTTCAGTATAATATCTAAAGTAACCGGCACACAAATGGACCCAGACCCAAAACTAATAATACTCGGAATATTAGAATTAAATCAAACATTTAGAACAACACAAAGAAACTTTATTGATTATAGTTTAATAACAGGAAAAAAATTAATTCTAAAATTTTGGAAAGGCCCTACGGCCCCCACAATCAAAATGTGGATTATAGAAATGACGGAGACCTTAAACGTGGAAAGAATCAGATTTTCCCTGTTGGACAAACAGGAATTATTCGTAGGAACATGGTCTCCTTTTATTGATTACTTAAAGGGTCAGAATAGTTCAGCACAGGAACCTGACTAGCACTCGGTCTAAAGAATGGATGAAAGGCTATACTCTGAAATGTACGAACATATCTCGAATGAAGTTTTTTATTTCAATAAATTTTTCCATTCTTCTTTAACTATTTTATTTTTTTTAATTTTTTTTTAATTTTTTTTAAATTTTTTATTATTCTTCTTCTCTTTCTTTTCTCTCTTTACTTCATCTATCTCTTTAGTTCTATCTAGTTTAAAAAAAAAAGGCAAAAGGTATTGGAGACAATGTAATAATAATTGATAATATTATCAATTTAAAAATGTCAGACTGTAATGATGTAAATAAATTGTGTACTTATCTCCAATAATAAAAAAATTAAAAAAAAAAAAAAAAAAGAAACTTAAAGCTGGACACTCTCTCCACACTTTCCCCGTAAATGGAGATTGGGGCGTATTCTCCATTATGGGACCTCCCGAAGTCCCATAATGGAGAGGGAAGAGACAGAGACTTTAAAACTTTTGCCTCCATCACAGCGAGGAGGTGCCTGGTGAACTCACTGTGGTGGATGTTAATTTGTGTTTATTGTGTGTTTTGTTATCTATTATTATATGTATGACTGTAAGGCAATGAAATTTGTTATCTATTATTATATGTATGACTGTAAGGCAACACCTTTCCTCCCACCCTCCCTCTCTTCCTCGCACCCTCCTTCCTTTTTTATCTCCCTCCCTCTCTCTTATTCCCTCCCACTCCCTCCCCTAACGGTCTGTGACCCATAGCGCTGTGGTCATAGTGCTATGTGTAAAGGCATTAGCGCTATGTGTAAAGGCATTAGCGCTCCAGCTGGGAGTGCTATTTTCAGAACCCAGTATGACTTTTTATATCCTTGCATTTTTTAAGCAGCAAGATGATACAGGAAGTCGGGCTGATTATTAAAAAATCCGTATTTTACAAAGCAAATCCGTACATCCGTATTCTGATAGCATTTCCGTACAAAATAGGGAAAATCCGTACTACTTGGCAGCTCTGTATAGGTTCCAGGTTGTCTTGACCAAGCATATTTACACATTACACAAATCACTGTACCTATCTGCATGGTTAAGAAATGTTAGTTTGAAGTTCAGATATTTTCACAAGTGGCTACAGTGATAAATAATAACGCACAAATGAATAATTCTCCGTTAAAATAGTCACCTTCCCTCCATTTGTGGCACAATGTTTTGTTTCACTTTGGGTGAAAGGGTAGGGGATATGTTTAAATTAGCTTTTAATAATAAATTCTATTGTTATAACGACTTTCCTGCATGTATCTGTATACCAAAAATAAAGCTCAAAATAAAGTGAGATTAGAATGTGTAAAACAATTCATTAAAACATTCTCAACTTCAGGCAGAATTTATTGTTCATCCTTATTTATACTGTTAAGACAATAATAAACCACAGTATACGGCATAAATGCTTAAAAGCCCTGTCCCATGGTATGAGTTCATTCCAAGAGCTCTCCCGAGTTTAAAAAAAAATCAAACTCGTGGTAAGCACGGAGAATGAACGTAGCGGGTACGTCGGAGCTCGGGGACGTCTTTTAGCGGCTCGTAACACTAACGGCAGGTACTCGGGAAGACTCGCTAACGGCAGGTAAGCACGGGAAGACTCGTGAAGATTTTTCAACATGTTGAAAAATGTCCACGAGAGCCCCGAGTACCGACGAGTGGCCATTACCATAAATCTCCGAGTTCGAATCAGGGTAAACTCGGGAGAGCTCTTGGAATGAACTCGTACCGTGGGACAGGGCTTTAAACATGGACTAATTGTCATTTATTTTAAAGAAAACAATTGGTTAAGAGAAAGCATGGGACTTGTAACAAATATATGAGCACTATTAATTTAGCTTCAGGTTGAATTAGATGACAAATGTCTCACTTACCTGCTTTGACATCCCTTCCAACAATTTCTTCATAAATACTACCTAGAATTCACGTTTGATTTGCAGATTTTCTGTACATCGCTTTCCTTTCTCTACATTTTAAGTTAGATTCATCTTGATTTACAAAATTCCATTCAAATAATTATATTACGAGCTTATTTTACCTTTCCTTCCTCACAATCCTCATTCTATGTAAACCTCTCACTGAGTTCTACCTGGAGTAACATCCATAAATGCTAGTTACCAATCCGATCACTGACTAAATCTTAGTTTACTTTAGAGATATAGCACGGAAACAGGCCCTTCGGCCCAAAGATCCTATAATGGAGCAAGATAGACCACTCCTGCTAAATGCAATGGGCTGACGTGTAGTACGCAACGGAACGTGGGCCTTTTTTCCATCCATTTCCGTAACCAGACCCGACTCTCAGTGTAATCAACATTGGGAACAGTTTGTGTTAATAAATTAAAATTCTGAAAATGAGGAGGAGATTTTTACCAAATAACTTTTATTTTTACGAGGATATTTCCGTAACCGGCTTCCGTCTCCGCACTAGTATCCTTTGGGATCTTTGGTGCGGAGACGGAAGCCGGTTACGGAAATGGGGCCTAAAATTACCCATGAATCGTCCCATGACCGTACTAAGTCTTTTTCTTTTTTTTTCTTTTTTTTATTAGAAGTACAATTGTATACAATCATATTTTCATAATACATTTTATGTACAGCTTCTTATTTTTATAATTTTGTAATATTGAAGAAAAAGAAAAAGAAATTAGATAATGAAGAATAGAAAAATGTGAGATATATAGTGTGTGAAAAAGAAAAAGAGAGTGAAAGAAGAAAGTTAAGAAATAGAAAATAGAAGAAAAAGAGTAAAAGAAGAAAAGAGAAGAAAAAGAAAAGAGAAGTAAGGAGATCGTATTTATAATCTTGACCATTCCTCACCCAGTCACGGATTAGCTTTTACACTTGAGTTGCACCATATGTTTCCAAAAAGACGACAAATGGAGACCAACTCGTTATGAATTGGTCAAATTTATCTATTAGGAGGAATCGCATTTCCTCAAAATGTGCGGTATCCAACATACTTGTAATCCACATTTTGAGCGTTCGTATTGGTGTATTTTTCCAAAATTTCAATATTAATTTTTTTGCAATTATTAAACCATAATTAAAAAATAATTTTTGAGATGGGTTCAATTTGTTCCCATCTTCCATTACCCCAAATATAATCAATTCATTATTAGGTTCCATTTTTGTCTTAAATAATTTTGTGAATATTTCGAAAATATCACTCCAAAATCCATGAAGTTTTATACAAGAAACAAAAGAGTGTGTTATAGTTGCGTCTTGGGTTAAACATTTATCACAAATGGGAGATATATTTGGATAAAATTTATTTAATCTTATTTTTGAGTAATATAATCTATGTATCATTTTAAATTGAATTAGATTATGTCTTGCGTTAATCGAACATTTGTGAATGTATGTCAAATACTTTTCCCATGTAGCCTTCGTAATTTTTATCAATAATTCCCGTTCCCACGCTTCTCTAATTACCTCGGTCGCAGGTAAATCTATATTTAAGATACTATTATATAAATATGATATTAATTTTTGTGTGTCAGCTTTAATATTCATTACTTCTTCTAGTAAATCAGGAGTTATTTTTTGATATCCCTGTATGTATGTCTTCAAGAAATTGCAAATCTGAAAATATTTAAAATAATGAGTGTTTTTCAATTTAAATTTTAATTGTAATTGTTGAAATGATAGTAAATCTCCCATTTCATACATATCCCCGATCCTTTTAATTCCTAAACTTTCCCATTGATTATGTATTTTATCCATCATAGATGGTTTAAATAAAGGATTATTCGCTATCTTAGTTTTAAGGATAATTTTATTTGTTTCCACATTCTTATTGTATCTTGTATAATTGGGTTTTTCTTATATATTGTATTGTTCATTTTTTTCGGGGAGAAGAGGATTGTTCCTATATTACAAGGATAACAATCCTCTTTCTCCATTTTTATCCATTCTGTCTGTTGGGTTGAACTATCCAACCAGTAAATTATATTCTTAATATGTATTGCCCAATAGTAATACAAAAAATTTGGGAGTGAAAGTCCCCCGACATATTTTGGTTTACATAAATGTTCTTTTTTAATTCTATGTGATTTATAGTCCCAAACAAAATTAGTAAAGTTAGCATTCAATTTAGAAAAAAAATATTTTGGTACATATACTGGTATAGATTGAAATAGGTATAATAACTGTGGTAGAAAGCTCATTTTAATAGCATTTATTCTGCCTATTAATCATAAAGGAAATGTTTTCCAAAATTTAATCGTTATATTAAGTTTATTTATTAAGGGTATAAAATTGGCGTTAAATAAAGCTTTATGTTTTCTAGTAATCTGAATACCCAGATATTTAAATTTTTCTGTTGCTATTTTAAAGGGGAATTTCAATAAGTGTGTAGATTCTTGAGGTTTTAACGTCATAATTTCACTTTTGTTCCAATTTATTCTATATCCAGAAAAGGACCCGAATTCCTCTATTAAATTTAATAAATTTGGTATGCTCGTTTGTGAATTTGTTATATATAACAGAATATCGTCTGCATACAATGAAATTTTATTATTTGAGTCCCTAGTATTATAACCCTGAATATTTGGATGGCTTCTTATACTTTCAGCCAGAGGTTCTATCATAAGGGCAAATAGCAGGGGTGATAAAGCACATCCCTGCCTATTACCCCTTGATAATTGAAATTTTTGAGACAACATGCTGTTAGTTAATATTCTTGCCATCGGTTTATCATATAATAATTTCACCCATGCAATAAAGTTCTCTCCCATATTAAATTTTTGTAATACTTTGTATAAATACTGCCATTCTACCTGATCAAATGCTTTCTCTGCATCCAAAGAAATAATTGATAAGTCTTCTTCCTCCACTTTATGTGAGTACATTATATTAAACAGGCGTCTCAAATTATTAAATGAATATCTTTTGGGTATAAACCCCGTTTGATCAGGGTTTATCAATTTACTAATATATTTGCTTAGTCTTCTGGGTAAAGTCTTTGCTAGGATTTTCTGATCTGTATTTAATAGTGATTTGGCTCTATATGAGCCCGGTTCCTCTAGGTCTTTATCTTTCTTTGGAATAAGCGTAATAGTTGATTCTGCTAATGTTTCAGGTAATTTATTTTCTTTAAAAACGTAAGTATATAAATTAAATAGATAGATAAATTAAATAGATTATAAAATTCATTACTAAAACCATCTGGTCCCGGTGTCTTACCATTTTTCAACGATTTTATTGTTTCACCTATTTCTTCGATTGTAATTTGCGCTCCTAGTTCTTCTTGTTCCAAAAGGTCAAGTTTTGGTAGATTACAGTTATCTAAAATTTTTTAAATTTTACTATCTTCTGTTTTGGTTTTTGATGTGTATAAATTTTGATAAAATTGAACAAATCTTTTATTAATATCTTTAGGTAGTGTTAGTAATTCACCATTATCGGATTTAATTTTATTTATAGTATTTTCCTTTTCCTGTTTTTTCAGTTGACGCGCCAACAGCTTATGTGGTTTGTCACCAAACTCAAAATATTCCTGTTCTGTAATTTGGAATAATCTTATTACTCTTGCCGAGAGAATTCGGTTAAGTTTAAATTTCAGTAGTATTATCTTATTATGTTTATCTATAGTGGGATCTTTAGCATTGTCTAACTCTAACTGTCTTATTTCTTGTTCTAACCACATTTGTTCTGTTTTATTCTTCTTATTTTGAAAAATTTCATATGAAATTATAATTCCTCTAATAAATGCTTTAAAAGTTTCCCATAGTAAAGAAGGTGAGGTACCTGGTGTATCATTTATCTCAAAAAATAATTTCATTTGTTGTTTCAAGTATTGATAACCCTGTAAGTCATTTAATATACGTGTATTAAACCTCCAAAAAATTTTTTTACCCGGCATTCCCTCAAATTTTACTGAAAAAGTCAACGGAGAGTGATCAGAAATACTACTAATATGATATGTTGGGTTAATTGTATATGGCATTAATTTCCTATCCACTAAAAAATAATCAATTCTTGAATATGTTTTATGTACCGAAGAGTAAAACGAATATTCCCTTCCTGCTGGGTTAGCAGATCTCCATACATCTGTTATGTTAGTATTTTTTATATATGTATTTAGAAGTCCACTAAGTCTTTTTCGTCGAGTGGTCTATCTTGTTCCGCTATAGGATCTTTGCTTGAGTCCGCATTGACCAGCGATCCCCGCACATTAATACTATCCTACACTCGGGACAACTAAAAAAACCATTTACACCAGCCAATTAACTTACAAACCTGCATGTTTTTGGAGTGTGGAAGGAAACCGAATGTTCTCCGAGAAAACCCATGCGGTCATGGGGTGAACGTACAAACTCTGTACATTCAGCACCCATAGCTAGGATCGAACCCGGGTCTCAAATGCTGCAAGCACTGTCAGGCAGCAACTCTACTGCTGTGCCACCGTGCCGCCCTTTTACCTACAAAAGAGCAACTTTACTTACAAACAGAAAGGAAATGAATGATTACTTAATTTGATAATACAGATTAAAAGGATAAATGCTTCATAAAATAATTCTTAATGTAATAATAGTGCCAGACTGTTTGCTTAAATTTTTTATCTTATCTGATAAATCTGCAAAATTTGTTATCCTATGACAAATAATTTGTTAAAATCCTTACCTTCTTTCAGTTATACCAGAACAAATAATTCTGATTGAGTGTCTTAGAACAACAATTAAACTCCACTATGAGAAACAGACTTTTGAGAAGGCAAAAATGGAAATTAAGTGCAATTTTTTGCACAGCCACTTTATCGTTAACTAAACAAATAAAGCTAATTATTCAGCAGATCATATTCCAATCGAGTGTTAAAGAAGGAACTGCAGATGCTGGAAAATCGAAGGTACACAAAAATGCTGGAGAAACTCAGCGGGTGCAGCAGCATCTATGGAGCGAAGGAAATAATGGGTTTTGGCCCGAAACGTTGCCTATTTCCTTCGCTCCATAGATGCTGCTGCACCCGCTGAGTTTCTCCAGCATTTTTGTGTATATTCCAATCGAGTGCCTGAATGGGCAAGTGGACAATGTCATTGTGATAAATATCAGATTTATTCTAAAAGCTGCTTAAAAATTTAACATCAGCAAATGCACGGCTTTAAGGTGTTGTTCTTTTAAATTACACAGAACAGAGTCTATCACTAACTCTGCACAGTGCACAGATAATGTACAAGTAATTAAGACCAGAAGCAACAGGAGCTGGAAAAGTCCTTGTGGCCACATGAGCATGCTCTTCAGTTCAACATGATTATGGCTAACTCAACTTTCCTCAAATCCACTTTCCTGCACTTTTTCCCGTTGGCATCGATTCGGCTCTTAAAAGTCTATCTCAGCATTGAATGTTTCACCGATTTACACAGCTTCTATGGGAAGAAATTCCACAACATTTGAGAATAAATACTTCCTCATCTCAGTCTTAACAGAGTGCCTCTTCTTCTAAGGTCTGAGACTCTTTGACGAGACAAAATATTTCCCAGCATTTGCTCTGTCATGCCCCCTTGAAATCTTATATGTTTCAATTTCATTGCCTCTCATTTTTCTAAACTCAAATGAGTATAGACCCAACCTCTAACCTTTGCTCATATGACAAATATTCCAAATCTGGTGTCTTGTACAGCGGTGGCAAGACTTCTGACCCTCTTGGCTGACAGGGGCAGCATTCCATTAGCCTTCCCGGTTATTTGCTGCACCTGAATGTCAGTTTTCTGTTTCCCATACACAAACTGCTTTATGCTACAGCATCCAACATCTCAACAATAGTGTTTGATTGCCCTTCCTTCCAAAGGGAACAACATCACATTTCCACATTATAGTCCGTTTGCCAACTTCTTAACCTTTCACTGGACCTCTCTGTAGACTGTGTTCTTTGCACAAATTATTTCCATTTACGTCTGTGCTGCAGCTTGATCACAATATAGTTGTTTCATTCCTCTAAATCATTAATATCTCATGTAGACATCTACAGTCCCAACACTGATCCTTGAGGGACCATTGGTTACAGGATGCCAACCTGAAAATGACTTGGAACATAGAAGGGTACAGCACAGGAACTGGCCCTGCAACCAAAATATATATATTCATGCCAAACATGATGCATACCTAAACTAATTATTTCTGCCTGCACGTGCTCCATATCTCTCCATCCCCAGCATATTTATGTGTCTAAAACTCCCTTAAACTCCACTATCACATCTGCTCCCTGATAGATAATCAATCTTCTATCCATATTATCACCCATACTAGGTCATTTTTTGCACACACCTTTTGAAAAACCAGATCTAATACAAAGCTTTAAAAACATCAACAGTGAATTATCATAAATGCAACAATTGTAGTAAATCCCATTAAAAATCATAATAGTAATTTATTAGCCAAGTATGTTTTGCAACATACGAGGAATTTGATTTGCCATACAATCATACCAATAACGAGCAGAACAATTCCTCAGGAAAATTATTTTTTACATAAAACAGACACAAAAACTAATACACATAATAATCTTGCTTTTTCCAGTATTGTATGACATACTGATGCTGCGTCCGGCATTCACAGAACTCAAAAACATCAGTACCTTTGCTACCAGTTTCCACAGCTGTTCTCACATCTGACTCTCTGCCTCCATTTCTCAACTTTACCATTTCAAGAAACGGTCAGTAACCAACGTCAATTACAAATCCAGTCTCACACATCTATTTTGACTCCCAACGTATTTCTGCAAGAGTCCCATTCCATTCTCCCAGATTCAATCATATTAGTTCAGCACTAGTTCTTCCGTGATGTATGTTTGCCCTTAACTGTGCCTTACCCTCTATCACAATGAAAATCTGCTATGCTTCCTGCTCTCTTCCCCCCAAGGGGGAAACAAGGGGCTTGTTCCTTTTTCTGGTTTTGGGGAGGGGGGGCTCCATTTCCTCCATGACTTTCTAGCTCACCATTCCATCCCCATTCCCCTTTCACATTTTCACATTTAAGAGGAAGAGATGCAGCATTTGTGCTTTTATAACATTACATTCCACCATTCAGTGACCAAGCAGCCATTTCAGGTTAAGCAACAAGCCTGTTAAAGAAGGAACTGCAGATGCTGGAAAATCGAAGGTACACAAAAATGCTGGAGAAACTCAGCGGGTGCAGCAGCATCTATGGAGCGAAGGAAATAGGTAACGTTTCGGGCCGAAACCCTTCTTCAGACTGATAGGGGGTGGGGAGAAGAAAGGAAAAAAGGAAAAGGAGGAGGAGGAGCCCGAGGGCTGGGGGAGGGGAGGAGACAACCAGATGGCTGATGAAGGGGAGGGGACAGCCAGGGCTAGCAGAATTGGGAGAATTCAACGTTCAGGCCACCAGGATGTAGACTGCCCAAGCGGAATATGAGGTGCATTTCCTCCAATTTACGGTGTTGCTCGCTGTGGCCATGGAGGAGACCCAGGACAGAGAGGTCAGATACGGAATGGGAGGGGGAGTTGAAGTGCTGAGCCACCGGGAGTTCAGGTTGGTTATTGCGGACCGACCGGAGGTGTTCGGCGAAACGATCGCCAAGCCTCCGCTTGGTCTCACCGATGTAGATCAGCTGGCATCTAGAGCAGCGAATGCAATAGATGAGGTTGGAGGAGATGCAGGTGAACCTCTGTCGCACCTGGAACGACTGCTTGGGTCCTGGAATGGAGTGGAGGGGGGAAGTGAAGGGACAAGTGTTGCATCTCTTGCGGTTGCAAGGGAAAGTACCAGGGGAGGGGGTGGTATGGGAGGGAAGGGAAGAATTGACAAGGGAGTTACGGAGGGAGCGGTCTTTGCGGAAGGCAGACATAGGGGGAGATGGGAAGATGTGGCGAGTGGTGGGGTCACGTTGGAGGTGGCGAAACTGACGGAGGATCACTTGTTGTATGTGACGGCTGGTGGGGTGAAAGGTGAGGACTAGGGGGACTCTGCCTTTGTTGTGAGTGGGGGGATGGGGAGAGAGAGCAGTGTTGCGGGGTATGGCAGAGACCCTGGTGCGAGCCTCATCTATGGTGGAGGAGGGGAACCCCCGTTCCCTGAAGAATGAGGACATTTCAGATGCCCTGGTGTGGAACGCCTCATCCTGGGAGCAGATGCGGCGTAGACGGAGGAATTGGGAGTGGGGGATGGAGTCCTTACAGGAAGCAGGGTGGGAAGAAGTGTAGTCCAGATAGCCATGGGAGTCGGTAGGTTTGTAGTGGATGTCGGTAAGGAGTCTATCACCTGCGATGGAGATAGTGAGGTCAAGGAATGGTAGGGAAGTGTCGGAAATGGTCCAGGTGTATTTGAGTGCCGGATGGAAGTTGGTGGTGAAGCGGATGAAGTCAGTCAGTTGTGTGTGGGTGCAGGATGTGGCACCAAAACAATCATCGATGTAGCGGAGGTAGAGGTCGGGGATGGGGCCCTGGTACGCATTGAACAGGGATTGTTCTACGTACCCGACAAAGAGGCAGGCGTAGCTGGGGCCCATGCGTGTGCCCATAGCTACGCCTTGTATTTGGAGGAAATGGGAGGAGTCAAATGAAAAGTTATTAAGTGTAAGTACCAGCTCCGCTAGGCGGAGGAGGGTGTCAGTGGCCGGGTATAGATTGCTTCTACGGTCGAGGAAAAAACGGAGGGCTTTGAGACCATCCTGGTGGGGGATGGAGGTGTACAGTGACTGGACGTCCATGGTGAAGATGAGGGGGTGAGGGCCTAGAGAGTGGAATGCGCGGAGATGACGGAGAGTGTCTGAGGTGTCTTGAACATAGGTGGGGAGGGATTTAACCAAGGGGGATAGTATGGAGTCGAGGTAGGTGGAGATGAGTTCGGTGGGGCAAGAACAGGCAGAGACAATGGGTCTACCGGGACAGTCAGGTTTGTGGATTTTGGGGAGAAGGTAAAAGCGGGCTGTGCGGGGCTGGGGAACGATGAGGTTGGAGGCTCGTTCGGGCAGGGCGTGGGAGTGGATGAAGTTGGTGATGGTGCTGGAGATGGTGGCCTGGTGCTCGTCAGTGGGGTCATGGTCCAGGGGTAAGTAGGAAGAGGTGTCCGAGAGTTGGCGCGTGGCCTCAGCTTTGTAGAGGTCGACGCGCCAGACTACCACGGCACCTCCCTTGTCGGCGGGTTTGATAACCCAATCTAGGTTGTTGCGGAGTGAGTCGATGGCAGTGCGTTCAAGGGGGGAGAGATTGGAGTGAGACAGGGGAGTGGAGAAGTTGAGGCGGTGGATGTCACGGCGGCAGTTTTTAATAAAGAGTTCTAAAGCCGGAAGGCTGCGAGGGGGGTTCCATGAGGATGGGGTGCGTTGGAGACGGGAAAAGGGGTCATCAGTGGGGAGCGAGGACTGCTTCCCATGGAAGTGAGCTGTGAGGCGGAGGCGACGGTAGAAGCGTTCCAAGTCATGGAGGGCACGGAACTCATTGAGATGGGGACGGAGGGGGACAAAGGTAAGACCTCTGCTGAGGACAGACCGTTCGATGTCAGAGAGGGGGAGGTCGGGGGGGATGGTGAACACCCGGCAAGGATGGGGGTTGGGGCCGGAGGAAGGCAGGTGGGTGTAATGGGGACGAGGCGATGTGTGGTGGGGGGGTGGTGGGTGGTCAGGGGGTGGGGGGGTGAGAGGGCAGTGGTGTGGGTGTGGAAGAGAAGTGGTCCCATAGTTGGAGAGGGATGGGGAAGAATCAGTGGAACTGCCACTGAGATAACCAGGGCTAGGCAGACTAGCGCTAGGACCCAGTGGAGTCAAACCCAGGAGAGTGGGAGTGAACAGCGTGGAGGCTTCAGGCCCAGTACAGAGTCCAGTTTGCAGGTAAGGCGACGGCTGCGGGCTGCTGGAGGGAGGTGCGGTGGCGAGGGTCAGCGGACCCGACGGTCGGGGTCCGTGGGCAGTGTAGTCGGGGTCGGTGGGGCTGGAGGGCGTTGCAGTGGCGAGGGTCGGCGGACCCGATGGTCGGGGTAGGTGGGCAGTAGAGTCGGGGTCCACGGGCGATGCGTGGCTATGCGCCTCCATCTCATACCTCATGGCTTCCAGCTCCACAGCCACATCTGCTTCCTCGGGGCATGCCTGCGCCTCCATCTCATACCTCATGGCTTCCAGCTCCAGTTCCCTACTTCCCAGTTTGGACCTCAGCCGGACTATCGGTACCGACTGGCTATCTACCGGCACACCCAACAATTCTCCACCCGGGCACTGAGATCCACCGGCATCAGCAGGACCTCGCATTGACTCTCCCGGAACTTCGGGCCTCACTCACCCAGACCTGCAACGGACCACAACTGTACTTTATCCGCCGGAAGATCCACCTCTTCAATAAAAGATTCCTGGCCCACCTCAACTCCACCAAGGACCTTAAATTAGCCCGCCTCCAGGCCGCTCCCGCCGCCGACTCTCTGCGACTCGACCGCCCGCTGGCTCCGGGCCCCAACTCCGGCCCGCATCGCCTGCCCCGGTCCCGCGACGCCATCTTGTCCACGGGGAGCGACTCCAGTACTCACCAGGACGCCATCTTGTCCACGGGGAGCGCCTCCAGTACTCACCAGGAGGTCGCCTTCACCGACCTCCACGTTGATGCTGCCACCGACCTTCACCTGCCTACCGATGACGCCCAGGCTCGCCGCTTCTACGGTAACTCGGACTTCCTTCCCCTCGCCGATTCCTCCGAACCTCGCCGCCCCCCGGGACCTCCCAGCATCGCCGCCGGACCGGGCCCATCCAGCATCGCCGCCGGACCGGGCCCACTCTACACGGCCGCCGGACCGGGGATCCACGAACTTGGCCGCCGCACCGCACCCTATTCACCCCGTCGCCTCACCGGACTGGTCGAACCGCGCTGCCCCACCGACCATCCGCCTACCGGGACCTCCCACGCATCGCCCGTGGACCCCGACTCTACTGCCCACCTACCCCGACCATCGGGTCCGCCGACCCTCGCCACTGCAACGCCCTCCAGCCCCACCGACCCCGACTACACTGCCCACGGACCCCGACCGTCGGGTCCGCTGACCCTCGCCACCGCACCTCCCTCCAGCAGCCCGCAGCCGTCGCCTTACCTGCAAACTGGACTCTGTACTGGGCCTGAAGCCTCCACGCTGTTCACTCCCACTCTCCTGGGTTTGACTCCACTGGGTCCTAGCGCTAGTCTGCCTAGCCCTGGTTATCTCAGTGGCAGTTCCACTGATTCTTCCCCATCCCTCTCCAACTATGGGACCACTTCTCTTCCACACCCACACCACTGCCCTCTCACCCCCCCACCCCCTGACCACCCACCACCCCCCCACCACACATCGCCTCGTCCCCATTACACCCACCTGCCTTCCTCCGGCCCCAACCCCCATCCCTGCCGGGTGTTCACCATCCCCCCCGACCTCCCCCTCTCCGACATCGAACGGTCTGTCCTCAGCAGAGGTCTTACCTTTGTCCCCCTCCGTCCCCATCTCAATGAGTTCCGTGCCCTCCATGACTTGGAACGCTTCTACCGTCGCCTCCGCCTCACAGCTCACTTCCATGGGAAGCAGTCCTCGCTCCCCACTGATGACCCCTTTTCCCGTCTCCAACGCACCCCATCCTCATGGAACCCCCCTCGCAGCCTTCCGGCTTTAGAACTCTTTATTAAAAACTGCCGCCGTGACATCCACCGCCTCAACTTCTCCACTCCCCTGTCTCACTCCAATCTCTCCCCCCTTGAACGCACTGCCATCGACTCACTCCGCAACAACCTAGATTGGGTTATCAAACCCGCCGACAAGGGAGGTGCCGTGGTAGTCTGGTGCGTCGACCTCTACAAAGCTGAGGCCACGCGCCAACTCTCGGACACCTCTTCCTACTTACCCCTGGACCATGACCCCACTGACGAGCACCAGGCCACCATCTCCAGCACCATCACCAACTTCATCCACTCCCACGCCCTGCCCGAACGAGCCTCCAACCTCATCGTTCCCCAGTCCCGCACAGCCCGCTTTTACCTTCTCCCCAAAATCCACAAACCTGACTGTCCCGGTAGACCCATTGTCTCTGCCTGTTCTTGCCCCACCGAACTCATCTCCACCTACCTTGACTCCATACTATCCCCCTTGGTTAAATCCCTCCCCACCTATGTTCAAGACACCTCAGACACTCTCCGTCATCTCCGCGCATTCCACTCTCTAGGCCCTCACCCCCTCATCTTCACCATGGACGTCCAGTCACTGTACACCTCCATCCCCCACCAGGATGGTCTCAAAGCCCTCCGTTTTTTCCTCGACCGTAGAAGCAATCTATACCCGGCCACTGACACCCTCCTCCGCCTAGCGGAGCTGGTACTTACACTTAATAACTTTTCATTCGACTCCTCCCATTTCCTCCAAATACAAGGCGTAGCTATGGGCACACGCATGGGCCCCAGCTACGCCTGCCTCTTTGTCGGGTACGTAGAACAATCCCTGTTCAATGCGTACCAGGGCCCCATCCCCGACCTCTACCTCCGCTACATCGATGATTGTTTTGGTGCCACATCCTGCACCCACACACAACTGACTGACTTCATCCGCTTCACCACCAACTTCCATCCGGCACTCAAATACACCTGGACCATTTCCGACACTTCCCTATCATTCCTTGACCTCACTATCTCCATCGCAGGTGATAGACTCCTTACCGACATCCACTACAAACCTACCGACTCCCATGGCTATCTGGACTACACTTCTTCCCACCCTGCTTCCTGTAAGGACTCCATCCCCCACTCCCAATTCCTCCGTCTACGCCGCATCTGCTCCCAGGATGAGGCGTTCCACACCAGGGCATCTGAAATGTCCTCATTCTTCAGGGAACGGGGGTTCCCCTCCTCCACCATAGATGAGGCTCGCACCAGGGTCTCTGCCATACCCCGCAACACTGCTCTCTCTCCCCATCCCCCCACTCACAACAAAGGCAGAGTCCCCCTAGTCCTCACCTTTCACCCCACCAGCCGTCACATACAACAAGTGATCCTCCGTCAGTTTCGCCACCTCCAACGTGACCCCACCACTCGCCACATCTTCCCATCTCCCCCTATGTCTGCCTTCCGCAAAGACCGCTCCCTCCGTAACTCCCTTGTCAATTCTTCCCTTCCCTCCCATACCACCCCCTCCCCTGGTACTTTCCCTTGCAACCGCAAGAGATGCAACACTTGTCCCTTCACTTCCCCCCTCCACTCCATTCCAGGACCCAAGCAGTCGTTCCAGGTGCGACAGAGGTTCACCTGCATCTCCTCCAACCTCATCTATTGCATTCGCTGCTCTAGATGCCAGCTGATCTACATCGGTGAGACCAAGCGGAGGCTTGGCGATCGTTTCGCCGAACACCTCCGGTCGGTCCGCAATAACCAACCTGAACTCCCGGTGGCTCAGCACTTCAACTCCCCCTCCCATTCCGTATCTGACCTCTCTGTCCTGGGTCTCCTCCATGGCCACAGCGAGCAACACCGTAAATTGGAGGAAATGCACCTCATATTCCGCTTGGGCAGTCTACATCCTGGTGGCCTGAACGTTGAATTCTCCCAATTCTGCTAGCCCTGGCTGTCCGCTCCCCTTCATCAGCCATCTGGTTGTCTCCTCCCCTCCCCCAGCCCTCGGGCTCCTCCTCCTCCTTTTCCTTTTTTCCTTTCTTCTCCTCACCCCCTATCAGTCTGAAGAAGGGTTTCGGCCCGAAACGTTACCTATTTCCTTCGCTCCATAGATGCTGCTGCACCCGCTGAGTTTCTCCAGCATTTTTGTGTACCTAAGCAACAAGCCTTCTTCTTCTTCTTGCGTTTGAGGCAGCAGATGTTATGTAACGCCCTCCAGGCACTGCAGCCAGTTCAATGTGCTGTTGTCGAGGGCCTTGAGCCTCCACCAGGGGGATGGAGGACAGCGCAGTCGAAAATGACGTGCTGCGCTGTTTGCTGGTCTGCTCCACACACGCAGGCTGCTGATGAACGCAGTCCCCAGAGATGCATGTTGCCGTTGAACCGGCCGACCAAGGTACGGAGCCGGTTCAGGGCAACCCACTATTTGCGGGGTGGGGTTGTGGTGTTCGTGCAACACTGAATTGAGGAGCTCACGATGTCGGTTCCCAGCTGGTTCTCCATGCTCCTAGTGTGTTGAAACCAGAGCCACAGAGGGTCGCTGCGTGACGCGAGAAGGGTCGACGAGATGACAAGCGTTGAGGTCCCAGTTGCTGTGAGTCTTGGGCGAAGTGGTGCAAAGAATGTTTGGCGTCCGATGGGGCCTTGCACACCAGACTATGAGTGAAGTACTCTCTGCGAAGCTTGGCGGGTGCGATACCTGCGAGCACCGGCAGAAGATCCATCGGAGTAGGGCGTAGGCAGCCGGTGATGATCCGCATGGTGTCGTTGAGGATGGCATCTAGCTTGCTAGTATGAGCGCTGCGGCACTATGCTAGGGCGGCGTACTCAGCAAACGCTGTACACGAGTGCAAGAGCACTGGTTCGGAGAGCAGATGTCCTGGTGCCCCATGACGATCCAGCCTAGCAAGGCAGGAGGTTGTTCCGCGCAGAGACTTTAGCACAGAGAGCTTCAAGGTGTTGCTTGTAGGTCAGCTACCGATCTAGTTTCACCCCGAGGTATGTAGGAAATGGGTTATAGGGTGGGTTGAGCCTCCTTGTTGTTCAGGTGAAAGGCTGTTGTAGTGGTTTTTGCCACACTCAGTTTTAGTCTCCAGGTCTTACGGTTCATGTCCGCCGAGAGCACATCCTCCATGTTTGACCAACTCCTGTCCGAGTGCAATAGGGCCAGGTCATCTGCGTATCCATACTGGCGCGAGGTCGTGCGTGGCAGATTGCCGATATAGAGATTGAAGAGCATGGGGGCCAGTACCGAGCCTTAGGGAATTCCGTTTCTTAGGCATCGCAGTTGGCTAGATTGTCCGTCGCTGGTCTTGAGTACAAAACTGCAGATGGCAAGGATGTTGGCAAGAAACCGCACTAAATGACGGTCAGGAATGGTGTGGAGGAGCTTCAAGATCAGGCCCTGGGTGCCACATTGTATCATAGGAGGCAGTAAGTTCCACCAGTGTGGGGCTCATGTTGTCGACCTCCCCGTGGTGAGTCCTGTCAACTGACTTCAGTCAGGCGAACCACAACAAACAGAGACAGCAGCAGATATAACAATGAACAAACAACAACAGCCACAAGCCACTTGCACTACTTTCAACTTAACCCATTTCTCTATAACGTGGCTGCATCTGTGTTGGATTCATCAACTGCAGATTGGGTGACTGCTTTGTAGGACACATCTGTCAACAAGGATGTTGTCTATCATTTTAATTATTCATCCCACTCTAACTCTGACCTCCATCTTTAGTCACCCATAGTATTTTAATGAAGCTTGATGCAAGCTCTAAGAACAGCACCTTATCTTCTGTCTGGGCACATGTCTGCACGCTACTAAAGTGAGTTCAGCTATTTTGGATAACCAGCCTTTACCCGAGTCAGAACTCGTCAGTACTGATGCAAGGTCAACCATCTGTAACATGAATTTGTTTTATGTTTTATCCTTTCACAGACTCGAGTGATTTTAAGAGTGCTTCCAATGTTCTCATTTGTGTCAAGATTCCTAGCAGCTGCT